>CAJQZJ010033798.1:303469-399837 GCA_907164525.1 Lophiomys imhausi
GGTTTTTGCACAGTGCCCAATAACTCTGTGTTTTTTATGGCTCTTTTTTCCCCCCGCGTTCAAAATGTGTCAGTGTAGGTCGCCGCCATCTTGGCCCCTCAGTTAATGGCATTCTTAACCTGAATACTTTATTCCTAAAATATGGGATTTAGAAATAAAGGTCATTCAAACCATTGAGTTTTTCATTGAAGTGTGAGTTTGGCAGGAGGATTACAGGGAACAGTGTTGAATGGCAGGAACTGTAGGGAGGAGAGGAGCACTGGGGAGAGAGCAGTGCTGAGCTGTGTCACAGGCTTTCATTGATCTGTTAGGAAGCTCTATGTTGGGATGTGCTTTGAGAGATTAAAGCAACAGGTCTCACTCTGTCTGTCAATCAGTTGTCAGCCACAGGCTCCTCCTGTGAAGAGGTCACCATGAAAGGACATCTCTCTTATACAAAGGCAGTTCCCAAAACTTCCTCTTTGATCTAAAGGCCTAGGGCAGGCTAGACAAGTGCTCTTCTACTGAGCTACACCCAGGAACCAAGTTCCAATACTGGCAACTTCTAACCACAAAGAGTAGAACTGGAGTAAGCTTTGGGATGAAATGCCACAAAGTGGGGCATATAAAATTGAGGTTATAAGGAATGAGTGTCTAAATGGATTATTAAGTATAAATGAATGAAGAAGATAGAGTACAATCTTGGAAAATGAATGACTGATGTGTGAAGAAAAAGATCTTTTGGAGGAGACAAAGTTAAAGATGAGGCCAATAAATTTTAGCATCCATCTATAAATGCAACTAAGACTATGAGCAGTTAGTGTGGAGAATAACATGAGCCCATATGACATATTTAGGCTAGATGAGGAAAGTGATTTGCAGATGGTACTCATTAGTAGGAAATCAGGACTGATAACTGGAATATTAAGGTGAGAGGAATGAACTCCGTGAGAATATACATAGGCTCCTTGCTGAATTTTGCTTTCATCCCTAGAGCAAATTTTTGCTCCATGTATTTGCATATTAAATATTTTTCATTTTATTAGTAGGACCTATGTATGTAATATAAAATACAGAAAAACGGAGTTAAAATAACAAACAATAATTTTTTATTCATTACAGACTCACAGGCAGGGAGCTCTTTTGTTCCTGATATTGTCTTTATCACATAACTTCTACTTTGTATTGTTTTGCAAAACTTGAATTCATTTTAATATTATTGTCATTGCAATTACTATTGCCATATTTGTATGTTTGTATGTATGGCATACAAGTCAATGTCAGGGGTCAATTTTACTGGGTCAAATCTTTTCTCCCACCTTTCCATGATTCCCAAGGACTGAATTCAAGTCACTGGGATGTGAGGCATGTTTTGCATTTCCACAGCAGCAGGTGTCTATAGAAGCAGACTTGTTTCACAAGTTATTCTATTGGCTACTTACCGCTGCTGCAACTTTTCACTGTCTCAACACAAACTTACATGTTAATAGCTTTTAATCCAGAATCTACAGTGAGAAGCAGCATGCTAAGTCCAGACTTCAGGAAGATGCTCTGAGGCTAGAAAGGAGAATTATCTTTCTTTGATGGCATGATTCCTGGTATGTCAGCAATATACCAGAATTAGCCCCATTCTTAAAAGTGGGGCTAAACAAAAACTGGAATTGATGGGGAGGAAACAAAAAAAAAAAAAAAAGGAATCAAAGTTGAGGATTGTAGTTAGCTAGAGATGGTGTGGATTGAAATAGGAGGAGGTAAGAGGAGGGGTAAAAATGATAAAAATATATTCTATGAAACTCAAATTATCAATAAAAACAATTTTAAAAAAGAAAGTCAATTCTAGTTTCTTTTGAAGCTTCTAGAATTTCTCCACATTGACTTCTCATCTCAATTCTTTATTTATTTAATTATTTTTTAATTTACTACCTCAAGGTACATCTCCATCACAGTGCCCTCTTTCTACCCTGTCCAGTTCAACCCTGTTATCCTTTCCCCCCTTACCCTCCTATCCTACACCTCCAGAGTGGGGTGTCCCTCCTCCCAAGTTCAGCAGTCATATGAGGGCTAAGAGCTTCCTCATGCACTGGGGACCTATATGGCAGCACCACTAGGTTAAAATGTCCCACTAATAGGTAACAAAATCTATGTTCCTGTTCCTTTTGGTGTGTTAGTTGTAATATAGACATCCTGTACTATATGTCTAAAATCCAATTATAAGTGAATAGATTCCATGTGCATCCTTCTGAGTCTGGGTTAACTCACTCAGGATGAGCTTCTCTAGTTCCATCCACTTGGCTGCAAATTGCATAATTTCCTTATTTCTGATAGCTGAGAAGTATTCCATTATGTAAATGTACCACAGTTTTTTTTTGTTTCTTTTTTTTTTAATATATTCTTCTGTTGAAGGACATCTGGGTTGTTTCCCGTTGTAGTTATTACAAATAAAACTGCTATGAATAGAGTTGAGGAATGTCCTTGTGGCTTGGTGAAGAATCTTTTGGATATATGCCAAGGAGTGGTATGGCTGGGTCTTGAAGTAGAGCTATTCCAAGTTTTCTAAGATATCACCAGACTGATTTCCATAGTGGTTGCACAAGTTTACACTCCCACCAGCAATGGAGGAGTGTTCCCCTTCTCCACAACCTCACCAGCATGTGCTGTCAATTGAGTTTTTGATCTTAGCCATTCTCACAGGTGTGAGATGGAATCTCAGAGTCATCTTGAGTTGTATTTCTCTGATGAATAAGGATGCTGAGCATTTCTTTAAGTGTCTTTCAGCCATTGGAGATTTCTCCTTTGTGAATTCTCAGTTTAGCTCTGTTTCCCAGTTTTGATTGGATTATTTGGTTTCTTGCAGTTTAATTTCTTGAGTTCTTAGTAAATTATGGACATTAGCCGGCTCTCTGTCAGATGTGGGGTTGGTAATCCCAATCAGTAGGATGCCATTTTGTTTGATTGACAGTGTCCTTTGCCTTACAGAAGCTTTTCAGTTTCATGAGGTCCCATTTATTGATTGTTGATCTTAGAGGCTGAGCTATTGGTGTTCTGTTCAGGAAGTTGTCACCTGTGCCAATGAGTTCGAGGCTTTTCCCTACTTTCTCTTCTATTAGATGTAGTATGTTGGTCTTTGTATTAAGCTCTTTGATCCACTTGGACTTAATTTTTGTGCATGGTGATAAGTATGGGTCTAATTTCATTCTTTTACATGTCAACATCCAGCTAGACCAGCACCATTTGTTGAAGATGCTGTCTTTTTTATTGTATGGTTTGGCTTCTTTGTCAAAAATTAAATGACCATAGGTGTGTGGGTTCATTTCTGGGTCTTATACCTGGGGGTAACTCTAATCAAGCAAGTGAAAGACCTGTATGACAAGAACTTCAAGTCCCTGAAGAAAGAATTGTGTTGGTATTATGAAAGGGATTACATTGAATCTGTATATTGCTTTTGGTAGGATGGCCATTTTTATTATGTTGATCTTACCTATCCATGAACATGGGAGATCTTTCCATCTTTTGATGTCCTCTTCAATTTATTTCTTCAAGGACTTGAAGTTCTTGTCATACAGGTCTTTCACTTTCTTGGTTAGAGTTGCCCCCAGGTATTTTATATTGTTTGTGGCTATTGTGAAGGGTGTTGTTTCCCTAATTTCTTTATCAGCCCATTTATCTTTTGTATAAAGAAGGGCTTCTGATTTTTTTTTTTTTAGTTAATTTTGTATCCAGCCATCTAGCTGAAGGTGTTTATCAGTTGTAGCAGTTCTCTGGTGGAATTTTGGGGTCATGTGTACTATCATATCATCTGTAAATAGGGATACTTTGACTTCTTCTTTTCCAGTTTGTATCCACTTGATCTCCTTTAGTTGTCTTATTTCTCTGGCTCAAATTTCAAGTACTATGTTGAAAAGATATGGGGAGAGTAGGCATCCTTCCCTTGTCCCTAATTTTAGAGGAAATGCTTTAAGTTTCTCTCCATTTAATTTGATGTTGGCTACTGACTTGCTGTATATTCCCTTTATTATTTCTAGGTATGGTCTTTGTATGTCAACTCTCTCTAGGACTTTTAGCATGAAGAGGTGTTGGATTTTGTCAAATGGTTTTTCAGCATCTATCGAGATGATCATGCGGTTTTTTTCTTTCAGCTTGTTTATATGGTAGATTACGTTGATGGGTTTTCATATGTTGAACCACCCCTGCATTCCTGGGATGAAGCTTACTTGATCATGGTGCATGATACTTTTGATACTCAATCTTGGATTTGGTTTGCCAGTATATTCCATTTCTTAATTTTTCACTTGCAACTGTATCTAAGAAATGTGTGCTTATGATGGGCTTACCTTAATAATCCAGCCTCATTTTCTATCCTATGGTCAATAAATTAGTTATCTTAATTTCATTTCAGCCAAAAGAGTTCTGTCTGTTATGAAATAATTCTCATGAGCTTCAGGCACGAAGTGTGGACATCTTTAGGGGCTATTTTGCCTACCAGATATCCTTACAGAAATACAGCAGAGGACACAACAGCCTGGAGGGGAAGGCCATTCAGTCTTGACCATTTGTTCAGCTCCAGCAAGGAGAGGTAGGATTCAGGTTGAAAGATCACCACTCCTACTACTCTCTCATCATTGCTTTGGGTCAGCAAGCACTGAGGCACAACTCTGAATCTGATCTTGCAGCTCTCGTTCAGCAAAGCCTATACTGACATTTCTTTTAGCTAGAAAATCTTAATACAATTATTGAGAAGAAATGATCCAGGAACACTTTCTTAAGGAAAAAATATACTTGGCAACAAGACAGGCTATTTTAGACAACTTGCAGGAAATAATCTGTTCTCTCATAATCCAAAATAGTGTCAGTCCTACTCAGTTCAGCAGATATGAATGTTCACTTGAAATTAGACCAGCTACTCTCTTTCTATAGATCCCATCACATGTGTCCCCTTGTGACTATTCCTCCTATAATGCACATGGCCAAGCTTTAAAAGTGGGTTTGTCTTAGCAGGATTGGGTACATGTCATCTGTCTGTAAAATGGGTAGCTTTTGAGTTGAGGAGATACCTCAGTGGATAAAACACTTGCTGTGCAAACAGGAGAGCATGAATTGAAATTCTCAGCACCCACATAAATGACAAGCAGGCATTGTGGTCTACCTGCAATCCCATCTTTTAGGATGCAGAGACAGGGGGCCCCTGGGGCAAACTATGGATCAAGTGGGTAAATGTAATCAATGAGCTATGGGTAAAGTGAGTGTCCCTGTCTAAATATATAGGATGGAAAACAATCAAGGAAGACACTATGAACCTCAGGAATTAACAAACCAGTGCATACATGTGCATGTGCACCCACCCTCCCACACCAATGTGCCCATATGTATGCAAACGCACACATATACACATACACAAAAATCACAAAGAAATAATAATAAAGATTTAAACAAGAGGGAAAGAAAAAACATTAAAAGTCTGAGGTTAAATGAATACTTAGGTCATGAAAGAAAGCCTCACACAGTATATACTTAGACCAACTGTTGGTGTTCTATAAATGAAGTTACCCTCCAGAAACCAGAATAGTTGGTTGTCCTGATGAAATAGAAATCTGGTATGAAGTATGTGCACCCAGATGCTGAGTTCCTAAGTGTATTTTGTACACAATTAGCTAGAATCTGTTAAAAGCAAGATTATCTTAATTATTTTGATATAACATTTATGACTCAAATAATTTGGAAATTTGATAGTGAGTTCACAGATGATTGAGTCTGTACAGATTTTTTTTTCCTAATAAGCACATTTTAGGAATAGGGGAGCATTTTTTAAAATCAGGATTTTTCTCATGCCAGGGTATATAAAGTTATATGCACATGTAAAATTTTCACAGTAACTTTATTTCCTTTGGCTTTTTTCCTTACAGACATTTTCCTCTCTTAGTTACTTTCCAGAATTGCTTTTATAAGATCAGTTTTTGCGCCTTACTCAGATGTTACTGCTACAAATTTATCTTTCACTTTTACTGCTGAAGGCTTTATCTACTAGATGCATATCGAGTATTAGCAAAATATGGGTTATTTACAAAAGTCTTTCTCACACTTGTGCCTGTACTTACACTGAAGTTATATTTTAGGAAAATGGATTTCAGCATTCTCGATATTATCGACCTTGATCTCCTTGGAAAGCAGGTTAACCTGAGAAGCTGTGGCATCAGGAGATTGAAACGGAGACTTAGGGCTTGTAAGGAAACCATCTGCTCCTTGCTGCATTGATTTGCTGTATTTATTTTTAACAGTTTCAGCAACTTGGCCCAAGCTCTGATCCCCTGGCAGATGCTCTTAGTTCCACACAGCTGATTGTGATCTTCACTCGTTGTTCTTGTCCCTGACAGCGTTTCAGATTTTGTTCTCTCTCAAGAGTGCACTCCTTCCTCTGAGTTGGTGAATGTAGTTCCGGAGAAATGAAGACCCCAGGTTTTCCACTTGTGTTTTGTTCCTTAATGACAGGCACATAAAATTGTGAAACAGGGGAAGTTTAAAGGCTGCAGAGTTCTAGGAAGGTCACCAGACTCATGCCTAGTGCTTGCACCATCCCATTCTAGGAGTAGAAGGGCTGTGTGCAAAGTGACCTTGCACATGTATGGAGGACTATTCCATCTCAGAACCACAAACAGGATGCATGGAAGGAAAAGTCAGCTGATTTTTACTGCTAATGTCTATGCTCTGACCTTCAAGCTGTATATCTTCCTTCTACAAGAAGCAGCTCCTCCTCAGTTCAACAGGACTCCTTTCCTGGTATGCTCACATGGATAACTGCACTTAGTGGTCAATGAAAGCTCAGTGGGTAGGGGAGAACATCATAAATAAGATGTACAACTTCTAGCAAGGATGGGATACATTGTATATGCAGTCCATTTGCTCCAAACTAGTATGCAGGGGAATATGACAAAAAATTAAATCAATACAATTAAGATTGCAAAAGTAGTAACATCTCCATGGACTAGAAGTGAAAATAAAGGGCAATGCTGTGACAAATTTTGCCGAGCACCCTCTTTCTATACTGTTTAGAAGAGGACAGAGGCCTGGTACAGACCCAGTCAGTCCTTAGGAACATGAAGGTTTTTGGAAGTAGGCCAGAGACTACCGAGAGTGCTGGATGTCAAAGATACCTTACATTTCACCTCAAAGGCTGAGGAAAATTGCTGTCAAACTGCCTGTGTGTAGCCATAGAAAACAGTACTAGGCTGGATGAATAGGAACTAAAGTACGTCAACTGCTAAGTTGGTACCTAACTTGTAGGCTTCTTAGTCTTTCTACAAGATAGGGTCTTAACCTGATGTTATAAAGCCTGCATCCACAAAGAATGGGTTTAAGAGATGAGAACAGGCAGAGTTAGTTTGAAAATACAATAGTAGTACAAACAAAACCAAGATTTCATTAGGAAGAGAAGAACAACCAGAAAGATAACCTAAAAGACTGAGACAGCATAGTTGGAAGGTTTTGCTTTATAGGCTTAATCTATTATATTAGATATGCAAAGTCATCTGTGTGAATATGTATATTAGATATGCATAAAAATGCACACATATGTATGCACACTTTTAAAAATACAATATATGTAGAACATTTGCACATGATGGTCACATACTGGATAACAAAGCATACCTATGAAGCTTGAAATAGCTACGTCTCAGACAATCTAATCCTGAAAATTACACAAAGAAAAGTTTTCAATCCTTTTGTTTCATTCTCCCATGTCAAGAATCTCTTGAATTTTATTTCTGTATCTAAACAGTCATTGAAAATGGTTACGAAGAGGATAGTCATAAGAAAAGTGTTATGTGAGGCTAACTAACAGTGGAAGCTGAGATAGGGAACCTGTTGTGTTAGCGTTAAGGGAGTTCCAGTTAGGAAGTATTTGCACAAGTGTGATGAAGAAAAGTGGGTTAGGCTGCTGGGAGGAAAGCTGTGGACCCTGAGCTGCAGAACCTCATGTGTTTTCACATATCATTGACATATTTACTAGTCACTTTTCTATTGCCATGCTAAAACACTATGACCAAAGCAACTCACAGAAGAAAGAATTAATTTGGGTCTATGATTCTAGAGTTCATAGTGGTGGCAAGCAGCAGGTATGGTGGACAAAGCAGAAAGAAGGCTCACAACTTCAAATGCTAGTAGTGAAAGCTCTTCTTCTAAAGGCCAACCCTCAGTGATGTGCTTCCTCCAGCAAGGCTGCACCATCTAAACCTCCTCAGTGTGCCACCTATTGGGGACCAAGAATTCAAATGCCTGAGACTATGGGAGTATAGCTCATTGAAAACACTACAGCATACCATTTCTCTGCTGAATACTTAAAAGAATGACTGGAATAACCTGAGACAGTATATGTCAATAACCTTGCAGTTCCTGGCACATAATTAGTTCCTACCTAATGTCAAGGTGGTCAGGGGAAATTCAGGGGAAGTATATGAGGTGCTTCTCTGAGAAAAGTAAAATGAAAATTGCTTGGTAATTGAGTTAGGTTCTGAGGCACAGAAGCTTAAAAGACATTTCAGGAGCTGCAGCAATCAAATATTTGAGAAAGGTATTTGAATAAAAATTGAATATAAGTGTGTTTTATATATAACACCCAAAACCTAGACATTGATGACTTTCTAGGTAATTCCTTGATTGATTCAGCTTTGAATCTCACATTTTGTGGTAAGTCAACCATGGACAGCCTCTGGATCAACTTGACAATGCATGCAGTGGTTTTGTTTGTTTGTTTGTTTGCAACAGATAGCATTTTTATAAGACATAAAAATGAATAACTTAAAATATAAAGCATCAACATATTCCTTTAGTGTTTTGCTATTTTCAGAGTTTGCTTACTGTACAAATTCAGCTTCTAGTATCTTTATGGTTGTTTCATGAACTTTTGCCTGAGTTCAATATAAAGTTAACTAAACTGCAGCTCCTTATATTATTAAGATGGAGTAGTTGAAGTCCAACATCAACATTATTTTCCAGTAGCGAGTAAGCTGTAATATAAATTTATTTACACTTTAGTAACTTCTTTAGCAATAATGAAATAATTAAATATTTTAACACTCATCAAGACAGCTTCAAGATTTCAGTCTGATTTGGTCTAGAAAGAGTCATTAGAAATTATTTTAACTGAAAATCACAAGAAAAATTATGAACCATAAACAGATATCACAAAATATATAACAAAACACAAAGAAAAATGTCATTTTATATATGACAAATCAAAATAAATCCATACAATTTATTTATACATAACTTGTTAAGAGGGGACACAAAAAGAAGATGAAGAAAAAAAAACCAAAGGAACACATAAATAGAATATAAAGAAAGGCACAGAAGAAAGAAGAAATAAACACAAAATAAAGTGTTATAAGTACTCAGCCATCAGAAACAACAAAATCATGCAATTTGCAGCCAAATGGATGGAACTAGAGAAGCTCACCCTGAGTGAGCTAACCCAGACCCAGAAGGATGCACATGGCATCTATTCACTTATAATTGGATTTTAGTCATACAATACAGGATAACTATACCACAACCAATGCACCAAAGGGAACAGGAACATAGACCTTTTTTTACCTGTCAATGAGACACTTTGCCCTAGTAGTGCAGCCTTGTAGGCCCGGAGTGTATGAAGAAGCTCTTGGCCCTCATATTACTGCTAAACTGGGCTAGGGGACTGAAATATAGTGACACTCCACTCCAGAGGAATGGAATGGAAGGGATAGGGGGTAGAAGGTGGGAAGGCGGGACTGGGAGGGGTGGAAAGAGGGCACTATGATGGAGATGTAACCTGAAGTCATAAATAAAAATAAAAATAAATAAACGTAACCAAGGAGGCAAAAGCATATGTATTGAAAACTATAAAATATCAATAAATGTTATTTTAAAACAGGAGACTGTGGGGATGTCTTAGTCAGTAAAGTGTCATTGCATAAGCATGAGGACCTCCAATCTATGCCTGGTACCCACGTGGTAGGTGTTTATAATCCCAGGACTGCAAAGCAACAGACAAGGAAATGCCTAGGACTTATATTCAACCAACCTAGTGAACTGGCAAGCACAAACCAATAAGAGACCCTGTCTTACAAAACAAGGTAAATCTGGAGAGATGGCTCAGTGGTTACAAGCAGTTACTGTTTTTGCAGAGGGCCCAGGGTTGATTCCCGGCACCCACCTGGTTCCAGGGGATCCAATACCCTCTTCTCACTCTCATGGGCATGAAACATACACATGGTCCACATATATACATGCAGGGAAAACACAAAGAAAAAGAAGTATTGTAAGTCACATAAGGAGAGGAGAAGAAACACTTGGGAATTGATTTTTTGAGAGGTAGTACTTACCTTAAGTCCAAGGTATACATTATTTGTTTCTTAAATGCTCCCTTATAAATACTTAACACCATTCTTTCTACACCAGAGGGAATGATGTTCCTTCTTAGATTTCAGTTGGCTCCCCAGTACACAACAAATAATTTCCAGGCTTTGTTTTTTTTAATTTATTTATTTATTGCTTCAGGTTACATCTACATCATAGTGTCCTCTTTCCACCCCTCCCAGTCCTACCCTCCCATCCTCTATCCCCTAACCCTTCCATGCCACTCCCCTGGAGTAGAGTGTCCCTATGTAACAGTCCCCTGCCCCAGTTCAGCAGTCATATGAAGGCCAAGAGCTTCCTCACACACTGGGGGCCTATAAGGCAGCACCACTAAGGAAAAGTATCTCATTGACAGGGAGAAAAAGAAAAAGTCTATGTTTATGTTCCCTTTGGTGTGTTGGTTGTAGTATAGATATCATGTACTATATAGCTAAAATCTGACTGTAAGTGAATAGATGCCATGTGCATCCTTCTGAGTCTAGGTTAGCTCATTCAGGATGAGCTTCTCTAGTTCCATCCATTTGGCTGCAAATTGCATAATTTCTTTGTTTCTGATAGCTGAATAATATTCCATTGTGTAGATGTACCACAGTTTTTTTAATCCATTCTTCAGTTGAGGGACATCTGGGTTGTTTCCAGTTTCTAGTTATTACAAATAAGGCTGCTATGAACATAGATGAGGAAACTTTCTTGTGATTCAGTGAGGAGTCATTTGGATGTATACCCAGAAGTGGTATGGCTGGGTCCCGAGGCAGAGCTAGTCCAAGTTTTCTAAGATATTGCCAGACTGACCTTCATAGTGGTTGCACAAGCCTGCACTCCCACCAGCAATGGAGAAGGATACCTTTTTCTCCACATCCTCGCCAGAATGTGTTGTCATTTGAGCTTTTGATCTTAGCCATTCTGACAGGTGTGAGATGGAATCTTAGACTCCTCTTGAATAGCATTTCTCTGATGGTTAAGGATGCTGAGCATTTCTTCAAGTGTCTCTCAGCCTTTAGGAATTCCTCCTCTGTGAATTCTCTGTTTAGAAACTTAAGTCCAAATGGGTCAAAGACCTTAACATAAGGCCAGACACATTAAATCTACTAGAAGAGAAAGTAGGAAAAACCATTGAACTCATTGGCACAGGTGACAACTTCCTGAACAGAACACCAACAGCTCAGGACCTGAGATCAACAATCAATAAATGGGACCTCATGAAACTGAAAAGCTTCTGTAAGGCAAAAGACACTGTCATTCGAACAAAACGGCAGCCTACAGACTGGGAGAAAATCTTCACCAACCCCACATCTGACAGAGGGCTAATATCCAAAATCTACAAAGAACTCAAGAAATTAAATGCCAAGAAACCAAATAATCCAATCAAAAAAATGGGAAAAAGAGCTAAACAGAATTCACAAAGGAGGAATTTCCAGGATTTCTTACACTCAAGTATCCTATATGCATTCCTCTCACTGAATGGAGTATTCTGCTCAATATAAAGCGGACACCAATGGCATAGCTGTGGCCAATATTTTGTCTGTGCTGTTATTCTGTTCCTAAATCACTTCTCCCTACTGACATACCTCAGGAGAAGAGTATCCTAACCAAATGACTCCCACTGTCTTCCTAATACTTCCCTGATCATCTTAGACTCAACTGTTTTCTTGCTTTGCTGAACTTCTCTAGCAAACATTGCACAATGGAGAATGGCAGCTGAGGTTATTTTAAATCCTTCAGTGGGAAGAATGCTTTATCCTGTAGTTTAGATTTGATTGTGATCTGTTGACTGATTCTCCCAACCCAAATGCTCCTACAATTATGACTTCTTTCTCTGTAGATTTCTTCTCCAAAATGAAGTCATCCTCATTTCCCCCCATATTTTTCAAAACATATTATGTGCAGTTCTTAGCTATTGGGAAACAAACACCAGCCTTTAAATTTCTTAGTCAGTGAAAGTGGATTAATGCTAATCAATCCAGGTACTTTTGTACCAGTCAGCTAACTGGTAGCTTTTATTGGCACGACCATCTTTTAGACATAATTTAGGATGATGTCATCCAGGTTAGCCCAAAACAGGTATGTTTTCAGCCTGTTGTACTGGAGTAATTATTAATACTATCAAAAAGACTTACATTTCATGGTAAGTTACCTACCTTATCTACTCTGCTTCTGGTAAAAATGCATTATCTATCCCCCCATGGAAATAAAAAAGATAGAATGAAATATTTTAATTATGCATCACTCAATTCTGCCACATTCTTTAAGCCCAGAGGCACTTTTATTTAAGAGCTGGTTCTTGTGATTTGAGTGGGGAAATGAGTTCGCACAGAGATGGCTTACAAACATCTGCATGCTCCGTCTTAGATGGTGTGCAGCGAAGGGTGAGGACAAGCGGAGGTTTATGAATTTATAATAGGCACCATGCTGGAAAGGGCTGAGGACACAACATGGGAGATGACTGAGAATAGAAATGGCTTTCAAAGAAGTAAGTCCCAGCTGGCCTGGCTTGTGTATCAACTGAGATACAGCTAACCAGGGAAAGGAAGCAACTTCTAATTTCACTGAAGTATGGAAGTAGGGGACAGATTAAGACGGGTAACGGAAAAGCTGCACTTCATTGGTTGGTCTTAACACAAGGAATGTGCAGTACTCAGCTGTACCAGGGAAAAGAATCAGTCAATCTTCCAAGGCATCAGAAATCTTAAAAATCTTTGTGGAGGTGTTCCAGCTACACAGTAGATATCTGATAAGCCTGGGCTCTCAGATTGTAGCAGGGGATCTGCTGTCAACTCTTTCTCTCCCAATGCATTGCAAATTTAGAGCAAAATTTTCAATTAATGTAAACACAACTCCATCAGTTGAGTTTTCAAATCTTAAAATGAAGAGTCCCTTTTAAAACCGTTTCTGTTAATTACATGTAAAAAAAAAAACCACAATCTGTGTGTCATTGTGTTTCTAGAGAGATCTTTAGTTTGGAACATAATTTATATTTAATAATTTCTTACACAAGGGAGAAATATAGTCTTATTACATAAAATATTATTGCTAATTATATTCAGAAAATAGGCTCCTTTACACTGTTTCTACTTGGTCTAAAAGCAGTTTCAGATAGATGGGCTGTTGTTGAATTGTAGTGTTCATTAGGCATTCTCTTGGTGGGCTGTGATGGGCAGACTGCACATGCAATCATATTTCTGCCTCTGAAAGTTGTCAGTTCTGGTCTGGAATATCAGGAATGAAAGGTTCACTTGTGTTGTCAGAGTTCAAAGGGCACCCAAGTATTATGACCTACTTCCTTCTCCTTGCCTCCCTTTCAAATCAATTCTGGATTTTGACCTTCACTCCTGGGCATGCATGTATTGGTCAGGGTGACTCTCCTTGCATTCTCTTTCCAGGGGAAGGCACCTAGGGAGGAACAAGAAAATGAAACTTGAAGGTATTAATTTTTAAACTCCCAAACCAGTTGCTGTGCCTGTCACTTTAGATGTCTGAATTTCATTAGTGTTGACAGAGATGAGCAGCAAATCCTAATAGGGCCTGCACCTGCAGCTCAGCAGCACCAGCTTCTTTACCACATGAGCACAATGTGTCATTCTCTAAGTCTTGCATTCTGAGAGGCAGTAAGCTCTTTACTTTATGGTATATGTGGAAGAAGCAATTGATGCACATACTAGTATCCAATCCAGTGCATTCAGACCTATCCCCTTTCTATTCTTGTCCTTTCAGCTTTCTTCGGCACCTTTTACAGTGGAGTAATTAGAAGCATGTAAGTCTCATGCAATATAAACAGGAGAGATTAGATCAAGAAAGAGGAGGAAAAATGATGATGATAGAAAAGGGAAGAATATGATAAGATGAAATAACCCGCCCCCGAAATCAGAACCCATTTAATTGAAAATTGACCATTTTCCTATCCTGCCTGCCTGGGTTTGTCTGCTTTCATGCTGCTGCTCCGCAGTTTAGTTAGTTCCTAAGAAGCAATAGCTTTGTCTCAGAATCATGCCCAAATGTATACTAGATGCATCCAAAGTCACCCACACCACTGGATTTAAGGTCTCTTATGTTACACTTAAACCAGAGTTGCTCTCAAATTTGTTCAAAAGGGTTCACATGATAATATCTCACATTCATGCCGAGTACAAACTTATGTTTGGCACAGCCAAATAAAATGCTCACATAAACAAATAGCTGTATTCGAATGTGATGGACACTCAACACACACCCTTGTGTTCCACAAGAAGTGAGGAAAAATGAATACCAGCTTCCAACCCATGAATGTAGACGTCATTATATATTTTGCTTGAGAAATTAAAATGTTTTCCAATACAGAAATATTAACTATGTACTTTTAATGCAGCCAAAGCTATTTTGGAAAGTAAAAGCAGCGAATAATATTTGAACTAGGTAGTGCATGTTTTTTTTATGTATTTCTATCACTTATCTATCTGACCATGGTCAAATAATTCATAAATCAGTAAGGATTGGTAATTTTTAGAAAAAATAAGCATGATTTGAATAGGTATATAACAAAAAGGCTATGCTAATCAACAGTCTGTAACTCTAAGGAAAAACTATTTCTTTTGGAAAAAAAAACATTAAAAATTTTTTCCAACATCTTATGAAACTGTATAGACAAACTCATTCATATAGCCTTTATTATTATATTTTTTGTTTAAAATTTAAATATATTTTGATCATATTTTCTCTTCCCCCAACTCCTTCAAGATTCTTTCTCCCTCCCTACCTACCATTTCATTTATATATTTAGTGTGGTGTGTGTATATGTGGATGGGTGTATGCATGTGTGTGCGCACACACATGTGTGCATGCATATAGAGGTCAGAGGACAATAAGAGTGAATCAGTTCTCCCCTTCAACTTTGTGGTTCCCAGGTCTCAAGCTTAGCAGCAATTGCCTTCACTTCCTAAAACATATTATTTGACCGCATTCATATAAATTAACAACTCAAATCCTAGATCTGTGACCTAGAGAAACCCATGCATATGTACATCAGAAGATGGGAATAAAACAATCATAGAAGAACAGAAACATTAACCATATTTATCTAAAGAACAGTGAGTGGATTATGAGCTTAAGAACATGTTTGCGTTGTAATTATAAATGGCAATGAATTTATCAATATGAACTGTGATAAAGCAAGTCAGCTACAGAAGTATGAGTACAGTGTGATTACAGCAAACTGTCTGAATGTGTAAGGACTCTTACTTAAGTAGTAAAACCACAAAATATTGTCAAAAGGCAACATAATGGTTATCTTCCAGGAAGCAAAAGAGAATTGAACTGAGAAGGGAAGAGTTTGGGGTGCGAGTAAAGAGTGATTCTACTTCTTACCAGACTCTTACTTGCATTTCTATTTTATACACTTTTAACACATTTGTTTGCTTTTTCACAATAAGGAAATACCTCTTAAAAACAGTAATTTTAGCAGTCTAAGCCTATATCCATTAAATCTCCCAAGAGGAAAATTTGCAGCACCACAGGCAAAGTTAATTGGTCTCCTTCAAATGTAATCTGAGCTGGTAGCCATTTCTAAACACATTTTCTGTCATGGTTACATCCAACCTCTTGCTTCAAATGTCTTCAGTTTACTCTTTGGGTTCTCAAGTTGGAATTTTTAAATAATGATCATTTTAACCTATCTTGTTTATAAGAGAAACATACTCATTTTCAGAAATGACCACTGATGTTGGTGCTTTGGGCTGGAGTGATATTTGAACTCAAGATTCCTACCATCAGTTACAAAGCCTGTCTTCCATTCCTTGTATTCATGTTAACCTCATGTTATATGGGCAAATGCCTGGATATCCCAGGTGAGAACCATGCAGGGTTTCAGAAGTGTGCAATCAGTCTTTTATATTCCAGAATTAGTTAGTCTCCTTGTAGTTGATCCCAATACCTAAAGTAAAATAAAGCTGCCTATGGGATCACGGGTACCTGTCAGTGTCCTGTTGCTGAGAAGAGACACCATGACCACAGCAAGTCTTATAGAAGGAAGCATTGACTGGGACTGGTTGTAGTTTCAGAGGTTTTAGTCCATTATTATCATGAAGAGAAGCATGGCAGCAAAAGCAGACATATATGGTGCTGAAGAACCAGTTGAGAGTTCTACTTCTTGATCCACAGGCAATAGAAATAGACTCTGAGTTTGGCATGGAGTTTTGAAACCTCAAAGGACTCCCCCCATGCCCTCCCCCAACACTTACTTCCAAAAGGCCACATCTCTTAATCCTTTCAAAAACTGCCAGTCCCCAGTGACTAAGCACTCAAATCTATAAGTCTATGGTGGCCATTCTTATTCAAACCACCACAACAGCCTTATCTTGGCTTTAGTCTGCATGCATACAGTCTACCATAGAGCAGAAAACATGGACACAGGCAGCTCCAAGTTGATAGATCTGAGAAACTGGAACTCTTTACCTCATCAGAGCTTAGCAAAACAGAAAATAAGCATGGATAGGAATATGAAACATGGCTTAACGCTGGTGACCCTGTTCTCATGAGGAAGTGTTGGACAACCTTCCAAATCAGCACCACCAGTCAGGTACCAAGTGTTCAAGCACATGAGCTTCTGGGAAACTTCACATTCAAACCACAACTGTTCCGTACATCTGTACTCTACATTGTCTACCATAGAGAACAAGAACACTTGTCTGTACTAACTTTGTGAATCTTAGAAAACTGGAGAGATAATTGATGTTTTCCAGTATAAGTTTGGGGACATAAACTAGTTTCTAGTTCATACTTGAATTATAAAATATGGGGATATAAAGACTGAGTGGATATAGGCTTTAGGTAGACTTCATAAAACCATATAAATCCATTAGATAGAATCCATTGGATAGTGAACCTAATACTGATGAAGGCACAATCATGAGGCAAGATAACCAGTGATAATCAAAACTTAAGAGAAAAAATCCCTAGAAAGTACAAAAAGTTGAAAGGACATACAGAACATAAATGTGCAGACAAAATAATACATACAAACTTGGGTATACCCAAAATAATACACACAAGATGAAGGTGTGTCATTAACATCTAAGCCAAGTTTAAAGGCACTGTGGATGCCTACTAGTTTTTGTGCAGTATATCTAGGCATGGAATTTACCTATGCAGATTTATAGATAATTCTTATCGTCTAACCTTAAATATTATTAAGCACCTATTTTTCGTCACATTCTCTTCTAGACTAACAGAAGTATGAAAGTGAGCAAGAAAGAAAAAGTCTTTGTTGGTGGGGAGTGAGAGATGGAGAATAACATGCACAAAAGAAGGTAAATCAGAGTCAGAGTGTGTCTCAGTATCAGGCTGACTAGAGTCAGACCACAGTTTTGTCCAGGAGAAGATATTTTTCTCTTATTGTAAAGTTTGTGAGAAAATCAAGTGCTAGGATTGGGAAGCAGAGGAAGTTTTCTCTAAGTAAGACACAGACAAGACTATCCACTCTGAGGAGGGTAGCAGAAATGTTAAAGGCCTGAGTGGAGCATTGAAAACAACAAAGAATACAGTTCAAGAGATGAGTGTGGAAACACAGAACCTCTCTCTGGTACCATGTACAGGGCTTGTGGGCTATAAATTTAAATAAACCAGTGTGAATAAAATTTTGTGATCTTTTTAACCACTTATAGTCCAAATTATGTTTCTCCATGATTAAGGTCATTGGCAAGGACAGGATTCAAGACAATTGAGAAAAGAGGAGGATATTGGTAAGAATCATATGGGTTGAGAAAGAAGGTATTGACTCTATGCCCACCTTTTATTAAGCATATTTAAATAGTCAGTGATCAAATAATGATTATTTGTGATAATAATTGGAATATAAACTTTGCTTTGTAAAAATAACTTCATCAGAAATTACAAGAAGTTGCTCCAAGACTTTAAAGAACCATTTTGTTTTTTTGTTTGTTTGCTTGTTTGTATGTTTTGGTTTTTGGAGGTTTTTTTGTTTTTGGTTCTGCACCCTGCAAAAATTGTCAAAAGAGCTACAACATGAGTTAATTTGAGAAGCAGTTATTAGAAAAAGCTTAACCTTTTTAGAGATGACTTGATTGCAGAAAAGGGAAGTTTAGACTGGAATATGACTTCCACAGACCTCATTAACTCAAGTGTGGTACTTGCCCAGACACTTAAGATCCAGGAAGAAAAGGTACTAATAAAACCTGTGTTTAAAGTTTGGCCAATCATCTCACCTCAGAACATATAATTTATGGCCAGGGATGAGACAAAGAGCAAAGACAATATCTGGTTCCCATGTTTTTAGCTCTTGCTTTTTGTGGCTAGATTAAAAAAAAAAAAAAAAACAAGCTGGTAAATAAATTCAAGGAAGACTTCCACATACGTCTGAAAATATCCATGTTATGGTGAGTCATTAGAGATTACTAGGATATTTTTAATGCAACCTTCCTGTTTCCCTACCCAAAGCTAGCATAATGGAATTCATTACCTGTGTCTCTGACAGAACCATTGGAGTGCCTGTGAACTGTGAATATAGTGGCAGATGAAGTGAGCATACTTTGGAACACAGGTATAATAAAAGCTTAGCTTAAGTATACTAAAATATGAAAAATATAGGATATTTTACTTCAGGGTGAAAGGGGTTGTTATTTATTGTATTCGCCTACTAGGAAAAGTAAAATTTAAAATTCCTTTTGTTAACATGTTATGGAATCCATTACAAATGATTAATTTTTGAGGTCTGGATGGATATATATCTATTCACCTCTTTTGACAAATTATAAATGAAAACTTCCTGTCTTTATAAGCTCTGAAAAAAACAATATCTTAGATTAGAGAGAAAAGGTATCCTGGTACTATTTCCTTCATTAATGGCAATGGATATATGTGAACATTTTTGTTGCAGAATGTTATTTGATCACATTGTGAAACCTAGAAATGGTAAAAGCCTGTTTCTAACTGTAGGATGTCTCTGCCTTGAATCCCAGAATTTTTTTATTTATTGTAAACAAATGGTTACAGTATGGCTCAGTTCTCAGCACACACCTTTAATGAAAGAGCTTTCTGTATGCAAGGTTAAATAAAGTGAATCCTAGGTCAAAAAAAAAAAAAACAAGCTATAATTTGTAACCCTTAGAATTCAAATTAAGCACATAGGAACTAAGCCACTGTTGGATAGTTATACACTAATTCTAGCCAAACAATTCGGGCCCCCATGACAGTGGGGAGCTGTAGCAAAGTGACATTTATTTTATTTGTTTTGTTATACACGCCACTTAGTTTTACTGTACTTAATACCTCTATTTCCCTTCCAACCCTTGTTCCTTCCAATATGCCAACACAGGTGGGAGAGAAACAAGCCTAGAGTGAGAAGGGACATAGGTATCTTTGTTCTGCAGCAGAAGACTCATACGTCTACTTCCTGCTGATTAGGGTTGTCAGGCTATTTTGGGGGAAATACCAATCTCAGTAGTTACAAGATTCAGAACTACAGCAAACCAGCAAACCAGAACACCAGGAAACAGCAGCAGGAAGACCAAGCAGCAGTTGGGGGAGTAGCAACCTCTTTCTGCTTTGTGATACATCCTTCTTCTCCTTCTTTTTAGCACACCTTCTTTCTTCTTTGTAGTACTTCCCTCTCCTCAGAACTCTGTCTTTTTTTTTTCCCTCTTTCAAGTCCTCAGAGTTAAACTTGCTCAGCTGAGGAAGCCATGCCCCTCCAGCTCATGAGGCAGTAAATAATTTACATTTGTGGTCTTAGCTGAAGCAGCTTCACACCTGGGATTAAACAAGAACATTCTCATAACTTTTTTTTTTAAAACAAGGCTCATACCACATTTCCCCCTTTTAGTTCAAAATCAGGAATACTGAATATTTATTTATACTATAGATAATAAAAATATTTATCAGATTTATCAAGAATTATATTTGTAATGTCCAGTCCATTCATATTTATCAACCTTGGAGAAAGCATCTATTATTTATACCTAGCTTAGAGTTCTGTACCTATATCATTTTCTATTCTTATTTGCATTTATCAACCTACATCATCTTTTAGACCTAAAATAATTTTAAAATAATATACAACTAAGTTTAATTGAAAGATTACAACTATTTAGGCTTTAACCCCATCAGAGACTTTAGAAGGATATTAAATTATTACCTAAGTAATAAGTATGTAAGAAGTGTAGAGCAAGCAAATTCCAAAACTATAGTAATGACAGAGGTTGCTGGCTACCTGAACATTCACCATGGTTTCTCTGTGTTGTTACAGCATCCAGGCTTCAGCCTACTGGCCCAGAATATCTGACAAATTTTTCTGAGAATCAGAAATACTGAAGGACTGGCCTAACTTATCTCTGTAATGTTAGTCAGTCAATTTTTCAGTGTCCCTCTTGTTCACAGATTGGACAGACAGTCTGCTATGAGCAGTTTTGTGTCCAGTGACTATCTGGCCACATTTGTTTCTCTAATGCCCATCATCTTTTATCAAGTAGATTGGGCATGCCTCCAGGAGCAGATGTCTCTCTGTCAGAAAATCTTTCTCTTATCAAAACATCTTAAGTGCCATTTTCTGTAGGTCTCTGAGGTTTTTGAAAACCATCTATCACCTGTCTGTCTGTCTAAATAGAAAAACATTGCTTGTTTTTATATATGCATTATCGACTTAACTTCAAAAATTTATACAAGAGATTACATAGAGCATGTTTATGCAATTAATAAACTAACATCTAACAAAATTGTAAGTTCAATTGACTACTATTTGCATTTCCTAATTTTCCTTTATAGTTTTCTTTTTTATAATTTATTTTTATTTCTTCAAGTTACATCTCAGTCACAATCCCTTCCCTACTCCCCCCTCCTGTCCCACCCTTCCACCCTCTTCCCCCCAACAGCTCCCCCTTTCAGTCCAACAAATGGTTCTTTCTCTTATAACAGTAAATAAAATACTAAACAACAGAAATAAATACACCACAACTATGAGAGTTATATGGCTTAGCATATATTCCCAATGTCCAGTCCATATGCATTTGGCCCCTGACTCTAACATTCTACTATCTAACCATCTCCATGAGTTTAAAGTTCTATATCTGACTCAGCTTTCATACTAACTTGCATCACAATTTTAAAAACATCTTCTTAGATCCAGAATACCCTCTTGATTCCTAAACAACTCAAAATTTAACTCTGAGACTCTAGCTATCTATTCTTCAACCACTTCAGAGACCTGAGAGTGATAAATATATCTGATTATATCGGAAGTGCAGGGCCTGCAGCTTCCAAAACTAAAAATGACATATTAGTGGCTGCCTGGACAGTTCCCATTTTCTCTCCATACACTACAGAATCAATCTTCAGCCATTTGACCCTGTTTCTCTGACAGACATTGATTGTAGAGCAGGAATTATGAAGGACTTACCTATCCTGTCTTGGCAGAGCTAGGCTGTCGACTTACCAGCTTCCAAGTTTTGTCCTTTTTGGACAGCAGTCTGTCTACAGTTGAAGCAAGGGATTTTTCTTGCCAAGAGATAGGCTTGCCACTAATTCAACCAATTGAAGAGGACATCAGAAGATGGAAAGAGCTCTCATTCTCATTGATAGGTAGGATCAACATAATAAAATGGCCATCCTATGAAAAAATGTGTAGATTCAATGAAATTCCTATCAAAATACCAACACAATTCTTTATAGACCTGGAAAAAGCTATTCTCAATTTCATATGGAACAACAACAAAAAACCCAGAATAGCTAAATCAATCCTATACAATAAAAAAACATCTGGAGGTATCACCATCCCAGATTTCAAGCTGGACTACAGAGAAATAGTAGTAAAAACAGCATGGTATTGGTATAGAAACAGACCAGTAGATCAATGGAATCGAATTGAAGACCCAGAAATGGACCCACACACCTATGGCCACCTAATTTTTTCAAAGAAGCCAAAACCGCATGATGGAAAAAGGACAGCATCTTCAACAAATGGTGCTGGTCCAACTGTATGTCCACTTGTAAAAGAATGAAATTAGACCCATACTTATCACCTTGTACAAAACTTAAGTCCAACTGGATCAAAGACCTTAACAAAAGGTCTGACACACTACATCTATTAGAAGAGAAAGTGGGAAAAACCCTCGAATTCATTGGCACAGGTGACAAATTCCTGAACAGAACACCAACAGCTCAGAACCTGAGATCAACAATCAATAAATGGGACCTCATGAAACTGAAAAGCTTCTGTAAGGCAAAAGACACTGTCATTCGAACAAAACGGCAGCCTACAGACTAGGAGAACATCTTCACCAACCCCACATCTGACAGAGGGCTAATATCCAAAATCCTTTATAGTTTTCAATAGTAGTTTTCAAATGGATTCAATATTTCAAACTAAATATTGCATTTTTAGATGACTAGCAAAGACATTTTCAATGAGTTAAATGCTTTTTGTATCAGTAGATTTTTTTCTTTTTGTTTTTGTTTTTATAACCTAGTGACACTTGGCTGCTCTATCATGGTAATTCTCAGCTGCTTTTGTCTAAAATGGCTAGTACATTTTTTTTTGTGGGGCCTCCAGGTAGGACCCCAAAGTTTCTTCCTGTCTGCAAAAGATTACTTTCTATGTCATTCTTAGACATACATTCATTTCTCACATGCTGTCCTCTCCCAAAGAGTTTATAAATTTCAGTAAATCTTTGCTTTTTGCCACCAGAAACCACTTGTGTGCTGTTACTATATTTCCCAGAGTTAATGTGCAGGCCATTTTGAGGTCTGGCTTTAACAGTACAATATGTCTCCACACATTGGACATTTCTGACACTGAGGCTGTTAGCCTTACAATTTCTTTGTAAACGGCCAAACTTACCACAATTAAAGCATGAGATGTTTTGATATCTGAGGCATCTGGCAGCTATCGGGAAAGCTAATGGTGGTAATCTCATAAACCCTGGATGTTCCTTTGGGGGAGCAGACTGCTCGAGATTAATCCTTTCTTTGTGAATAGGCTTTATCTCTTTCATCAGATATAAACCTGTATGTTCTCTCTTCAGTGCTTTTTGTTTTCTAAGTGCTTCAACTTCTATTCACAAACTCTCTAGTTGCATAGCCTTTTCTAAAATCGTTTATTTTATCCTACCCCTCCATATCTACTTGCATTTTTTCAAATTGTTCAAGCATTCTCCCTAACTTTTTTGAAATTTCATAGAAGAAGAAAAACTACATTTTAAAAAATCCCCTCAGGCATAAAGCTGTAAAGAACCCAGTGGTAGAAGCCATCATAAGCCTTTTGCTGATGTCCTGAAATATGCTGTTCACTTCTTCAACTCCTACCTCCTCCACAACATTAGATACAAAATTCCCCATTATGCCTTGCTTTATGTCTGGCTGCCACTTGTAGTATGGTGGCTTTTAATATTTGTGTTTTATTATTTTCTCTAATTTATTTTTACTGTTCTTAATACCTCTCCTTCTTTCTAGCCCCCTCCTCTCTTCTAGCTTTATATCTTTGTAGTACCCCATCTCTTAGGGGCTTTTTCTTTCTTATTTTCCATTTCTCAAGTCCTCAGAGTTAAACATGCTCAACTGGCTAAGCCATACCCCTGCTAGCTCATGAGGCACTTAATAGTTTGCACTTGTGGTTTTAACTGAAGCAGCCTCACACTTGTTATTAAACAAAAACATTCTCATAACTGATTTTTTTAAAATAAAACTCATACAACAGGGAGGAAATGTATGCTTGTCTCAGTGGAGCTCTGGCTAAAATATTTCCAATGTCTAATGCAGGCTTGTAGGTAGCACTTACATTCTGAAGTCTCAGAAGTACTCTAACTCTCAATCTGAGTTCCTGGTGTGTGTGCGCACGCGCGTGTGTGTGTGTGTGTGTGTGTGTGTGTGTGTGTGTGTGTGTGTGTGTATCTGCAGATTTATTTTATTTTATGATTTTTATATTATCTATCTTAGGTTGGCAGGTTTGAGTAGGGAGTTGACAGCAGACTAAGGATTAAAATTAGTATTTTAAAGAACAAAAACTGCTGTAAGACATGCTTAAATTCAGATATAATATTATACATTCATCGAGAAACTACTGGCCCTGAAAATATCTTTGCTTCTCATCATCTCAGTTTCTTCAAATAAATCAAAGAAGTGCTATTCAATAATTTCCTTTTTTTTTTCAAGACAGTGTTTCTGTGTGTGTCTTTGGCTGTCCTGGATTCATTTTGTAGACCAGGCTACCCTAGAATTGACAGAGATCTGCATGCCTCTGCCTTCCAAGTGCTGGGATTAAAGATGTGAGCCACCATACCTGGTGTTATTCAATAATTTCTAAAGATTTTGCCACATCAAATATTAGTTTTATTTTGAAGATGGTGTCTTTGTGGCATATATAACAACATCTTTCCAGTAAACAATGCACTGTTCAGATGGTATCTTGAAAGAGGGCTCTTACTGGTCAGTAGAGTGGGAAAAGGTAAGAGTAAGAAACTTAAAACTTAGATTTCCATCTGGTAGCTCCACCAAATGTTGTAACCAACAAATATACTGTAGTAGCATGAGAATTTCATATATCCTTCCTCTTGTCAGATCAGAGCAACTCATACGAAGGAGTTCGGATTATCATAGCATGACCGCGAGATACTGCACAAGTATAAGTGATTCAGCTTCAAGCTATCATTGTCATATGGAAGTTTAGGGTCTGAGAAGCAATATTGGGATTGAGAGTACAGTATTTACAGGACAACTAGTAAGGTTAGTTTACATAGACTGTGTCTTTTATGAATTATTTTCCAATTAGTATTTTAACAAAAACTGCCTCTGCTAATTTATATGTATGAGTATTTAGGTTACCTTGACAATTGATACCAAAATTTATTTGCTAAAAGAAATTGTCAAGAACTGGAAAGTTTATTTTGGAAAAATCAGAGACTATGTTGAGAGGTTGGGAGGCCTGTGTTGTATGATAAGAAATTATTTTAAAGAAGGCATGTATAAGCCTGACATTTTGTCATAAGATGAGATAACAAAAAATCATTAGTATTTGATAGAGCATCTATTTAGTTTGCTATTTTAGAACATTGAATCAATAAATAAAACTCAAAATATTTTCTGGCATCATGAGAGTTTGGCATAACTTACAAAAAAGAATCTCCACAGAATTATAGTTGTAAAATAACAGAAATATAAATATTACAGAATAAAATACTAGAGAAAACACTCATGTCTAGGCTTCCAAAAATACAACACAATGCAAATGAAAGAATTATATTGAAAATAAAACCCTTCCTTAACAAAGATTTTTTTGTTGTTGTTTATTTATTACTTCAGGTTACATCTCAATCACATGGCCATCTTTCCACCCCTCCCAGACCCGCCCTCCCACCCTCTGCCCCTTATCTCTTTCATCCCACTTCTCTGGAGTGGATTGTCCCTACATACCAGTCCCCACCCCAGTTCAGCAGTCATATGAGGGCCAAGAGCCTCCTCATACACTGGGGGCCTACAAGACAGCACAACTAGAGCAAAGCGTCTCATTGACAGGTAACAAAGTCTATGTTCATGTTCTCCTTGGTGCACTGGTTGCAGTATGGTTATCCTGTACTACATGGCTAAAATCTGACTATAAGTGAATAGATGCCATGTGCAGCCTTCTGAGTCTAGGTTAGTTCACTCAGAATGAGCTTCTCTAGTTCCATCCATTTGGCTGCAAATTGTTATAAACAAAATTAAACAGTGACTAAAAAAAAACCAAAAAACTTGTTCTATGCAACAAAGGAATGATATTAGAATAAAGTAACATTAAAAGTCATTACAACTTAACTAAAGAGAGGGAAACAGAAGAAAGGTGGGGAAGTAGGAAAGCAGGCCGGTGATACAAAGGCAATCTGTAAGTATATGTCACAAGTAGGAAAGGAAAGGAGCCTCCTCCTGTGTTCTTATGTTTGGTATATTTATAGACTTCTCTTTACACACAAATAGATTTCTATGTGTTCATGTGACTGCACTGAACAAATGTGTGCTCTTTCATTATTGACAACAGATGTCTTGGACTAGGAAAGTCAACTGTCCAGTTGTTAGGGGCCCTGTTTTATTCTGACAGGATAATCAAATAGTTGAAGACAAGGAACCAAAACCAGAAGTCAGGAGTTAAAAATTAAGACACTTCTGAAACTGGTAAAATGTGGCAGACATTAAATAGTTGGGTTGAAACAGAAGAAGGCTTCAGTGTAAGAAGTGGGAATTTTAGAATCTCAGTCCCGGTTGTCCTTTTATAGGATGATTTTTTTTTGAATGTGTTGCGACACAGAACAAAGATCTTTAAAAAAGAGACAATTTGAATCTGGGTGTGGACATAGATCATAACAGCAGATCTGATGGTTCTCTGTTCATCTGTGGAGTTCAGGAGCCCCTAGTGGGGTTGGTGAAATAGACATGCTTCCCAAAGCCATGGATATTAGATAAGATGATGAGTTAAGGCTGAGCCATTTTACCTGTGTCTCTAGGTTTAGCTAGATCCAAAAAAAATTTGTAGTTTGAACAGGGTGAAACAACATTCTGTGTGTTCTTAAATTATCTTTAGAGTTTACATTGAGATATTTTCCTCCTGGGAATATGCAAGGGAAAATCAACAAAATAATCCAACAGAAATGTTTTTTTTCCCAAAGATATGGTTTGACTTAAGAGATTATTTGAAGATACTTAAGCTGTATGTTCAGGACATGTGTATTTAAAAAAAAAAACCCATTGATGTCAAGGTAAACTCATTTGATATCTGCTTTTTTTCATTCTTATATGTTTAAGGGTAGTTTTTACACATATTTTTCTAAAACCCAAAACCAAACCAAACCAACAGAAAACAAGCAAGAAGCCAATATATTTTACAGAGTTTGACCAAGGTCTAAATTTATTTTAAGGCTTTGGGTATCCTAGGTACACAGTTCTGTTTTTCCTAAGCATAATTAAATTTCATTATGTGCCCTATAAACATTTTATTGAGGTTTCACAATGTCATTGGCATATTGCTGTCTTAGCAGCCAAAAAGACCCCATTCTTTCAGTGCTATCAGGAGTGGGACATTAAGTATCTGGGAGTTGAAACTTATCTGCTTGAGGCTGAAAATGTCCTGGCTTGACCTCTACTTGCTGCCTGAGGTTCCCAGCTACTCTGGAGAGATAGTATACACTTTCTACCATGTCAAGAGTTGTCCTGAGGTGTGCTCTCAGCAGAATATTCCTACTGCTGTACTCTAACTCTTCCTCTTGTTTCTTTCACTTCCTGTGTTTCTTTCACACACGAGAGCAGTGCATCCACTGTAATTAAATGATGAATCACCAGAGGGAATGGAGTGGTCTGCCGCCCAGGAGGAAGTAACTGATTCTGGAGTCATAGGTAAACTCCACCAAATTGTCATCCCTTACTTTTTCCCTTCACAACCCCTTACTTCAGAAAGTGCATGTTGCGTGTTTCCCCTAGTTTCCTGTTTTAGTGACTGTTCTCATCTCTGCATCAAATGCCTGGCAGAAGAATCTTAGAAGAGGTTTGTTTTGGTTCAAAATTTATTACACTTTAATTTATTCTTGTGTGCCTGTATTTGTGTTTGGGTGGGTGTCCCGGGAGTCTGACAAGGCCAGAGGATAATTTGCAAGAGTTTTTCTCTCCTCCAATTCCCGAATCCCAGGGATTCAACTCAGGGCTCCAGGCTTGACACAGGTACTTTTTTCCACAAATCCACCTCCAAGTCCATCCCCCTTTGTTAAAACTGTGAGGGTTTAGGACACCCTATCCACGAAGTTCCAAAGGCATTAGAACAATCTAACCACGGAGCATTGTGGTTGGGAAGCAGCATACATTAAATGTTGGTCCCCGGGATTTTTTTTTTTTTTCCTGCTCATCCCTGGACTCCAGGTCGAGAATGGTGCTGATCACAGTTAGGATGGAACCTCCCACCTAGATTACTACAATCTAGAAACACCCACACAGACATGCTTCCATGTTGAGATAAGTCCCAAAATGCTGAAAGTCACAATTAACCATCCATTCCCATTTTGTCCTGGTTTTACTCACCACATCAACCCAATCCTGCTATTCCTCAAGTCTTAGCTCAGATTCAGGGGCTTTTCAAAGGAGTCTCATCCTTCTATCTTTTTCATCTTTAATATCCATTGTATATTTTCTGCTTTCTTTTACTTTTTAAAAATGTGAAAAAAAAAGATAGTGATGACCTCCAGGTTTTTTCCTGTTTTGTCTGACAGCAGTAGTCAGTTCAGCCAGTCAAGAGATGGCATAGATCCAGATGGATAGCTACAGTGTCTGAATGGGAATGATCAGAGGCAAGATTTTATGGCAGTCTCTCAGTTCTTGATCCTTATCAAAAATTCAAGGAGATATAAAGATTCAGCAAACAGGATTTATTAAAGGCAATTACATTCATAGAGAAGCCAGTGGTCCATCCCAGATAACCCTGGGCCAATAAAGTCTGGTCCTTTTATTCATTCATCTGTTCTTATCTGTATCTCCTTTCTCTGTGTATAATTGGTCAAAAGTTGACCAGTCCCCATTTTCATTTATAACTTGTTTAAATTAGAAATTCTTTTCTTCTTTTTGAGACTATTCAAAGTCTCCTTGAGGTTGATGTCATGATTGCCTGCCTCCTGATTAATCCAAAGGTCATGTGATACATGGGTGTCATACTGGGAACCTAACTTTAACAAGCATGTTCACTTTTTACATATGATTTTTTTTAAATTTATAATTGTACTATTTCTCCCTTCCTTTCCCCCCTTCAGTACTTGCCCTCTCTCAAATTCATAGCCACTCCTTTAAACATTTTTCTAAGTATCTAAATACAACTTACTTAATCTGTATCTAGATGATTTAAGGGCTGAGCACATGGTATTCAGTACTTGCCCTCTCTCAAATTCATAACCACTCTTTAAATATTTTTCTAAGTATCTAAATACAACTTACTTAGTCTGTATCTAGATGATTTAAGGGTTGAACACTTGGTATTAGATAACCAATTTCACCAGTGAAAACCATTTTCACTTTTCGCTGGTGAAAACCATTTTCCCATGCTCAGGCATTCCCTAGTTGTCAGTAGTCCTTTTGGTCTAGGGTTGATGCCCCATGAAATTTTGTCCTTCTATGTAGCCTGTCTACTGATGTTACCATTGTTCCACTCCTGTTTGGGTAGCTAGGCTGATGATATTTCATGGTTTAGCCACTCTGATATTTCTAGGAAACACAAGAAAACAGCAAAATTCCTGTGCCTCTGGCTGTTACAATCCTTTTATGCCACCTTCAAAATGATCAATGAACTTTAGGTGCAGGAATTCTGTTTACTCTTTATTGTGGCAAATCATAACCTATAATCTGAAGTTTCTGACAAGATAGTAGAGAATTGTGTATCCATTATATCTTGGTACAGTGTTTATTATCACCTCTCCCCTGCATTCTCCAGCTCTGTTTAGGTGAACTATTTATCAGGTACTGTTGCCGGATATTCTTGATTCACTTTTTCTAATTCTGTTACTGTCTGTAACCTGTAACATATGCTTGAACAGGTTTGCATGAGCTTCTTGTGTGAGCTGGGCAGTGATTCTCTTGCCAGGTCATGTCTATACTGTTCTTTATGTCTGAAATACTTACTACAACATTTACAGAAGGCCCCATTCTATCCATCCTTAAAGGTTTATCTCAATTATTTATCTCAATGTAATACAAAATACTTTCTGTCCCATGTATTTAGTAAGAATGACATCACTTAGTCACTAATAGTACTTACAACATATCTTGGACTTCAGTAACTACTGTTAAATCAAAAGTGAATAATAGTCTCAAATTTTGCTGCAGTTATGAACTTAAACCTACAACATTACACAGTTCCTTCACTGTCTGTCTGTCTGTCTGTCTGTCTATCTATCTATCTATCTATCTATCTACATATTGTTTATCTGTTTACCAATCAGTCTGTCATATTTCTATCTATAATCTCACAACAACTATCTCTGTCAGTATACATAGATCAGTCAGAGACGAATGCATTGTGTCAATGACAAACAACTAAAGTAGTAACAAGAGCACCACCCTTGTGCTCAGTGCTCTAGTTTTTACATGTTACCTGAACTTAAGAAAAGCAACTTCCAAACAAGGAAACTGAGTATGCTCAGGGAGGGCAGCTGGTAACATACCTGCCCTCTCATCTAGGAGAATATTTATCTTTCCTCTAATATGGAAGCTGATGCCTGCAGAAAAGAACAAGTGAAGAAAGGCATCTCTAACATTTCTACTATACACCAAAAAAAGAACTCCAAAGATTGCTTTCCAATCTTGAGGTGTCTTAAGGATATTGACATGGTCAGTTTTCAACCTTTGACTATAATTTTATTCAAACACTGGTTATAAAGGCCTTAGAGAAGTTGGCCCTAGACAGATGTGAGCTAATCACGGAGAACTGTCTTGTGACAATTGCCATATGCAAAGCACACAATGGACCACAGCTCAAACTGTAAGACTCTAGCAGACACATAATGAGAATTTTTAATTGAAGAAGTGAAAACTAGTGCCATGGAGCACTCACCTACATGCACACAGCTACAAGGTAAGGTGTGTCAGAATGGAAATTTCTATGTAGTCATTTGGTGTTGAAAACATCTTTTCCATTGCAAACTCAATGCAGTGCTGGCTTCACTCAGAGCCATGAATTTATTGTATACAGACACTTCCCATGTTTATTGTTCTTTTGTCAAATTGTTGATGAAGTACCATAATATATCCTGACTTGTGCCTAGTAAAGTATCTTGTAATTACTGAATGCCTTATTAATATTGTCTGAATAAAAAGAATCTGTCAAAATGTGTACAATAAAACCCTGGCATTATACAACTTAAATAATACATGACTATGGAAAAGAGGTCACATCATAAAATTCAAATATAGAAAACTTTTACTTGAAATATTAATAGTGATCTCAACTATTTTTTACTCAGCTAAGAATTCTGCCTTAATGTTTATGAAAATTTGATGTCTGAAGTTTAAAGAAGATAACTAAAAGCTGATAACCAATCAAGAGGAACATAGAGAGTTATATAAGTTAACCAAATGAGCATTCATTTTTTTCTACCATATCTTTAAAAAGATATTTCACCTACAGTTAAAGTTCTCCAAATATAAGGAAAACTATGGTGTATGCTGAAGAGTCACAATTGGTGACAAGTCCTTTTCCTCCTCAATCTTGTTCTAGAGAATGCTTCAATCTTGTGATGCACTCACCATCTGTTTTTCTAAAGATTTATTTTTATATTAAGTGAATTCTTATTTATCTTGTGTATATGTACATACAATATATGTGTTCAGTGCTCAAGGAGGATGCAATAAGAGGCCACTGGGTACCCTGAGATTGGTGTTGGGCATGGATGTGAACCACTTATATGATGCATGTAACTTCACCTAGCCCTCGAGAAGAGCACAGCAAGTGCTATATGCCAGGGAGTTCCCCTTCTGTCTTTATAACTCATTTTCTATTTATGTAACCTACCCTTAATACCAAGATCTTGATGTGCTCATTGCTTCTCTCTTCTTGGATCTAGGTGATCCCACTGCTCAAAACTTAATGAGGTTTTTAAATGAAAACATTAGTGATTGCTAAGAGAAACTCTCATTGCAAATTTTTGCCCAAAGATTGTCCTTAAGCACACACTAAGCTATTTATTCAAATAAATGCATTTGGTTGCATTTCCTCTTTAAGGAACATTCATTGCTTTCTTCTCTTCCTCCTGATTAACCTGTTTTCAAGACTCTTCCATGCTTTCTGAGTACTCGCTTTGACCATGTGTTCCTAGTTAAAATGAGAATCCCCTAGTCCCAACTACACTAAAAGAACAAAAACATATCTACATCACATTTTAATAAATGCTAGTAGTGGTGTTTTAAAATAAAGGAGGTATTTTTACCTTTCTTTGATAAAGATAGAACAAAAACCCAGAAGTGTACACTCGTTTACGGGGAGAAGGGTCTGTTTCATTACATTTTAAACTCCTTTGGCAGCTGTTTTCCTGCCATATATACAGGATATTAAAGGGTTAGCTTCTGTGCATATGTGTGTGTGTGTGTGTGTGTGTGTGTGTGTGATTTATTGTGAAACCTCCTTACCCAAAAAAGCCCTGCTATTTTAGTAGAGTTCAATATATTTCCTTTGGGAAAGGTTAAATAAAATATGTTAACTCAGTTAAATTTGGAATCTGATGACAAATGACTAAATGTGTTCACATTGAGCAGGCACAGGAAATTGGTCCAGCAAGGGACTAAACTAGGAGAAAATGTTTTAAGGCGGGCTAGTAAGCCTTTGCTATGTGTAATTTAGAATCAGTATTACAGTATGCTGTTACTTTCTGATAGTAAATTAAACAAGATTCCTGCATTCTGGTACACAATCCAGGCCTAAAGATACTCCCAGAGACTAAGATATATGTACATGAACATGAGATCATGTAAAATTAAGAGAGCAGGATATATTTTCGATTTCATTTTGGTGTGCAGCATTTTCAGAAAGAAAAGAACATATTCCTTTACCCTGAGGTTTTTTTTTTTGTTTGTTTGTTTTGTTTCTTTTTTGTTTTTTTGTTTTTTGTCTCCAGGGTCATTCAGGGATTATAAAGTTATTATCCTATAATAAAAAGAGCCAAATAACTCTAGAGATTAGGGACAGAGCAAATTTTGTTGATTTTCATTTGGTAGATTTGGAGGTTTTGTTTGCTTACTTGCTTTTCAATAAGAGATGTTCTCTTTTTTAAAAAATATCTTCTTAGATCCAGATCACCCTCTTGTTTCCTAAACAACTCAGATTGTGAGGCAAGTTAGTATGAAAGCTAAGTTAGATATAGAACTTTAAACTCATGCAGATGGTTAGATAGTAGAATGTTAAAGTCAGGTGCCAAATACATATGGACTGGACATTGGGAATGTATGCTAAGCCATATAACTCTCATAATTGTGGCCTATTTATTTCTGTTGTTTTGTATTATATTTATAGTTATAAGAGAAAGAACCATTTGTTGGACTGAAAGGGAGAGCTGCTGGGGGGGAAAGAAATACCTTAAACTAAAAAAAAAAAAAGGGTAGAGGATGGGAGGTTGAGGGGAAGGGTGGAAGGGTGGGACTGGAGGGGGGAGTAGGGAGGGGATTATGATTGAGATGTAACTTGAAGAAATAAAAAATAAATTATTAAAAAAAAGAGATGTTCTCTTGTAACCCAGGGTGACATCTATGTCTAGCAGAGGATGAACTGGGACTTCTCTTCCTCCTCAGTGCTGAAACTGCACAGTTATGCTATCAAATACCACACAGAAGGCATTATGCATGCAAAATATGCACTCTATCAACTGAGCTATATCTTCAGCCCCTAGTGTGAAATTTTAATCAATTATTTTGTATAAAGAATTTATTGCATCAATGTAATAGTGTTAGAAATTGACCAGAATCCAAAGAAGCTTGGTTTTCTTGAGTTTGGCAAATAGGAAATACTAGGCAAGGAAGTAATGGAGGTATTGTTTTCTCCTTTAAAGACATTTTCATTATTTTTATTGTAATTTTTACTGTTTGAGATTGCAACATAATTATGTTATAATTACATAATTATATCATCCCCCCTCCCTTTTCTCCCTAAGCTCCTCCCTCATACTCTCACTTTACACTCTTTCAAATCTATGGTCTTTTTCCTTAATTGGTGGTGATGGTGGTGGTCCTGTTGCTGCTGCTGGTAGTGGTAGTGGTAATGGTGGTAGTGTGTGTGTGTGTGTGTGTGTGTGTGTGTGTGTGTGTGTGTAAATATTCCTAAATATATAAACACAACCTGATTGTTCCATATGCTGTTATTTGTACATAGTTTCCAGGGTTATCATTTGGCATTGAATACCCACTTGATTGAATACCCAGTACTCCTCCCTGGAGACAACCATATCCCATGCTGTCAGTATTCCATAGTTTTGAAATAATTTTTAAATGTCTTTCTCAGAATAAAAACACAGGTTCAAAACACTAAATAAAGTAATTCGTTTTTTCATCTTCTTTTTTTTATTTAAATACTTTATTTTTTTTCTTCAAGTTACATCTCAGTCACAAACCCTTCACTATTCCCCTTTCCTATCCCGCCCTTCCACCCTCTTCCCCCCAGCAGCTTCCCCTCTCAGTCCAACAGATGGTTCGTTCTCCTATAACAGTAAATACTATACAAAACAACAGATATAAATATGTCACATTTATGAGAGTTAAATGGCCCAGCATACCTTCCCAATGTCCAGTCCATACATATTTGGCCCCTGACTTTAAAATTCTACTATCTAACCATCTCCATGAGTTTAAAGGTCTATATCTGACTCAATATTCATCTTCTTAATCACAGAATTCAGATACTGGAGAGAACCAATTGCTGGGCTTTTTATATCAACATATAGACAATTATTTCTATGTTGCATCAATTTAAAAAAAAAACTCATGCAGGTGTAAGATTCCCAGAGAATTCACCCAAATACTCAACTTCTTTCTTTTTATTCAATGACTGATGCTTAAAGGGAGGTATGTGTTTTAGAAAATAACCAATTCTCTTCAATCCTCAGAACAGAAACTAGGGTCCATTGTGCTATATATGAAACAGCTTGTTCCTCTGCATAATGTTATCTGTATTTCCACTTACCCTTATTAATGCAAGAATAAAATTCAATTAAAAGAAAATTGGTATTGTTGTAACCATGTAACATCTTTCCTATGAATTCTCATACATTTTATAAGTTTTTAAACTCAGTGAAATAAAATACTATCTTGTAGATTTAAGTAAATTACATACTTGTCTTTTTTATTTTAGCTGACCATCAAAGATGAATATTTACTGTTGTATTTTCTGTTGCAAATAAATAAAAGAGAACATTCTCACATAAAGAACATAATAACTTTTCATATTTTACAATAAACATCTATTTGTGGTCACTTCTAATATCTAAAATAATCACATTTCAAAAGTGAGTAATACTTAGACCATTAAGCTAAGCAGAAATGCAATTTCTCAGACTGTAGAACATTATTTTATAGTAACAAACCTAAGGGCTTTAAAGATTTAATGTCTCCACTGTGTTGGTTAGCAGTGTTATTCCATGAAGTTCACATCACCTTGAAGAGATAGCCTTCTTACTTCTTCAGGAAGCATATTGTTATGGAACTGAAAAGATGGCTCCAAAGCTAGGAGCAGAGAAGGCTCTTGAAGAGGAGCATAGTTTGGTTCCTAGCATCCACATAAGCCTGAGCACATTAATCTGTAGCTATGCTCCAGAGACTCAGATGCCCACTTTTGGATTCTGCCAGCTCTGTACTCATGTGTACGAGTGCACACTACCGAGCGCGCGCGCGCGCACACACACACACACACACACACACACACACACACACACACACAAGAAAGAAGGATAGAGAGAATTAAAAATTATGCTTGGTCTAAAAGGTTTCCTGAGTCTTTGTAAATGTTCAGATTTTGATTTTCTATCTGGAGAGTAAAGCATACTCATGAAGGCCTTCACATGAAACATTACTGGCTAGAGATCTCATCACCTCAGGTGTTGTGTTTGACCTCTGTGGATTTCCATCAATTTTAAGTATAAAAGATTGAATGACTTAAAATCATGTAACTTTTAAGGAGCTGTTATAGGTGACTAGAAAGGCACTTAAAAGAACATGAGATGTGCTAGGTTAATGTGTCTACAGTGTCTACAGTCTAATTGTTATGGGGAAATAATCATCTCTTTGAGCTAAACAGCCACAGAGAAGTAGGCAGCTGGACTTTGAGAGACAGCCATTGAGTCTCTGTTTGAACTCAGCCATTCTGTGAGGCTTTTATGAGTCTATTCAGGATAACATTTTAAGGAAGCTGATTGACTAACTGAATGTGGTAGGAATTTCAAAATATACCTTACTGTAATGTAATGATTGAGTACACCAACTTGATTTAATAAAAGTTAAGTTATTTTTGGTTCATTTACATATTTTTAAGATTTGAATTTTTGATATTCAATTTAAAAATATTTTTATGTTTAGTCTACCATAGAAAATATCTAAGGTTTTTGAGACCATATTTGGTATACATTTTACAATGATACTTGATTTAATTTCAGATTTTATAATGATATATTTATTTTATAATGTTTGATATAATGATAAAAGTAGAATTTCTTCTCATTAAAAAAAAACTTTGTCGCAATAAGAATACATTAAAATTAACATCTTAATAAAGGTTTAAGTGCAGAAAGTAGTGTTGTTAATTATAGGGTTGTGGTTACTCAGCAGATCTCATGAATTTATAGTCTACTAGTATAATTCAGACTTCATGTTCCTGCATGGTTTTCTCAGATTTTTAAATCAAATGTAATTAATGTTTTAAAAGATTCATTTTGGTTACATACAGAATGTGATGTTAAAAATCTCTGGAAACGTGGGTTACACTTTCTTTTTCAACATCTCATAGAATTCTTGCATTTTAAACCTGTATTTGAAAATTCATACTGTATCTCATCTTTGTCAATGCATGTGCATGTTCACACACACACACACACACACACCACCACCACCACCACCACCACCACCACCATCACCACCAAAACCATAGTTTCCTAAAACAATACCCAAGAGATGTCATGTTGTATTTAACAGTCACTATCAACTAGAATGTCTGTAGAATACCCTAAAAGGTACATCTTTGAGTGTGTCATTTAGGGCATTTCCATAGAGGTTCAACTAAAAAGGAAAGATATACCATAAATGTAGGTGGAATTATCAGATACTTGGGCTATGAACTAAGTAAAAAGACTGTGATGGAGATGTAGCTTGAAGTAATAAACATTTTATTTAAGACAAAAAGGAGAAAGGGAGGTGAAACCATTTTTCTGTTTTCTGCTTGGTGCCGTGAACAAAGCTACTCCTGTGGTCATACTTCCCTGGTCAAGCAAATTAATTCCTCTGAATGGTGTGTTAAACCAAACCTTTCCTCTGTGAAGATGCATTTTGCCAGATGTTTGGTCTCTGTTGAGGAAAATAACTGAGACACTATGAGACATATCCAGACAAGTCCTTTCATCATCCTCTTCTTCTGTTCATGTCCTGTCCTGTGCTACTAGAAAATGCTCATAGGATCCCTTGACTGCTGATTGTTACCAATGGATGTCTTCATTCTCTGGAGTCATCAGTGTGCCTAGATAAACAGCATCATACACAGTAGTTTAGAAATTTCTTCTACTTATCATTTGCCTACATGCTTCTATAATGGAGATTGAAGAAATAACTCTGTTTAAAGATATGATAATCCCTTCCTTTGACACATTTCTCAAGCTCAAACTTCTTCATTAGGTAAAACATTGGGAAATCAGCTCAGTGACATGTGTCCCCAGACTCAGCTCTTCTCTATGACATAGTATGACAGACTAATTGTCCCCATAGAGTTTCCTTCCAGGAAGCCCTGTAAGCCTTGTTGACAGCTGATGGTTGGTCTACACCATTAAATACCTAATTGGTCTATGTCAAGCCATGCCTAGCAGGCATGGTTAAGACTTAGGTCATTTGCCTATCATCTCCATATTTCTACAAATAAGAATCCTTCATGTACAATAAGAATGATTGTGGTAAACATTATCATGTCCTCTTCGAAGATGCTCTCTGGAACCTTGTAAGTACAGAGGGTGAAATAAGATTCCAGCAGCTCCAAATGGATGCTATTGTCAAGTGCCAATCATATGATGTCTGCATGAGTGTTGTCAATGTTACATAACAATGTCTAGGCTTTAGTGGGTGTAAGCAGCAAACTCCTTATCACAATTCCATCAGCAGACAAGAAAGTTCATTTTATGATTAAGATTTTAACAAACCCAGCAAGAACTTCCTTCTCAGAAACAAAACTAAGGATGCTGTATTTAACAGAGCTACATTATATTGCAGACATATTTTATTCACTCTTGCAAGAGAAGAAGTATTATAAAGAAAGGATGGAGGGGGCCAAGATGGCGGCGAACTGCACGGACGCATTTTGAATGTGGGAGAGAAGAGCCATAGAAAACACAGAGTTGTGGGACACTGTGCAAAAACCGGAGGGTCTGGTCCCTCCGGGAACACACACAGCTCCCAAGGGACTGTTAAAAGTCCCAGGGCAAGGCTCTCCCCCCATCTCTCGCAGACACGGAAGCCACTAAATCCGGGATTCGGGAAATCCCATTTGGAGAGGCGCCTGGTAAGATCGATCCCAACACACAGCAGACAGAATCAAAGGCCACATGGTGATCGCCCACTAGCCTACTGGGCTTCCCACACCTCAGGAAGACCTTATAACTACTTAGGAAATTTCGCAGAATAGTTGAAGTCTTAACAAGGAAGAAAAAGGGTGCTCAGCCGGTGATCTGCAGCCACTAGAGCCGGGGTGGGAGGTGGGCGGGCAGAGCAGTTGGGGAGGGAAGCGGGTGCTGGCAGGTGGGGCTGTTGCCCGGAACAACCATTGCAAAGCAGCTAGGGCGGGAGGCCGGTTCAGAAGGCGGGAGGGGCCGAAGCTCCGCCCACCCACACCAAAGCAGCTAAGGCTGGAGGCTGGCTCAGACAGCGGGAGGGGCAGAAGCTCCACCCACCCACAGCGGAGCAGATAGGGAGGGAAGCGGCCAGGCCTGTGGCCAAGAAGCCTAGTGGGTAACCAGAAGCCAGGGGACCATAGCTGTATTCGGGTAAACCCAGACACATTAGGTGTGGAGCTGGGCCCTGTCAGCCTCCTTGATGACAAACAAAGCCCACAAAATCTGTGCCTGGGCAAACAGGTCCATACCATCAGAACCATTGAAGGCTGATCACTCAGTGAGCAACATAGAGAAGTCTGAACTGGGAGCAGTGAAACAATCCCGGACCATTACTCACTACCTGGGAATAGGCTGCACCAGCTGACAACAATTCAGGCTATTAAAACCGCAGTGACCCTGAGATCACCCTGTAAGCAAGGACAGATAGCCAAGCAATTCGACTCCTTCACCAAAGCATCCCCTGTGGATCCAAACACAGAAAAGGACAGGAACAGACAGCTAAACACACACACATATGGCCAAAGGTCCAAGAAAAAAATACAAATCAAGGATATATGACTCCAACAAAGCAGAATTATCCTAGCTCATCCAATTCGGATGACCTCACACCAACAGTAACACATGAAAACGATGACAATTCTGCATATGGAAAGTGATAGAGTCCCTTCAAGAACAACTTAATTCTATGAAGGTATTCAAAGAAGCCACAATTTTACAAGCCAAAACAATGAACAATACCATTCAAGAACTCCAAGCCAAGGTGACAGAGCTTAAAAAAGAAAAAGACAAAGCAATGAAAGATTTTCAGACAAAAACAAGTAAGCTGGAGAAGGAAATGTACGAAACGAACAATACCATACAAGACATGAAAATAGAAATAGAAACAATAAAGAAAACACAGTCAGAGTTAAAAGAGGAAGTGGAGAACCAAGGGAAGAGAACAGGAACTACAGATGCGAGTATCAACAATAGGATGCAAGAGATGGAAGACAGGATTTCAGGCATGGAAGATTCGATGGAAGAAATCAGTACAACATCCAAAGAAAATGAGAAGGCTAAAAAATCTCTCACCCACAACATCCAAGAAATCAAGGACTCAATGAAAAGATGGAACCTAAGAATCATAGGCATAGAGGAAAGAGAAGACTCCTGACTCCAAGGTCCAGGAAATATCTTCAACAAAGTCATAGAAGAAAACTTCCCAAAGCTGAAAAAACAGATGCCAATAAAAATCCTAGAGGCTTACAGAATACTGAACAGATTAGATCAGAAAAGAAACTCCTCTCGCCACATAATAATTGAAACACCAAATGTACAGAACAAAGAAAGGGTATTAAAAGCTGTAAGAGAAAAAGGCCAAGTCACATACAATGGCAGACCCATCAGAATTACACCTGACTTCTCCTCAGAAACTTTAAAAACTAGAAGGGCCTGGACAGATATCCTACAAGGCCTAAGAGATCATAGGTGCCCAGCCAGACTACTATACCCAGCAAAACTCTCTATCAACATAGATGCAGAAAACAAGATATTCCATGACAAAATCAAATTTAAACAATATCTCCCCACAAACCCAGCCCTACAGAAAATCCTAGAAGGAAAATTCCATCCCAGACAAGAAAACTTCACCCAAGAAAACAAAGGGAATAGAAAACCCCTCAGCAACTAAACCAAAAGAGACACAGGACCATCACCTATACCAAACTAATGGGAAACAACAACCCCAGTTCACTAATATCCATCAACATCAATGGTCTCAACTCCCCAATAAAAAGACACAGATTTACAGAGTGGATCCACAACCAAGACCCGTCCCTTTGTTGCATACAAGAAACACATCTCACTACCAGAGATAGTCACTACCTCAGAGTAAAGGGCTGGGAAAAGGTTTTCCAAGCAAATGGACCCAGGAAGCAAGCTGGAGTAGCCATCCTAATATCAAACAAAACAGACTTCCAACTGAAGTTAATGAAAAAAGACAAAGAAGGACATTATATACTCATTAAAGGGAATATTCATCAAGAGGAAATCTCAATACTGAACATCTATGCCCCAAATACAAAGGCATCTACTTTTGTAAAAGAAACACTTCTAAAACTTAAATCGCACATCGATCACAACACATTAGTAGTGGGAGACTTCAACACCCCACTCACAATAATGGACAGATCATCAAGACTGAGGCCAAACAGAGAAATATTGAGTCTAACAGAGATCATGAAACAAATGGACCTAACAGACATCTACAGAACGTTTCACCCAAACACAAAGGAATACATCTTTTTCTCAGCACCCCAAGGAACCTTCTCCAAAATCGACCACATAGTTGGACACAAAGATAGTCTCAATAGATACAAGAAAATTGAAATAACACCTTGTATCTTATCAGACCACCACGGAATAGAGCTGGTCTTCAACAGCAAAAGAATCAACAGAAAGCCTACACACACATGGAAATTGAACAGCTCCTTACTGGATTTCTACTGGGTCAGGGAAGAAATAAAGAAGGAAATCAAAGACATCTTAAAATCCAAGGACAATGAAGACACAACATACCCAAACCTATGGGATACAATAAAAGCTGTGCTATGAGGAAAGTTCATAGCACTAAGTGCATTCAAAATGGAAATTGTGACAGCTAATATTAGTGAATTAACAGCTAAGCTGGGTGAATTAGAAAAAAAAGAAGCAAACACGCCCGAGAGGAGCAGAAGGCAGGAAATCATCAAACTCAGGGCTGAAATCAAAAACTTAGAATCAAAAAGAACTATACAAAGAATCAATGAAACCAAGAGTTGGTTCTAAGAGAAAATCAACAAAATAGACAGACCCCTAGCCAAATTAACTAAAAGGCAAAGAGAAAGAACCCAAATCAACAAATTCAGAAATGAAAAGGGAGAAATAACAACAGACATCGAGGAGATCTAGAAAATATTCGGGTCCTACTTTAAAAATCTCTACTCCACCAAATTTGAAAACCTAAGCGAAATGGACAATTTCCTCAATAAATTCCACCTACCAAAACTAAATCAAAATCAGATTAACAGCTTAAACAGCCCAATAACCCCTAAGGAAATAGAAAGAGTCATTAATAATCTCCCAACCAAAAAAAGCCCAGGGCCAGATGGCTTTAGCACGGAATTCTACCGGACTTTCAAAGAGGAGCTAACACCATTACTCTTCAAACTCTTTCACCACATAGAAACAGAAAGAACACTGCCAAACTCATTCTATGAGGCCACTGTCATTCTGATTCTTAAACCACACAAAGACCCAACAAAGAAAGAGAACTTCAGACCAATCTCCCTCATGAACATAGATGCAAAGGTACTTAATAAAATACTAGCAAACCGAATTCAAGAACACATAAAAAATATCATACATCATGATCAAGTAGGCTTCATCCCAGGAATGCAGGGATGGTTCAATATACGAAAGTCTATCAATGTAATTCACCATATAAACAAGATGAAAAAAAAAACACATGATAATCTCGCTAGATGCAGAAAAAGCATTTGGCAAAATCCAACATCCCTTCATGCTAAAAGTCCTGGAGAGAACGGGCATACAAGGACCATACCTAGAAATAATAAAGGCAATATACAGCAAGCCAGTGGCCAACATCAAATTAAATGGAGAGAAGTTTGAAGCATTTCCTCTAAACTCAGGGACAAGACAAGGATGTCCACTTTCACCATATCTCTTCAATATAGTACTTGAAGTTCTTGCTAGAGCAATAAGACAACTAAAGGAAATCAAAAGGATAAAAATTGGAAATGAAGAAGTCAAATTATCCCTATTCGCAGATGATATGTTAGTATACATAAGCGACCCCAAAAACTCCACCAAAGAACTCTTACAGCTGGAAAACAACTTCAGCAAGGTGGCTGGATATAAAATTAACTCAAAAAAATCAGAAGCCCTTCTTTATACAACAACAAAGCATACCAAAAAGGAAATAAGGGAAACAACCCCCCTTCACAATAGCCACAAACAATATAAAATACCTGGGGGTAACTCTAACCAAGTAAGTAAAGGACGTATACAACAAGAACTTCAAGCCCCTGAAGAAAGAAATGGAAGAGGCATTTAGAAGATGGAAAGATCTCCCATGCTCATGGATAGGTAGGATCAACATAATAAAAATGGCTATTCTACCAAAAGCAATATATAGATTCAATGCAATTCCTATCAAAATACCAACACAATTCTTTATAGACTTGGAAAAAGCTATCCTCAACTTCATATGGAACAACAAAAAGCCCAGAATAGCTAAATCAATCCTGTACAATAAAAAAGCATCTGGAGGTATCACCATCCCAGATTTCAAGCTGTACTACAGACCAATAATAATAAAAACAGCATGGTACTGGTATAGAAACAGACCAGTGGATCAATGGAATCGAATTGAAGACCCAAACATGGACCCACACACCTATGGCCAACTAATCTTTGACAAAGAAGCCAAAACCGCACAATGGAAGAAGGACAGCATCTTCAACAAATGGTGCTGGTCCAACTGTATGTCCACTTGTAAAAGAATGAAATTAGACCCATACCTATCACCTTGTACAAAACTTAATTGCAAGTGGATCAAAGACCTTAACATAAGTCTGGCCACACTAAAGATACTAGAAGAAAAAGTAGGAGAAACCCTCGAATTCATTGGCACAGGTGACAACTTCCTGAACAGAACACCAACAGCTCAGGACCTGAGATCAACAATCAATAAATGCGACCTCATGAAACTGAAAAGCTTCTGTAAGGCAAAAGACACTGTCATTCGAACAAAACGGGAGCCTAGAGACTGGGAGAAAATCTTCACCAACCCCACATCTGATAGAGGGCTATTATCTAAAATCTACAAAGAACTCAAGAAACTAAATGCCAAGAAACCAAATAATCCAATCAAAAAATGGGAGACGTAGCTAAATAGAGAATTCACAAAGGAGGAATCCCTATTGGCCGAGAGTCACCTGAAGAAATGCTCAACATTCTTAATCATCAGAGAAATGCAACTCAAGACGACCCTGAGATTCCATCTCACACCTGTCAGAATGGCTAAGATAAAGAGCCCAAATGATAGCGCATGCTGGCGAGGGTGTGGAGAAAGGGGAACCCTACTCCATTGCTGGTGGGAGTGCAGACTTGTGCAACCACTATGGAGGTCTGTCTGGAGATATCTTAGAAACCTTGGAATAACTTTGCCTCAGGACCCAGCCATAACACTTCTGCGTATACACCCAAAGGACACCTCACGGAGACATAGGGAAGTCTCCTCATCTATGTTCATAGCAGCCTTATTTGTAATAACTAGAAACTGGAAACAACCCAGATGTCCCTCAACTGAAGAATGGATTAAAAAACTGTGGTACATCTATACAATCGAATATTACTCAGCTATAAGAAACAATGAAATCATGCAATTTGCCACCAAATGGATGGATCTAGAGAAGCTCATCCTGAGTGAGCTAACGCAGACTCAGAAGGATGCACATGGCATCTATTCACTTATAGTAGGATTTTAGCTATATTGTACAGGATATCTGTACTACACCCAACACACCAAAAGGAACATGGAAATAATTTTTTTTCTTTTCATTTCTTTTTCTTTTTCCTTTCCCTCTTTTTTTCTCTTTCTTTTTCCTCTCTTTTTTTGTTGTTGTTCTTTGTTTTTGTGGGTTTGTGTGTCTGTTGGGTATTTTTAGTTTTCCCCCCGTAGCAAGGAGACACCTTTCACTGGCAGTACTGCCTCGTAGGCCCCCGGTGTATGAAGAGGCTCTCGGCCCTCATATGACTCCTGATCTGTGGTGAGAGACGGGTATGCAGGGACACTCCACCCCAGAGGATCAAGATGGAAGGGTCAGGGAGTAGAGCATGGGAGGGTGGGGCTGGGAAGCGGGGGGGAAAAGAGGACAATATGTCAAGGATGTAACCTGTAGCAACAAACAAATAAATTTACTAATTAAAAAACAAAAAAAGCAGGTAACAACGTTAAAACACTGTAAATAAAATAAAGGACACAGCCATTCAACCTGGTTTTATGAACCTCCAAGTGTTGAAAAAACGTAGAGCTAAGGTAAAATACAGGAGAAATGTGGTGTTAACCCATGCCTTTAACTTCAGCAGAAATGGGAGGAGCACCATAGAGTTAGTGGATTTATAAATTCTAGAGTTACACGGAAAAGCGTGGTGAGGGTACACACCCTTAATCCCATCATTCAAGAAGAGTACACCCTTAACCCCAACACACTAGAGACAGAAGCAAGCAGATCTCAGAGCTCAAGGTCAGCCTGATACAAAACAAACTCTAAATAAAGTAAAGCTTCGATCTAGGAGTGGTGGAACACATCTTTAATCCCCTCAGATGGGAACCACAGGTCTCGGATCCCAATAATTAGAATGCAGAGACACACACATAGGATTTGGAAGGACCTAAGTTTAAAAGCTACTTACAAAAGGCCCACACAACACAAACAAATTGTCCTTCGAGACCTCAAAATATATACACTAATGCTGGTTTAGCTCCAAAATAACAAAATAATTTCTTCTTTAAACCAGATTGAAAGATAACACTTTATATAATGTCAAAAACCAAATTTGCTTCAGGAGAAATACTACCTACCCCCCCCCAAAAAAAAGAGGGCGATTGTCCCTGAGTGCGGATTAGGGCAGGGCTCTGTTCTTATCTTTCCAGGAGAATCAAAGCATCCATTCAAGGAACCCAGGGACAACTGGACAACGGAAACCTCAGCAGAAATCAGAATCAGACACCAAAAGAAGACGAGTGACCCAGATGATTCAGCCTGACAGACTCCCTCAATAGCTGTCTCCATCAAAAGCCTACAACCACAACAACTCAATATCACTAAGACCGTTCAGCTCTACACAATGCCCCAGCCAGAACCTCAGTAAAGCCTGGAAGTTCAGCTTCTGCCTACAAACTCCTTAGGACATCTAAACAGCTGAGAACAGAAGAACTGAACATAAAAGGATTGTATTAACATTTTTAACCATTTTTCCATTTTGGTTTGGGCCCCAAAAAGGTTTACTATGACCCAAATCAGCAGGAAGTCATTTTAAGAGAGCGACGTCCCATACTCAGAGGGTGGGGAGGGTGTTTCTCTGCCCTCCCCTTTTGGTTATTTGAAGGACAACTGAAAACTGTTATTTAGGGGAAGAGATTACAAGTTGTTAAATGGTCCTGTTTAATGGGTTTTGGAGGTTAGACCCAGGGTATTCCTTCTTTCCCTTTTCTGTATCCTTCTTTATCTTCTATGTAGGAATGCACAGACTTGAGAAAAATTGAGACATAGACAGCACAGGAAGGATCAAGAAGAAGGGTCACATTATTGAATATGCCCTTATACCCTTGTATATTGATACAAAATTAATAGTATATTTGGCTAAAGTGGTATTGACCATTGTTTATTGTGTAAAAATAAGATTGTATTGGTCTACATCGGTATTGATATTTGTATATTGATACAAAATTAAGATTATAGTGGGCCACAATGGTATTGACCCTTGTATATGGACGCAATATTAAGATTGTATTGGGCCGCATAGGCATTGATCTTTGTATATTGATACAAAATTAAGAGTATATTTAGCCACATTTGAATAGATCTTTGTATATTGATACAAAATTAAAGGTAACGCTTCCTAATGGTATCGTACCTAGAGATACTTAAAAATGAAATGTGAAGCTCTGGCCTCTTGATACCAACCGTCTTAAACTGTTTAGGATAGTTAAGAAAAACAAACTCCTAGTCATGCATGCATGTCACCTTGTTAGCTATTATGACAGTCTATCACAGATATTCTCTAAGCTACTCAGTAATCAAGTTGTTAAGAGACAAGCAACATTTGCTTATGTAAATACAAGAGATAGATAGGGCATCTTCAAAAACCCCAAGAGATCTGCAGAATATGGCATTCAAAGATGTGGTCTTAAATTAAGATTTTTTTTTGATATCGTGACATATCAGCTCCTGACAGCACCCTCTATTCTACTCCAAGTAGAAGAAAAGCATCGAAGAATCTCCAGTGTGAGATGGTTGAATTAGTGGCAAGCCTATCTCTTGGCATGTAAAAACTCCTTGCTTCAACTGCAGACAGACTGCTGTCCAAAAAGGACAAAACTTGGTAGCAGGGAAGTCGACAGCCTAGCTCTGCCAACACAGGGTAGGTTAGTCCTTCATAATCCCAGCTCTACAATAAATGTCTGTCAGAGAAATAGGACCAAAAGGCTGAAGACTGATGCTGGAATGTATGGAGAGAAAATAGGAACTGTCCAGGTAGTCACTGGTTTGTCATTTCTTAGTTATGGAAGTTGCAGGCCCTGTACTTCCTATATAATCAGATATATTTATCCTTCTCAGCTCTCTGAGGTGGTTGAAGAATAGACAGCTTGAGTCTCATAGCTAAATTTTGAGTTGCTTAGGAATCAAGAGGGCGTTCTAGATCTAAGAAGATGGTTATAATAGTGATGCAAGTTAGTATGAAAACTAAGTCAATTGTAGAACTTTAAACTCATGGAGTTGGTTAGAAGGTAGAAGGTTAAAGTCAGGGGCCAAATATGTATGAACTGGACATTGGGAAGGTATACTGGGCCATTTAACTCATAAATGTGGCATATTTAATTCTGCTGTTTTGTATAGAATTTACTGTTATAAAAGAAAGAACCATTTGTTGGAATGAAAAGAGAAGCTGTTGTGGGGGGAAGGGGGGGGGAGGGTGGGACAGGAAGGAGGAATAGGGAAGGGTTTGTGACTGAGATGTAACTTGAAGAAATAAAAATAAAGTACTTATAAAAAAATTAAAAAATAAAGAAAGGATGCTGTAACAAGTCATGAAGGCAAAGTACTCAACTCTGTCTCCCATGCACACAACCGTAGAAAACAAAAGCAAAGGGTGCTTCTGTATGTCATGTTCTTGACACAGCTTTAGCTTTAGCTCTTAAAATATGTTCCTGAAAAAAAATCTAAAATATTTTAAAACTCATGTACTAACCTACTTCAATGAAGAAGAACTTATCCCTTTAAGTGACATCTCTCTTTCTAATGTTGAAAGTTATAGGTATTATTTGTGGAAATAATAAGATCTATGAAGGAGAAATAGTTCCCACAAACTTGTTCCTCCATGCTTCTGAGTATAGGAAAAGAGACAATGATATGCTTTTGAGAAAGAAAAACTGTAAAATTCAGCCATTTGTCAAATGTCAAGTGTATGTTCTTACAGATCTTGTCACTGCAAAGTGATTACCAGTAAATAGACAAAAGTGATGAGGCTGATGACACCAAAGTAATAAAGCAGCCCTGGGAACAACAAGCCCAAAAGGCTTTACACCGGAATATTGGCACACGTGGCTGGCTAAAATACAAGCTCAGGAGTACATTATGGGTTGTTTTTTTCTTTTTTTAATATACTGCTTTAAAAATCTAAAATAAAATGTTCATATCAAAGTTAAATACATCTGCTTTAATAAACAGGCATTTGTTCCCAAATCATATCACGACCAAGAAGGTATATATGGATATCTATTTTCAGAAATAACATTAGTAGATAAAAAGAAATCTCCAAACCCCCAAATCATGGGGCCCAAGTTTCAAGAAAGCTGCCATCCATTGAATTCTGGAAAACAGCCCACAACATGTGTCCCAGGGGTTGCAAAAGGAAGCAAATCTCACTTTCTCCCACCTCGGGACTTTGAAAAACCAGTTTCTCCAGAAAAGGTAGGGAGAAAGATGGTCTGGGGGGGGGGGGCCTATAATCAAAATGCTTTGTATACCTGCATAAAATGATCAAATAAGCAATGCAAGGGTGTATTATTAAATTTTTCTGAGCATTCTTTTCAATCAGTCTTCCCAAACCTGCCAGTGAGCACATATTTCTTTGTTCATTTAGAGAGCACCAATGTCACATAAACAAGAAATAGCAATCAAGGACAACAACACAGGGTTGAACTGCAGAGCCCACATGTCTCAGTCCAGACAAGCTTTTCTCAGCTAGGTCCCACAATATTATATTCTCCTGGCTACATGATTTCACAAGTCTTTATTGAATCTTCAATTAAATTTTATATATTAATCATCTACTATGTGTCAGACATAGACATAAAGCACTAAGGACACTTAATTGATTGAAACGGTTGCCCTTCTTTATGCAAGCACGTCTGGTTTCATTTGTGTAATTTTAATCTGTTTGCTGATAAACCTAGTACTACATGACTTTTAAAAATATGAGATACAAGCTTTTTAATTGAGATTTTCAATGAGATTCCAGATGCTGTTTTTAAGGGTTCAGCCTGAGCTATATAGACTGACACTGAAAATTTATATTCTCTAACAAACTGTAATGATGAAGTTCATCTAAGCCATTTGTCTAAATAAGCCAATGTAATTCTTTGAATTTTAATTTCTTAAACTACTATGCAGAATTACATTGTCATAAAAGATGAGGTAGTTTTAAATATATATATTAAGTATATTTTTTTTACTAAAATATAAAAGAATCTACAATAAAAACCTCCAAGCTTTCACTGGAGTCTCAAGCCACTTCCCCTAACTTCTTAGACTTACTTCTGTGAAATTGTGCAAAAAGTAGCAGAATCCATCTAAGGTTTCTTGTGACTTTCCAATCTAAGAGCATTTCCATGTATTTCTAATAAGAATTCAAAAATAGGGCAAAATATTGCTTTTGAGCACAAAAAAAATTCAAAGGCCCCATGCCAGATAGAAGTTTTAATATTGCTAAGTTCTACATGCTCAAAATAACACTTGTAAAGGTAGAAGAGCAAGAGCTCATATGCAGGCAAATCCAGGCAATATATCTGTAGCATATGTTATGGAAATTCAGTCATATTCTATGTACTACCACATATATTATATTGATGTGGGATAAAACTTTTTATTTCAATAATAACTATTGGAGCACCATAATACAAACAAAAAAATGGTAAAAAAAAAAAAAAAACATTTGGTGCATCTATCTGATCAATGAAGGGACTACCGTTTGTGCAAAGGAGGTTATAACCTAAAACAAAAATACTTTTACAACATTAATTAGAGAAAAACAGCTAGAAGTCAGTAACATGTTATCTAGTTTTGATTTAGTGATGGGGAAAATAATTAAAATTAAAATATAATCAAATGTGTTTCTGTGGTCTATTTCTTTTATGGTTTGATTGTGAAATGACTTCTATAAGTTCATGTGTTTGAACACTTGGTCTCCAGCTGGGGATGCTAGTTTGAAAGGTTATGTAAACTTTAAGAGGTGGAATTTCATTTGAAATGGAGGGAGTAGGTCACTGGGCCTTTATTCCCTACTTCTTGTTTGCTCTCTATAGAGGAACAATGTGACCAGCTGTCTTGACCTTAAGAGGTACTTCCCTCCACTATGATGGGCAGTACCCCTGCAAACAGTAGCCCAGAACAAGCCTTTCTTCCTTTAATTTGGGTCTTATCAGGTTACAACAATCAGAAAGGTATAACATAGCTTATTTACCATCTTGTGCCCATTTGTACTAGAGTAAGCTATTATGGGCCATCCTCACATGAGAATCTGTTAGAAAGCTCACTTTAAAAATCATTTCTTCATTCAACTGATAATACCAAGCGAGAATCCAAGATTTTGCACAGTACAAGTTAAAGCTTTAGAAATAAACCATTGTGGTTTTTATCTTAAAGCTATTTAAAATTTCTAAAAAAATAATAATAAAAGAATTAAATTACCCTCTACATTACATTATGGTAAAGAGTTTGATGTTTTTATAACCAGTCATTAGAAGAATCCATCAGTCATGTGTCATTGGACATATTTAGGAATGTCTTCAAATTTCTGCTACAAAACAAATACTTCTCAGCCCTGAGTTCTTCAAGATATTGCCTGAAAGGAAATGCTGTCACCCTCAGTTCAGCTGTACACCCAGGTCCTTATGAATGTGATGTATCTGTCAGTATATTTCAGAACTCTGAATTATTTCAGTGAGAAAGGACAAGGATTTCTGGATTTAACTCAAATAATCAGAATGACCTGCCAAACATACCAAATGCTCACTTCTGAGTTAAGACCTTTATTCTCAAGCCAATTTTCAAATTTAGAGAAAATAGAGAAGCCACAGAAAAAAATCTGGCTGAACCCAGCCATTATCAAAGCAAATTCATTTATAAAAACTAAGAACTGTGAATTTTTAAATAAAACATTTAATTCCACTCATTAAAATGATCACAGTTCTTGTTACAGGATTCAGACTTAACTGGTTTATTTTGTCAAACTCCTGTAGAGAGTTTACATGATCTCTTCTTTCCAGATAGAAGTAATCCTTTACAGAAGTTTTTAAAACCCAGCCTTGAAATATTTTGGAGTTTTCAATTTATTTTATGGTTCTCTTGACTTCGTGCCTTCTCTTTGTTGGTTTTTACTGTGGTTTGCTGATGAACCTGGTAACGGATGGACCTCCATTTGTTGAAGATGCTGTCCTTTTTCCATTGTGCTGTTTTGGCTTCTTTGCCAAAAATTAGGTGGCCATAGGTGTGTGGGTCCATTTCTGGGTCTTCAATTCAATTCCATTGATGAACTGGTCTGTTTCTATACCAATATCATGCTGTTTTTACTACTATTGCTCTGTAGTACAACTTGAAATCTGGGATGGTGATACCTCCAGATTTTTTTTATTGTATATGATTGATTTAGCTATTCTGGGTTTTTTGTTTTTCCATATGAAATTGAGAATAGCTTTTTCCAGGTCTATAAAGAATTGTGTTGGTATTTTGATAGGAATTTCATTGAATCTATATATTGCTTTTCGTAGGATGGCCATTTTTATTATGTTGATCCTACCTATCCATGAGAATGGGAGCTCTTTCCATTTTCCAAAGGCCTCTTCCATTTATTTCTTCAAGGGCTTGAAGTTCTTGTTGTACAGGTCCTTTACTTGCTTGGTTAGAGTTACCCCCAGGTATTTTATATTGTTTGTGGCTATTGTGAAGGGGGTTGTTTCCCTGATTTCTTTCTCAGCCCATTTGTTTGTTGTATAAAGAAGGGCTTCTGATTTTTTTGAATTAATTTTGTATCCAGCCACCTTGCTGAAGGTGTTTATCATCTGTAAGAGTTCTCTGGTGGAATTTTTGGGGTCGCTTATGTATACCATCATATCATCTGCAAATAGGGATAATTTGACTTCTTCATTTCCAATTTGTATCCCCTTGATATCTTTTAGTTGTCTTATTGCTTTAGCAAGAACTTCAACTACTATATTGAAGAGATATGGTGAAAGTGGGCATCCTTGTCTTGTCCCTGAGTTTAGAGGAAATGCTTCAAGTTTCTCTCCATTTAATTAGATGTTGGTCACTGACCTGCTGTATATTGCCTTTATTATTTCTAGGTACGGTCCTTGTATGCCCGTTCTCTCCAGAACTTTTAGCATGAAGGGGTGTTGGATTTTGTGAAATGATTTTTCTACGTCTAGTGAGATTATCATGTGGTTTTTTTTTTTCTTTCATCTTGTTTATATGGTGAATTACGTTGATAGACTTTCGTATGTTGAACCATCTCTGCATTCCTGGGATGAAGCCTACTTGATTATGGTGTATGATACTTTTGATGTGTTCTGGAATTTGGTTTGCTAGTATTTTATTAAGTATTTTTGCATCTATGTTCATGAGGGAGAGGATGTCCACTTGTAAAAGAATGAAATTGGACCCATACTTATCACCTTGTACAAAACTTAAGTCCAATTGGATCAAAGACCTTAACATAAGGCCTGTCACACTAAATCTACTAGAAGAAAAAGAGGGAGAAAGCCAAGAACTCATTGGCACAGGTGACAACTTCCTGAACAGAACACCAACAGCTCAGGACCTGAGACCAACAATCAATAAATGGGACCTCATGAAACTGAAAAGCTTCTGTAAGGCAAAAGACACTGTCATTTGAACAAATCGTCAGCCTACAAACTGGGAAAAAATCGTCATCAACCCCACATCTGACAGAGGGCTAATATCCAAAATCTATAAAGAACTCAAGAAATTAAATGCCAAGAAACCAAATAATCCAATCAAAAAATGGGGAATGGAGCTAAATAGAGAATTCACAAAGGAGGAATCCCTAATTCCCTAATGGCCAAGAGACACTTGAAGAAATGCTCAACATCCTTAATCAGAGAAATGCAACTCAAGACGACTCTGAGATTCCATCTCACACCTGTCAGAATGGCTAAGATCAAAAGCTCAAATGACAGCACATGCTGGCAAGGGTGTGGGAAAGGGGGAACCCTCCTCCATTGCTGGTGGGAGTGCAGGCTTGTGCAACCACTATGGAGGTCAGTATGGCGATATCTTAGAAAACTTGGAATAGCTTTGCCTCAGGACCCAGCCATACCACTTCTGGGTATACACCCAAATGACTCCTCACATAATCATTAGGAAGTTTCCTCATCTATGTTCATAGCAGCCTTATTTGTAATAGCTAGAAACTGGAAACAACCCAGATGCCCCTCAACTGAAGAATGGATTAAAAAACCGTGGTACATCTACACAATGGAATATTACACAGCTATCAGAAACAATGAAATTATGCAATTTGCAGCCAAATGGATGGAACTAGAGAAGCTCATCCTGAGTGAGCTAACCCAGACTCAGAAGGATGCACATGGCATCTATTCACTTATAGTAGGATTGTAGTTATACAGTACAGGATACCACAACCAATGCAACAAAGGGAACATGGACATAGACTTCTGTTTGTTTGTTTGTTTGTTTGTTTGTTTGTTTGTTTGTTTTTTAGTTTTCTCTCCCTGGCAATGAGACCCTTTCCACTGGTGGTACTGCCTTATAGGCCCCCAGTGTATGAGGAGGCTCTTGGCCCTCATATGACTTCTGAACTGGGGCGATCTACTGTTGGGTAGGGACACTCTAGTCCAGAGGTGTGGGATGGAAGGGTTAGGGGGTAAAGGGTGGGAGTGCGGGGCTGGGAAGGGGGGAAAGAGGACAATATGATGGAGATGTACCCTGAGGCAACAAATAAATAATTTTATTTATTAAAAAAAAAGGACGGACCTCCAACATCAGAGGAGCACAGTAAGAATGTGGAGAGTAAACTTTCTTGGCACTCTCTTCATCAGCTTCAAGAAGCTATATAATAAAGGGAGCCTTGGGGGCGGTGCACTTCTCTCCAGTTCTGGCCCTCTTTTGGCATGGATCATTTTTTAGGAACCCCTTACTTTTGGTTCTCGCTCCTTATTCTCCTTTTCATTGGCTGTAGTCATGTAAACAGCCAGGGGCTAATGCAAGTGTTTCCACAAGCAGAACCTTTATCACCCAGGCCCCCGTCCACATCATCAATACATCCAGCTGGCCAAACCAAACCGGCTGAGGAAAACTGCCTGAGATTTGAACGCAGCAGGGACTGTTAGAGGATGAGAAGGGAATGGCCATAGCAGTGGCAATGTACCTGACACGGCACAGCTATGCATCCTCTTTGGCCTCTCCTTTTTTGACAAGCTTTTTGCCTCACTCTGTGGTTGTGCCCAGGATCTTCTTCTTTTTTTTTTTTTTAACTTTATTTTTTATTTCTTCAAGTTACATCTCAATTGCAATCCCCTCCCTACTCCTCCCTCCAGTCCCCCCCTCCCCCCCTCTTCTGCCTCAACCCACCCATCCCCTTCTTTTTTTTTTTTTTTATAAGTTTAAGGTATATCTTTTTCCCCCCAACAGCTCCCCTTTCAGTCCAACAAATAACTCTTTCTCTTATAATAGTAAATACAATAAAAAACAACAGAGGTAATTAGGCCACAATTATGAGAGTTATATGGCTTAGCATACAATCCCAATGTCCAGTCCATATGTATTTTGCACCTGACTTTAACATTCTACTATCTAACCATCTGCATGAGTTTAAAGTTCTATATCCAACTCAACTTTCATCCTAACTTTCATCACAATTTTAAAAACATCTTCTTGAATCCAGAACACCCTCTTGATTCCTAAACAACTCAAAATTTAACTATGAGACTCTAGCTATCTATTCTTCAGCCACCTCAGAAACCTGAGACAGATAAATATATCTTATTATATAGGAAGTGCAGGGCCTGCAGCTTCCAAAACTAAGAAATAACATACCAGCTGCCTGGAGAGTTCCCATTTTCTTTCCATAGATTACAGCATCAATCTTCAGCCATTTGGCCCCATTTCTCTGACAGACATTGATTGTAGAGCAGGAATTATGAAGGACTTGCCTACCCTGTCTTGGCAGAGCTAGGCTGTCGACTTACTTGCTTCCAAGTTTTGTCCTTTTTGGACAGCAGTCTGACTATAGTTGAAGGAAGGGGTTTTTCATGCCAAGAGATAGGCTTGCCACTAAATCAATCATCTCCGACTGGAGATTCTTTGATGCTCATCTTCTGCTTGGAGTGGAATCTCTATATGGTTTAATCCAAGCTGTAGCAGTACAAGGAACACAAAGACTCTACTTGTAATCAATTTTTTCATGCCACTATGCAGCGTATATTCACTTTCAGTAAATTTTTTATTTCCAGTACTGACTAGGAAGAGAACTTCTGAAGAAAAGTTATTCATTTCAAGAAGGGATTTTCCTGTTTCCTGATTATACCTCAATTATAACATTTTCCAGCCCTGGGCTCATCAATCACAGGGCAATTCTCCTTAAAATGACCAATATCAATTGTGACATTTTTCATTCCATAGTTGGTAAAAAGAATCAAAAAGTACAAGTTACTTCTATATATTTAGTGTCCAGTGAGTTCTTAGCATAGGAACTCATATTTTCACAAAACACCATTAATCTTATTGCAAGGGTGAGGCAAGGTCAGTCTGACAGCTTCTTTTACTTCTCCAAAGACACCCAGGTAGGAAATCACAGAACATTTGTTCACTGCCATTACCAGGTTTGTATGTTGTTATCTTTCAGATCTCAGGGCCAATGATCAGGATCTTGGTGAAGTCCTCCTGAGACAGGGATGAGACAAAGGGACATGTGCAAATGAGGGGAATACTACACTGTCCTAAGGAAAGTACTTTCACCTAAGTTGTGCTTACTGCTGTGTTCCATATAATTTTTAATGTTCTCTTCACAGACCCCTTATTACAAACTGCAAGATTATTTCCTCAATATGGTCGCTTTCTCTCTTCTCCTGCCCTTCTCATTCTTTTACTCAATACTTATTTATTCTATTTTGTGAGATACGGTCTTATTCTATAACCACGCTATCCTTAAACACATAGTGATTCATGACCTTTCTCAGCTGCCCATATGCTGATATTGTGCTTTATTATTTGAGGATATTTTTCCTCTCTTACTATTAGACTGTAAACATTTTGAAGGCAGGACTTAATCTGACTTCTTTGCTGCTTCATCCTTGGTGCTTCAAATGCTACCTGATGCATGGTATATGCTCAGAACTTTCTGCTGAGTAAATAAATAAGAATTATTCTATCCAGACTTCCAACACTCAAGAATCCTACAAAGTGTTTCTCTGAAAAAGCTGTATGTACTGTAAAAACAAATAGTTTTTTTTTCTTGTATTTGTCTCCAGTAGGTAGTGCTCTCTTGTATGTCCAATACACTTTGCAGAGAATAATAAAAATATCTGAGTTATTCCTGTTGATTAGCCTTTTTTTTCTATTTTGACCTTGGGGGATCACATGTTAATATCTTCTTCCTATGAAGAGTTCTATTTCTGCTTCTTTAAAAAAATTTGGAGGTTTCTAAAACCAGTGTTTTTGCTTCATTTTCTCCTTGTGCAAGTGGAATTCGGGAGGGAGATACAGGAAACAGTGAAGGAGGGCTGTAACAATTTTAAAAAAAATAATGTATAATTATATCATTTACATGCACACGCTAAATATATATGTCCCCAATGTGATCTTTTTATCTCCCTTTATCTCTCCTCCTGTTATTATTCCTACTCTCCTTTATTTAATCTTCACTTATTTAATTTTGTTTTGTGAGATAGGTTCTTACTATGTTACCTCTGCTAGCCTTAAACTAATTGTAACCCATATGACTTACCTCAGCTTTGCAAATGTTGCTATTGTGTTGAGCCACATTAACCTCCATTTTTTGTTGTTTGATGCTATATTTGGCTAAATATATAAATTCAACATGCTCAGTAATTTACTGCTAATGTAAGTAAATGATTTCAGTATTGACCACTAGATACTGGATAATTAAGGAGCTCATCCCTGGGGAAGACTCTCTCTCCTTTTCTCAGCATTCCTTAGTTTCCTGTAGTTCCTTCTGCTTTCTTCTTCATCACATCACAACTAATAGAGTTGGCTAGAGTCATACTTCTCCTTGAGAAACATCTATGGCTGAAAATGACCATTGTAGAAATGGGAGCTTAAATATAGAACTCGATTTGCTATTGGTGACATAACCAAGCAGAACTGTTGGTTTCTCTCTAGGTGAAGACACTGATATAGAAAAGGGACAGATATGTAAAAAAAAATGTAAATAGGAAAATTTTAAAATCATTTTGTAGCTCCAGAAGCCTATTTGACGTTAACACTAAATGAAAGGATTTCTTCATGGTCTAAAGAAGCTTCTTTAACACCCTAATTATACATGCTCTTAAAGAAGTCCCAAAAGGTGATTATTTGAAGAAAGCTAGGAAGAAACCAAATATAGTAAAGGACACATCTTTTCCTATGTCAAAACCAACAAAACACCCACCTAGTTAGTTTTCATCACAAAAGGTCACATTTTTGTATTCATAAACCGAGTCATTAGGCTATCTTTTTTTCTTTCTTTTACTCTGAGAATATAAAATAAAGCTAACTTTGACTTAAGACAACTATGGTACATACCAACCTTGACTCTGCTGCTAATTAATGATTATCAAAAGGCCTAGCAGGATTGTTCTGCAGCCTTTTCTTCTCTGCATGATGAGAAACTTCAAACAGCCTGTCTTACTTTGCCAGTTGGGTGTCATCTGTAAACTGAGCAATAGCAGCAACTGTTTCCATTAAAATTGCAGCAACTAAAAGAAGATAATCAGCCATTTAACTATCTAATGAGCATAGTAGATATAGAGTCAATATGATTTGGAATTGGAGGACCAGGTTAGTCCTGTCTTCACACCAAGGAAGAGACTTCCTAACCTAAACATAACTCATGCAATTACATATGTGTAATTCCTGCACATGCAATCCAGGATCACAAACAGTTCTTGCACACTGTTCTATTTCTTTCTAGGAAACATTCTCTGCATTGCCTGTAATGCTCTGTCATATACTTGTTGTAAGACTGTGTTGTACCTTCTTTCTAACTTGATTTCATGGCAGTTTAAAAGGCAAAGGAACTGCTGAAAATAACAAAGGTTTTTGAATGAAATGTTCCTAATACTCTTTTTCAATTTTTCAGTGAAATTCATATAAGAGGATAAGCCCCAGCAAGTGAGTCATGATCATCTCTGAAAAAGTTTATGCTCAATATCATCAGAAGGTGTGAAGATTTGGTAGGCTCTGGAATACTATATCAGTAGATAAAAAGTATGCCATGAGGGCCAGAGTTCAGATCACCAGCACCCACATATAAGATGAGTGGGGCAGTATTAGTCTGTCTGTAACCTCAACATTCCAGAGTCAGAGACATGATTTTTCAGGGTAAGATAGCAAGCTAGACTACCCAAATTTCCTGAGACTCTGACTCAGGAAATATAGTGGAGAGCAATCAGTGGAGGTTAAGAAAATCAACCTCTTTATTCCACACAAAAGCAAATGGACATGCATTTCCCGCCCCCCCACATGTGCACACACACACACACACACACACACACACACACACACACAGTGGATGCAATTGCCACAAGACTTCATAGTGATGTATTGCTGTTGAAAATCAATTCATTCTAAATGACATAATTTTTAGCTTAAGTGGATGTCTGAGACAAACTTATTATCTTAGAAGTTAGGTATAGGTCTGAAATTTTGAAATCTTATAAAAATGAAGGAAATATTATAAATACACAAAGAATTATTTCCAAAATCCTTATGAACGACTGTTGAAAAACATGAATGAAAACCTGCAATTTGAATCCACAGTATGAGCTAACAAGATGTCTGACCAGCAGTCAGTTAGAGTACTTGTCCTTAGTATCATTTGCAGTAAGATTAGTAGAAAACAAATTATTGATGTGTGGTTTCACTTTTACTATAATCCAAGAAACATTGTGTCTATATTTGGAAATAATAGATTTTAAGACAGTACCATAGCTTACAGCAGCTCTTATATGAACTGTAGATATAGGGAAAATGTTTTAATAAAGCTTTTTGTTGTTCTCTCAGAAGCTAAACTGTTTGCTCTTTCTGAGAGTAATGTATTGCACTTGTTAGATAATTTACAGTAAACACACATCCTATTAATCACATCACAGAAGCTTAAATAGATTTGTAAAACCATTAAAAAAATCAATACTTAGCTTTTAGGTGATGAATTAATTGATAGAGTGTGAATGCTTGAAGTCTGCATTTCCCGGGATCCACTGTGACTTTCATAATATCACTGTCAATGGGAATTGGATGCAAAGTAAGAGGATGCTACTGTTTGAGAAGAGTTGTTAAAAAATATATATCACTCCTTCTTTCCTAATGAGACTATCCCAGTAAAATCTGCTTTTTGGTAAAATATGATGCAAAATTGAGAATTTGTATAAAAAAGGATATCAAAATGTGACAACTGGAAGGTTTGAGGATAAAAATTTGAAATCTTTTAATTTTGCCTTAGTTACCTTTTCATTGCTCTTTTAAGATGTCATGACCACGGCAACTTATAGAAGAAAGCATTTATTAAGGCTTAGAGTTTCACAGGGTGATTCCATGACCAACATGGCACCGAGTCGGGCATGGCTCTGGACTAGTATCTGAGAGCCTACATCTTAAGTTCCAACTACTGAGCAGTTGAAGAGAGAATAACTAGGAATGGCCAGTACTTTTGAAACTTTAAAGCCCACCCTAAGTGAAACACCTGCTCCAACAAGGCCACACTTCCTAGACCTTCTCACACACTTCAACTAACTGAGGACCAAGTACTCAGATGTATGAGCCTATGGGGGCTGTTCTCATTCAAACCACAATGCTTTATTTACTCTTATGCCTCTTCCAGTGTTTCCTCTACTCTTTAGACTTCCTCTTCAGTTATTCCAAATGAGAATTCTGTTGGCAATTATAAACATATATTGCCACATGACTTCCAGACTTACAGCTTCCTTGCATATTCATAAAAGAGAGCAAACAAAGAAGTAATTAAAATACAGGAAGTTTTGATAGAGCAATATACAAATACTTTGATAAATCTTCAATTTCTGGAAAAAACAAATAATGAGTATAAAATTAAATATGAAGCTTTGCACTATAGTCTCTAATGTTATCTACCCCTAGGGTCTCATTGAAAAGTCAAGAGAATATTCCAGATTAATGTTTGTTGATTAGAATTAGATATGCCTTGTGGAGACTTGTGGAGAAAAAATGTTCTCCAAGACTTGTGGAGAAAAATGTTCTTGAGGAGATCCAAGATGGCACTAGATGGCAAGGACACAATTTGAGCACAGGGAAAATAGCTACAACATAGCAGAAATATAAACAAGCTGAGCAACAACCAGAGAAGCATGAACCCGCAGGGTTTTACCTAGAGAACCCAGGTTCTAGTGGGGGTCCAGGGCTTGGGTCCCAAAGCAAAGGTCAGTGGCCTGGGATACAGGCACAGGGCCCAAAGCAGAGATCAGAGGCTCGGGGTCCAAAACAGAGGCCAGCGGTGAGAGGCACAGGCTCAGAGACCAAAGTGGAGGCCAAAGGTAAGGGGAACAGGCCTGGAGTCTAGAAGAGAGGCCAGCACGGACCTTGCCACAGAAGTAGGCAAGGCACTGGCTCAGGGACCAAAGTAGAGGCCAGTGGCATGGGGAAGTGATCAGAGATACAGAGCAGAGGCCAGCACGGACCCTACCTCAGAAGCAGGCAAGAGCCACACAAATACTCAAAGAATAGCTCCAAACTTCAGACAGGGGTACTCACCAGCCTCCTGAGCACCCAGCTTCCATGCCTGCATTACATACAGGAGAACAGCAGGTTCACCAAAATGTATGTCCAGCAGGGAGGAACAAGCATATCTGAGCATACCCAGAGAGGTGTTGGACATAAAGGTCCCTATACTGGATATACAATCACTTGAAAGAACATTGTACCCAGACAGGGCAGAGGGCTGCTCTTCCTGCACCGGTATAGTCTCCCACAGGTCTGATCACTTCAGGGTCTTGGGAGGCACCCCTAACTGACAGATAGAGGTACCTCCCAGCTACCTAAGTGTCTAATATTCACACGGTCACTGCAACAACCTAAAGAGGACTGACAGTGCCACTGTAATGGTCCAGAAGACATGAGGAATAATCAATCACCTTAGGGCATCCAGATTGCTAAAGGTCAGCAAAAGAACAAAACTGACATAAATCAGGGAAATATAACTCCAACAAAATTCAGCAAGATTTACAGAGCAAGTACTGAACATCCCACCACAGCTGGAACACATGAAAATGATGACAAATCTATACTTAGGAAAATAATGGAATCCTTTCAAGAAGAAATTAAATCATTGAAAGAAAAAAACCCTCAATTAGACAAATGAAAGCAATGGAGAATATCCTTAGAGACCTCCAAGCCAATGCAGTCCACTAAGAATGGGAAAGAGACAATGCAATGAAAGATTTGAAAGAATTGAAAGATTTGCAGACAAAGACAAGCAATTTGGAACAGGAAACATATAAAACAAATATAATTCTTCAAGACTTGAAATTGGAAGTAGAGGAAATAAAGAAAACAAATTCAGAGATAATCCTGGAGGTGGCAAATCAAGGGAAGAGAACAGAAACTACAGACATGAGTATCAAAAATAGGATACAAGAGATGGAAGACAGAATCTCAGGCATGGAAGATTCGATTGAAGAAATCAGTACAACAACCAAAGAAAATGAGAAGTCTAAAAAAGTTCTGACACATAACACCCAAGAAATCAAGGACTCAATGGAAAGATGGAACCTAAGAATTATAGGCATAGAGGAAAGAGAAGACTCCCTACTCCATGGACCAGGAAACATCTTCAACAAAAACATAGAATAAAACTTCCCAAAACTAAAGAGATGCCAATAAAATTCCAAGAAGCATACAGAACACCAAACAGATTAGATCGGAAAAGAAACTACTCTTGCCACATAATAATTGAAACTCCGAAGGTACAGAACAAAGAAAGAATATTAAAGGATATAAGAGAAAAAGGCCAAGTAACATAGTGGCAGACCCATCAGAATTACACCTGACTTCTCCTCAGAAACTTTAAAAGCCAGAAGGGCTTGGACAGATGTCCTACAAGCCCTGAGAGAACATAGGTGCCAGGCCAGACTCCTATACCCAACAAAACTCTCTATCAATATAGATGGAGAAAACAAGATATTCCATAAGAAAACAAAATTTAAACAGTATCTATCCACAAATCCAGCCCTACAGAAGATACTAAAAGGAAAATTCCAACCCAGGGAAGATAACTACACCCAAGAAAACAGAGGAAGCAAAAAAATCCACTGCAGCCAAACCAAAAGAAACACACAACCTCCACCTATACCACAATAACAACCTTTGATCATTAATATCCATCAACATCAATGGACTCAATTCCCCATCAACATCAATGGACTCAATTCCCCAACAAAAAGACAAAGGCTTACAGAATGGATCTGTAAATAGGACCCATCATTTTGCTGCATACAAGAAACACATCTCACAAACAAAGATAAATGCTACCTCAGAGTAAAGGGCTGGGAAAAGGTTTTCCAAGCAAATGGTCCCAGGAAGCAAGCTGGAATACCCATCTTAATATCAAATAAAATAGTCTTTCAACTGAAGTTAATGAAAAAAATAGAGAAGGTCACTACATACTCATTAAAGGAAATATTCATCAAGATGACATCTCAATATTGAATATCTATGCTCCAAATATAAAGGCCCCTACATTTGTAAAAGAAACTCTTCTAAAGCTTAAAAACTCACATTGATCCCCACACATTAGTAGTGGGAGACTTCATCACCCCATTCACAACAATGGACAAGTCATTGAGACAGAAATAATAAGTCTAACAGAGGTCATGAACCAAATGGATCTAATAGATATCTACACAACATTTCAACCAAGCACAAAAGAATACAACTTCTTCTCAGCACCACAGGGAACCTTCTCCAAAATTGACCATATAGACAGGCACAAAGCATGCCTCAACAGATACAAGAAATTGAAATAACCCCTTGCATATTATCAGACCACCATAAAATAAAGCTGGACTTCAACAACAGCAGAAATAACAGAAAGCCTACACACTCATGGAAACAGAACAACTCTCTACTGGATGACTATTGGGTCAGGGAAGAAATAAAGAAAGAAATCAAAGACTTCTTAAAATCCAATGAAAATGAAGGCACAACATACCCAAACCTATGGGACACAATGAAAGCTGTGCTACCAGGAAAGTTCAAAGAAAATTGTGACAGCTCATATTACTGAATTAACAGCAGAACTAGAAGAACTGGAAAAAAAAAAATAAGAAGAAGCAAGCGCTCCCTAGAGGAGCAGAAGGCAGGAAATCATCAAACTTAGCACTGAAACCAACAATTTAGAGGAAAAAAAAGAATACAAAGAATCAGTAAAACTAAAAGTTGGTTCTTTGAGAAAACCAACAAAATAGACAAATCCTTACCAATTTAACTAAAAGTCACAGGGAAAAACCCCAAATCAACAAAATCAGAAATGAAAAGACAGAAATTGAGGAAATCCAGAGAATCTTTAGGTCATACTTTAACAATCTGTACTTTACCAAATTTGAAAACCTAAGTGAAATGAACAATTTTCTTGAAAGATTCCACCTACCAAAGTTAAATCAAGATCACTTTAACAGATTAAACAGCCCTATAACCCCCAAGGAAATAAAACAGTCATTAAATAACTTCCAACCAAAAAAAGCCCAGGGCCAGTTGGTTTCAGCACACAATTCTACCAGACCTTCAAAGAAGGGCTAATACCAATACTCTTCAAACTCTTCCACAAAACAGAATCTGAAGGCACATTGCCAAACTCATTCTATGGGGCCACAGTCACCCTGATTCCTACACCTCACAAAGACCCAACAAAGAAATAGAACTTCAGACCAATTTCCCTCATGAATATAGATGCAAAACTACTTAATAAAACATGGGCAAATCAAATCCAAGAACACATCAAAAGTATCACACACCATGATCATTCCAGGAATGCAAGGATGGTTCAACATACCAAAATCCATCAATGTCATTCACCATATAAACAAGCTAAAAGGAAAAAAAAAACACATGATAATCTTGCTAGATGCAGAAAAAGCATTTGACAAAATCCAACAGCCCTTCATGCTAAAAGTTCTGGAGAGAATGAGCATACAAGGACCATACTTAGAAATAACAAAGACGATATGCAGCAAGCCAGTAGCCAACATCAAATTAAATGGAGAGAAACTTGAAGCATTTCCTCTAAATTCAGAGACAAGACAAGGTTGTCCACTTTTGCCATATCTCTTCAACATAGTACTTGAAGTTCTTGCTAGAGCAATAAGACAGCTAAAGGAGATCAAGGGGATACAAGTTGGAAACAAAGAAGTCAAATTATCCCTATTTGCATATGATATGATAGTATACATAAGCGACTCCAAAAATTCCACTAGAGAACTCTTACAGCTGGTAAACACCTTCAGCAAGGTGGCTGAATACAAAATTAACTTTAAAAAAATCAGAAGCCCTTCTTTATACAAAAAATAAATGGGCTGAGAAAGAAATTATGGAAACAACACCCTTCACAATAATCACAAACAATATAAAATACATGGGGGTAACTCTAACCAAGCAAGTGTAAGACCTGTATGACAAGAACTTCAAGCCCTTGAAGAAAGAAATTGAAGAGGCTATCAGAAGATGGAAAGATACGTAGGATCAACATAATAAAAATGGCCATCCTACCAAAAACAATATACAGATTCAATGCAATTCCTATCAAAATACCAACACAATTCTTTATAGACCTGGAAATAGCTATTCTCAATTTCATATGGAAAAACAAAAAAACCAGAATAGCTAAATCAATCCTGTACAATAATAAAAAATAAATCATCTGGAGATATCACAATCCCAGATTTCAAGCTGTGAGCAACAGTAATAAAAACAGCATGGTACTGGCATAGAAGTAGACCAATCGATCAATGGAATTGAATTGAAGACCCAGAAATGAATTTACACACCTATGATCACTGAATTTTTGACAAAGAATCCAAAAGTGTACAATGGAAAACGGACAGCATCTTCAACAAATGTTGCTGGTCTAACTGGATGTCGACAGGTAAAAGAATGAAATTAAACTCATACTTATCACCTTGCACAAAACTTAACTCCAAGTGGATCAAAGACCTTATCATAAAGCCCGACACACTAAATCTATTAAAAGAGAAAGTGGGGAAAACCTTTGAACAACTTTGAGCACATGTGACAACTTCCTGAACAGACCACCAACAGCTCAGGACCTAAGACCAACATCATTTTACCTGGCCTGGAACATCATCATAGTGTGAAGAAAAACAGCCCAGGGGATATATGTATATTATATGGGCTTTATTCAGAAATAGAATTAAGAGCTAGTTTAGATGGGCCAAGATTGCTCAATTCAGGCCAAGGCTTGTTAAAAATCCATGTGGTGTTTGTGTGCTCATTTATAATGGCTGGTTACGGATTATCAGCCTCCAATCAATTAACAATAATATGAATACTGTTAAACAATTGAATTAATTATTTTTACAAATGGTGCCCAACGTAATTTAATTAATTATTTCTACAATGATCTATAACTAATCCTAAGCAATGCAAAGAAGGCAAAGGGTTAAACGAAAAGCCAACCCAAGGCATTAAAATAGAGTTTAAATAGCTATTCCTTCCTTGTCCTTGCTGTATTGCACTGGCCAATAATTCAAGTAAATGCTGAATAAATGTGATGACTGGAGTAAGTGTATGGCTAAGTGGTGAAACACTTAGACATGCAAGTCTGACCACTCAGTTTCGATCAGGAAGCCACATAAAGGATGGACAGAACTGACCTCTAAATATTCTCTGACCAACACACATATGCTGTGGCATGTGAACGCTGACACATAGTACACATGCTCAATAAAAATATACACATTTTTAAAGAAGTGATGACAACCCACCATCTTGGTCTCATTCCTGATGTTGGGAATCTTCCTAGCTTCTGGGATTTTGTCATTCAGGGTGATACTAGTTGTCAGTTTTTGTGTTTGCCTTTTATCAAATATTGGTACCATCTTTACTCCTGTTCTTGATCCATTTTACTTTTCTGTGCATTACTATGCTTTTTCTTCCTTTTCTTCATTCTTGGATTTTGTTGGGTTGCTTGTGTCCCTGTGCATATGCACTATGGAATTGACATTTCTTTTATCATTATTTATTTTTGTCCCGCATAATCTTTTTTCCTCTTTGTTTTTTCTCTGTCTCCTTTAGAAACTACAGTTATGTTGATTTAAGATGCTTGAAATTATTCCACCATTCACTGACATTCTATTTTTTAATTATTTTCTCTCAATGAGTTTAATTATCTTCCATTTCTAATATTTCTTTTTGTACTTCATTATCTTCTATTATTTCCATTCTATGCATCTTTACTGCATAAGTTGTATTCAGTTCTGGAAGTTTAATTATAATTTTTTATATATATGGAGAGATATAAAGTTACATATTTGATATTTCTCTTTGACTTTTGGCTCAGAAGAAATATAGATATAGAAATTGCTTTAATGTCACTGAGTGGTGATGGCACCTGTCTCAGTTATGTATTGGTTTCAGTTAGAGACTTTGCTAGAAATTATGATCCTGTTTCCCTTTTCTTTGCATACCTATAAATTTTCAATTGGCTTCTGGACAGTGTGTGTGTGTGTGTGTGTGTGTGTGTGTGTGTGTGTGTGTGTGTGTATTATAGAATGGCTAGTATTTTTTATGTTTATACATATTCTTGATCTTTGATGTAGGATACAGTGGAATTGTTTCAATAGGGTAACACAAAACAGTGCTGAACCTGGAACCAACTGCCCCATTCCCACCCCTACACTCCCAAAACCTCCTGAACAGGATCCACTTGTGGATTTACCCTATGTCTGGTCTGACTGGTAGAAACCTTTACTCATCCTGTCTCTTCAGAACACCAGCTATGCATGTTTCCATTCCTTTCAAGTGGTTTACGTCATCACTCACAGACATACATATTTGTAATGTTCAAGGGAATCTACTATAGACTTCTGGAGTTCTCTTTTTTGGTAGGGCTCTTCTTTTCATTATTCTGTTCCATGGACAACGTTGGGCTCCCTGGACTCCTTGACTAATAGAAGCATCTCTTCCATTCATGAAGAATCATCTGTGTTTCTCCTTTCTGTGGTCTAAACTCTTTCCTGGAGCAGAAGGCTAATATTTTGTGAAGTTCATCTTCCTCTGCATAGGACTCCCTTCCTTACAGTGTTTTGAAACTGTTTCATGCATTTGTCTAGTGAAATGTGCTGTTGTCTCAGGTAGGAGCGACAACATGATTAGTATTATTCTATCTTGAATGGAACAGTAAGTCTCTTCCAATGGAATTTTAGCTGTGGACTCTATTTCTTCTCTTTTAATCATTACTCTAGTATAGTAACTTTCAGATACCTAAATTAACAAAAATATTTACTACCTACTCAAGAATAATAAAGCTAAGATACTTTTCTTGGTCCTTTGTACCTGAATGCTATATTATTCTCACAATATTAAATATTGTTTGGATTATCCCTTCAATGTAGTTACTACTATTATTTATTTATACAAGGTAGGTTTATATTTACCCCATCATTTAACATTTATTTCCACATCCAGTTTAAGAATAATGTTTTAGTCACTTTGAAACTTATAGATACATGTTATTTAAGACAGAATACATGCCAATGACCATCTTCATTCTTCACAGAATATATTTGTGACCGAGAGTAACTTACAAATCAAGAGCAGGAAAAGGGTAACAACAAAATAACAATGGCTAATGAGGTACAGCAATAGTAGCAATATTCTATAATCAAAGTCTGCACATTAAAGCCATTGTAAGTGAAATAAGTATGACTTTAAATGGAACACTGCCTGCAATCAATCTGACCAGAGACATTGTTTCAGAATCACTATTGTACCTGTAGCATTCATGGTGTGGATACACCAGAGGAGGGAAAGATTTATGTCATTGGAAGGACAGACTGGAATGCCATAAGCTATATCAGAACAGCAAGTGATTTAAAGCTTATGAATTATCTTTTCAATTTATGTTTCATATTTTTACCACATTTCACCAAGAATATTCCAAGCAAAGACAATACAACTGAAGATAATAGTGAGGGGATTATTGCAGATCAGCAGATTATCATTACTGTTTTTACTGTGCTATGGATGTAACATAAGGGCTCATACGTTTTCAGACAGTGCTTTACCACGAGTTACATCCTCAGCAAACAAAAATGGCTTGGGAGATGATTCATTAGATAAAGCACTTGTTACAAAAAGTATGAGAACCAGGACTTGGTTTCCCATAAATATCGTGTAGATGTGGTGGCCTACCTGTAATTCCAGCACATGAAAGGCAGACAGGGAATTACTAGAGAAAGCTGGTCAGTTAGACTAGTGGAATATTTAGCTATGAGCTCAAGTGAGAGATACTATCTTTATATACAAGGTAGCAAGAAATCGAGGACATTTCATGCTGACCTCAGGTCTCCATATATGCACTCATACATGGATATGCTCCCCCAACACAAAAATACATACAAAACAGGAAGGTAAACAGGAAGGTAGATTTTTAACTTGGGATGCAAAAAAAAGAGCTGAAAGAGGGTGAGAAGTTAAAAGAATATAAATGACAAATTTAACAAATTGATAAAGAAATGGAAAAATATGAAGTATCCCAAAACTGTAATAATTAGAATACTTAGCCTCAAATGGAACATAGAGAAATAGGGCATGGAAATGTAATTTGGATAAGAGTTAATGGTGAAAAAGGTTGAAGGTTATTTTACCTAATGTAAACTATTTTTTCACTTAATGTATTCCCCTTATACTACATAAAAGGATTTAGAAGCAGTTGGAATGTTGGCAAAAGGATAAGGAAATAAATCCTAAATAATTCAATTGAAACAGCTGCAGTCAGATCTATAGCAATAAATAGCTAACTAAATTATTTAATAAAATAAGAAAAGTGATGGAGGATAAGTCTATATGGTGGAAAAAGGAAATAACCACTTGTTCTTTTGTATATTTTCACATTTCAAAGGTGGGAATCTTGGCCTTTTGTCATGTCATAATAACCAGGTCTGCCATTTGATCAGAGGTAATTTTATAGCTGTGATTTGGTATATTAGACAAAAGTTGCTAGTTTTCCTTAAGTTAGAGTAGAAGCGTTCCCATCCTTCCAAGTACAGGAAAACATGTCTTAAGATGGAATGTGCCTGGTTTTCCCACTTTGGAATCTTAGGGACCTAATGTTGGGTTTTATTCTACAGGAAACTTAAGTACATGGTAATACACTTTGCTGTCAAAATGTTGAATTATATCATGTGAGATGAATTCCTACATGGATCAGACACAGAAGACACTTAAAACTAGGATATGTCACAAATTTCACTAAGATCTGAGGGAAGAGTTAAGTATAAAACATTTTTTGACATTGAACGTGTATATAATATTTAAGTTATGTGATAACCAACACAAGTGGACATCCTACTCTCATTAATAAGACTCTATAAATTTATAGTGATTTTCTTTTAAGTTTAGATTTTCTAAACAGATTGATTGATATAGAAAAGATGTCCATAGCACTAAATACTCAATTACTGAGTCTTTGAAGGCAAAGACCCAATACAAATACAATAATAGATGAAATTATAGACCAAATAAGATTCAAACATCAAGTAGAACATATTCTTTCCAAAATGAAATACACAGTACAGTAAAACCTGTGTCTTAGTCCCTGTTCTATTGATGTGAAGAGACACCATGACTAATCCAACTTTTATAAAGGAGATCAATTAAATGGCCATACTTTCTAATCCTTTCAAACAGTGTCATACCCTGATGACTAAATATTCAAATACATGAGCCTATGGGGACCATTCTTATTCAAATCACCATTATCTAGCTCTCATCGGCATATAGTCATACTATAATGAAAAAATTCATTCAGTCCAACTTCAAAAATCCCCATAGTCTTTCAGTCTCAACAAGGTTTAAAATTCCAAAGTCCAAATCTCTTCTGATACTCAAGGTAACATCATAACTGTGACCCTCTGTAAAATAAAAATCAAACAACAGATCACATACTTACACCATACAAAGGCACAGAACATACATGACCATTCCAAAAAGGAAGAAAGCATAGTGAGGAAATACTGCAAGACTACCAAAACACACCAAGGAAAACTCCAAATTCTGCATCTCTGTATCTTTTGTCAAGGGTCTTCAGATCTCCAACTCCTTTCAGTGTTGTTGAATGCTGCACACTTCTGTCTTGGGCTGGTTGCATGCCCAGTCTTCAGCTTTCCTTGGCAGGTATCCCATGACTTTGTCATCTCCAACACAGTCCAGACTTCACACTCATAGTTTCACACAATGACTTTTCTAGGCCTCCATGCAGGGATACCCCTGATACTTGCTTGGGCTCAGAAGCTTTCAGTAACCATGAAGGGAGATTCTCAAACCTCTGTCTTGTATCCTTGACTCCAAAACTGGAATCATGGGGCCAAAGATACCAAGTTCTGCTGCTTGATGGGGCTAGGACTTCATCAACTTGTTCAATTATATTTCTGTCAGTTTTCTGCTGTTGATGGTTTCCTTCATTGCTTAAGATTTCCTTTAATTCATTTTTAAAACTTGTGAGCTTATCTGAGTGGAGTCTTGCTTTGAGGTCACCACTGCCTTTATTCCATTTAGCACCAGGTTTTTCTCTAAGCTTATTTTCTTGTGCACTGGACTTAGGTCCATTACACTTCCTGGTCCTCCCTTTTTCCTCAAACTGTACAATTTGTATTTTTCTTTGTCTATCTTGTTCCTTTTCATTTTAGATACACATAAGAGTAATTACTAATAAACACAGGACAGAGTCAATACTATACTTTCTTGAAATCTATTCTAAAGTCATTAATCCAAATCTACTCAAGTTAGTCTCAGGAAGATTCTTAGTACAATTGGCAAAAAAGCAACCACATTTTTTGCCAAAATATGCCAAGAATGGTTTCTAGGTCAATAGCTAATAATTCTTTTCCCTCAAAACTTCTTGAGCTGGGCTTCTACAGTTCAAATCACCCACAATACTTTCTTCCATGATCCTACTAGAATGGCCCATTAGGCCCTTGTCAAACCTTCCAACCATTTTTTAAGTTCGAAGTCTTCCATAGTCTTCCAACACACAGAAGGTTCAGGCTATCACAATACCTCACCCAGTCCCTGGTAGCAATTTCTGTATTAGTTACTGTTTTATTGCTATGAAAAGACACTATGACCAAGAAAATTTTATAAAGAAAAGCATTTAATTGGGGCCTTTCTTACAATTTCAGGGAATTAGTCCATTATGATTATAGCAAGATGGATGGTATCAGGCAGGTTTGGTATTAAAGAAGTAACTGAGGGCCACATCCTAATCCATAGGCCAAGAGAGATGTACTGGGGCTGGTGTGGGCCTTTCAAACTACAAACCCCATCACAGTGATACACTTATTACAACAAGGCCACATCTCCTAATCCTTTTCAAATAGTACCACATCCTGGTCCTTGGCATTCAAATATATGAACCTATGTCGACTATTCTTATTCAAACTCTACACCTTGGATGTCAAACCTTGAACCTGGGGGGATCTTGGCTCTTGAATATTGGCTTCTAATGTGAGTGTGTCTGTTGTTGTCTGGATGGTTAGATGTGACTTACTCTTCTTAAGTATGGAGGAAAAAAATAAATCCCAGCCTGGTATAAAGTGTTGTCTGAAGACAGGATTTTCTTAACTCAGTCCTTCCCAGGTTGTCATTACATAATTTCCTCTTTACATCTCCAGAGCCAGGGATACTGCTGCTTTCTGGGGACTCGGGTTGGCACTTTCTCTTTGGAAGTGTCCAAATCAAGACATATTTTCTTATAATTTTATTTAAATCTCATTCCTCATTTTCTCTCAATTTCTCAAAGTATTATCAGCTAATAACTAAATGGATAAGAAGATAAGTGTCTTAGAGTTTCCATTGCTGTGAAGAGACACCATAATCAAGACGACTCTTATAAAGGAAAATATTTAATTGGGGGTGTCTACAGTTTCAGAGGTTTAGTCCATTATCATCATGGTGGAAAGCATGGCAGCATCCAGCCTCACATGGAGGAGCAAAGAGTTCTACATCTTGATCTGAAGGCAGCCACGGAAAGACACGATGTGCTTCACATTAGGTGTAGCTTAAGCATTTGTATGAGACCACAAAGCCTGTCTCTGTAGTGGCATACTTCCTCCAAAAAGGCCACACCTACTCTGACAAGGCCACACCTCCTAATAGTGCCCCTCACTATGGGCAAAGCATGCATGTCTATAGGGGCCATTCCGATTCAAACCACCACAATACATAACATGCCTTGAGTAACAAAAGCACCATTAGAGGAATTCTTGCTGGGAATAGCTCTGCAGGAGGAAGTAATAGCTATAGTGAGGGTGACATAGGGAGCTGCGATTACTCAGTGGGAAGGGTAGCACTTTGTTTTGTGTCTATTCTTGTTCCAGAGTTTCATGTGACACATTCACATTGTAACGACACTGAGCCTGATACTTTGCAACAAGCACTCTGATGCTGCTTTCACAGGCTTTATCTTCTCTCATCCTTCCCTAAACAAACATAAGTGGGAGCAGTTTCATAATTTTGGTTAAGGATATCTGTACCTATCTGTACCTGAAACTATGGTTAAATGCATGTCAACTCCCAATGCTAATGATAGTTTACTAGTCTCTAGCCACACTTGGAGCAATACTTCTATCAAAGTTTTCCATGTTGCATGGGGCTTTGCTTGCCTGTCTATTTTTGTTAATGTGCCTACATTTACTCCTCTTTGCAGAAACACAGAGCCTCCTTGCCATTCTTTGAACACAGCAAAGTTAATACACATAACACCTTGGCTCAACATAAATCCCATGTTCCACTGTTCAGAAAACTATCCTCATAGATGCTTCCATAGTTTATCCTGGTCTGTGTAGCTGTCTTCTAATGTCCCCTACATGAGAGCAAACACCATTTCCAAATTTTTATCCATTCTTTTATTCTTTGCTGTTTTGTTTCAAGGCCTTTTAAAAAAAAATTCGTGTTTTATTATTTTATCAGATCACATCATCTAATATTTATAATACATCTCCTACTGGAATAAAAATAAACTCCATGGGTACAAGCATTTTATATCATCAGTGCTCAGAATATCTGTCCTGAGTAGGCACCCCAAAATATCAAATATATGAATAAATTATAGGATTGCTTTTTTGTTTGTTTGTTTGTTTCCAAAGCCTTATTATATACCATTCTGTGGCAATTTTAATGTTTAATTCCTTTTTGCTAAGTTTGCTAGATGTTCATTAGATTTGATACATGAGTTAAATGTCTTACATATTTTATTATATTTATTTTCACATACTGACAGAAAGGCATACCACTGAGAATTTTATTTTTGCCCCCATTGCATAGAATCTATGCTCAAAAATTACAAATAATAGGTCATAAATCTTGGATGTAGCTGGAATCTGAAACCAATCAAATCTGGCAATGATTCCATGCTAATATCCATGTTGTCTTATGGATGATTTTGTTATATGCTTTCCGAGTTAGGAATCAGTGGTCTAGATGGGTCCACAGAGAAGAGGAAAGCTGAGGACTACAGCAGTCACTTAAGAGAAGAGGAGCAGAGTGATGCTGAGGATATCTAATTCCCTTCATCTCCAAGCACAGGTCATATCAGTCTATAACTAGTAAGAATTTGTACAAGAATATTACCAATACTGAGGAAACTATGTGTAAGCACTTCCTAATAGTCCTACTGTCTCACCAACCCCCCCCCCCCCACCATGTGAAACAGCTTCTAAATTGCTCAAAAGAACAAACCAAAAAAATGATGGACTGGAAATCTACCTCCCCATCATTAAATAATATAATCCTGGAATCTCCTGCCATGATGACTACTGTATGATAGATCTCACTCCCTCTCCTCAAAGACCTTATGGATTAGTTACTTTTTCTGTTGTTCTGGTAACACACCATGACCAAAAGTGATTTATGAGAGAGTTTATTTTGGCTTATGTTTCCAGAGAAATAAAGGTCTATCAATCATTGTCTGGAGGCATAGTAGAAAATGAATAGCATAGCAACAGTAAACAGGAAGCTGAGAGCTTATGTCTTCAAATGCAAGCAGGAAACAGAGAGTACAAACAGGAAGTAGGATAATACTATAAACACTCAAAGCCCATTCCCAGTTACATACTTCCTCTAGCTAGGCTCTACTTTCCAAAGGTTCCATAACCTCCCTAAGCAGTGCCACCAAACTGTGGACCAACTGTTCAAATACCTGAGCCTATGAAATGCATTTCTTATTCAAACCACCACACATTCCAGTCATTTGCATTCCTCAATATGAAATTAGCACAGATAGATTCTACCAATACATAGAGACCCCAATTTGAGAGCTAGAATCTAAACAATCAGAAACAGATATGTGCTTGAAATAACACAACAGTAAGCGAAGGTACCAATCAATGAACCAATCAAAGAACCAATCAAATTGTTTTAGAGCCAGAGTGGGCCTGTTTCCCTGTTTCTTTAGAATATTATTGCTCTACTTGGCATTTGCCCCATCTATGTACAGGTAGGGAGAGTCACAATGCTCCAAGGTCCAGCCAGTTTGGGTTTGGTCGAGATCCTACATTAGGTTCTCACTGGAAATATCCATCCTCAGTATTATAGAGAGCTGCAAGTCCTCAAATCTGAACTCTAGTGCTAGAAGACTTTGTAGCTCAGTCTGGCCTGGAGCTCTATGTAACAGCATAAGATGGCCCTAAAACTTGCAGCAATCTCTCCAGCCTCAGCTTGTTCAAGGTGTCAAAACTACAGGTATGAGCCAGTATTTTGATCTCCAGGAGTTTTTATAAAACTAATTCCTAAATTATTAAATCATTTTCTGTTTTTAGTAGCTATAATACCTTCTATATCTGAAAGAAAATTCTCACACAGCAGGTAAATAGTAATAAAGATTTCCAGTAGTGTGTAAACACATGTTGTCTGGAGCTGAAAAAATCAAAGCATTAGTCAGTTATTGAAATCCACAGGAGAACACAGGTTAGTGGTGCATAGTAAAATGGATCAGTTAGAAATTAGAACTGTACCTATGTGAACAATTATGTAGATCATAAAGACATAGTATGTAGTGAAAATAAGAGATGGGATATGATGAATAACACTTTGCATTTGTGCAAATCAAAACAAAATCACAAGGAGAAATGTTACAAATCTTACATGTGATCTGTAGCATATGCATTGGATTATGCAGATATATTAGAGAATTGATGGGAATGAATATAAAATGTGGAATGAGAATAGAGAACAATACTTTATGTTGTAGAGTGATGCTGATGGTATCAGCTGAACAGCAAGAGTGTCACCATTCCCACATCTACAATCTCACGCTTCTCACTGCATTCTCATGTCTCAACCTTAGACTGACATTCCCTTCCTCCTCTTCTCCTCTTTCCCATATTTTAACTTTCTTTATCCTCTTTCTCATTTTTATTTTTATCTCACCATCTCCCCCCACACAAAGAGAGACAGAGACAGAGACAAAAAGAGACAGAGAGGGAGAGAGGGAGGAAGAGGGAGAGAGAGAACACCTACCTTATCTACTATTCTTTGAGTTCTACTACTGCAAAGGGAATTTGAGTTTGGAGCTTTTCCACAGGCAGACTAGTATATGCATTGCAATATTCTATCACAATGTTAGTCTTAAAGCCCCTACTTGTCTGCTATATGATTGCAAGATAGAACAACATACTCTACAGGGACAGCTGTACCTGCTAGTTTAGGTATTGGACAGTGTGAAAGAGAATAGCTTCTGTGGGCTCAAGTGTTTGCACATCTGCTGCCCTCTTGGTAATTTTTTGGGTAAGTTATGGATTCTTCAGATAGGTAGCACAACCTTGTAGATGAAACATGTTACTGGAGACAGGCTTTGAGAGCTTATAAACTTATCCCACTTCAGGTATGCTATGCTTGTTTCCTGTGTGAGGATGAAAGAAGCCAGCATACAGCTTCTTTTTTTAAATGTTCATTTATTACTTCAAGCTACATCTCCATTGCAGTCCCCTCTCTCCACCCCTCTTGGTCCTACCCACACACCCTCTTCCCTTTTTCCCACCTATCCTACTCCTCTGGTATGGGGTGCCCCTACATATCAGCCCCCCTTCAGTTCAGCAGTCCTATGAGAGCTAAGTAAGAGCTTCCTCTTGTTCTGGGGTCCTACGTGGCAGCTCCTCTAGGACAAAGAGTCGCACTAACAGGTAACAAAGTCCAGGTTCCTGTTCCTTTCTGTCTGTTCCTTGTAGTATAATTACCCTGTACTATATGGCTAAAATACAGTTATAAGTGAATAGATGCCATGTGCATCTTTCTGGGTCTGGGTTAGCTCACTCAGGATGAGCTTTTCTAGTTCCATCCATTTGGCAGCAAACTGCATGGTTAGGATAATTAAGAAATGCAAACTAATAGTCATTCAAATATGTCATTTTGTTAAGTACTAGTGGAGTATATCACAGATATTTTCTAAGTTAAACAGAAATCAAATTGCTAAGAGACAAGCAATATTTGCTTGTCCAAATATATGGACATAGATAGGTGGTCTTCAAAAACCTCAAGAGATCTGTAGAATATGGCATTCAAAGATATTTTCTTAAGATTTTTTGATATTGAGACAAGTCAGCTCCTGACAGTAGCCCCCCCCCACATTCTATTCCAAGTAGATGATGAGGATGGATGAATCTCCATTTGGAGATGGCTGAATTAGTGACAAACTTGTCACTGGGCATTAGAAAGCCCTTGCTTCAACTATAGACAGAATGCTGTCTGAAAAGGAAAAAACTTGGAAGCAGGTAAGTCAACAGCCTAGCTCTGCTAAAACAGAGTAAGCAAGTCCTTCATAATTCCTGCTTTACAATTAATGTCTGTCAGAGATATTGGGCCAAAAGGTTGAAAAATAGATGTGCCAATATATTGAGAGAAATTGGGGTATCTCCAGGCAGTGAGTTGTCTGCCATATCTTAGTTTTGGAAGCTGCTGGTTCTACACTTCCCATTTATTCAGGTATATTTATCCTTCTTAAGTCTTGATATGGTTGAAGAATAGATAGTTATAGTCTCTTATAGTCTCACAGTTAAATTTTAAGTTGTTTAGGAATTAAAAGGATGATCTAGGTCTAAGAAGTTGTTTTTAAATTGGTAATGCAAGTTAGAATGGAAACTGAGTTATGTATAAAACTTTAAATTCATTGAGATAGACAACGGAAAATATTTTTTATGTTAAAATTAATTTTATCTTATAGGTGCCTAATTGTATGTATATATACCACATTCATTCATAGCCCAATAAACCTTAGAAAAGAGTGTTATATACTATGGAACTAGAATTATAGGTAATTTTAAGCTACCATATGAGTGCTAGGAACTGAACCTGGCTCCTCTGGAAGAGAAGGAAAAACATTTAACTGCTCAGCCATCTCTCCACTTCTATAGAGGTCATTTTTTGATTGAAGGCTTATTAAAACAGATATTTAGTATTTTTATTAAGCTAATCAGAAATCAAGTTGATAAGAGACAAGCAACATTTGCTTATCTAAATATAAGAGATAGATAGGGCATCTTCAAAACCTCAAGAGATCTACAGAATATGGAATTCAAAGAAGTTTTCTTAAGATTTTTTGATATTGAGACATGTCAGCTCCTGACAGCACCCCCCATTCTACCCCAAGTAGAAGATGAGCATCAAAGAATCTCCAGTGTGAGATGGTTGAATTAGTGGCAAGCCTATCTCTTGGCACGAAAAACCCCTTGCTTCAACTGTAGACAGAATGCTGTCCAAAAAGGACAAAACTTGGAAGCAGGTAAGTTGACAGCCTAGCTCTGCCAAGACAGGGTAGGCAAGTCCTTCTTAATTCCTGCTCTAATCAATCAATGTCTGTCAGAGAAACGGGGCCAAATGGCTGAAGATTGGTGCTGTAATCTCTGGAGAGAAAATGGGAACTGTCTAGGCAGCCACAGGTATGTCATTTCTTAGTTTTGGAAGCTGTGGGACCTGTACTTCCTATATAATCAGATATATTTATCCCTCTCAGGTCTCTGAGGTGGCTGAAGAATAGATAGCTAGAGTCTCATAGTTAAATTTTGAGTTGTTTAGGAATCAAGAGGGTGTTCTGGATCTAAAAATATGTTTTTTAAAAATTTGATGCAAGTTAGTATGAAAGCTGAGTTAGATATAGAACTTTAAACTCATGGAGATGGTTACATAGTAGAAAGTTAAAGTCAGGTGCCAAATACATATGGACTGGATGTTGGGAATGTATGCTAAGCCACATAACTCTCATAATTGTGGCCTATTTATTTCTTTTGTTTGTTATTGTATTTATTGTTATAAGAGAAAGAACCATTTGTTGGACTGAAAGGGGGAGCTTGGGGGAAAATATATACCTTAAACTTTAAAAAAAAGGAAGAGGATGGGGGGTTGAAGGGGAAGAGGGTGGGAGGGTGAGACTGGATGGGGGAGTAGGGAGGGGATTGTGAATGAGATGTAACTTGGAGAAATAAAAAATAAATTATTAAAAAAACAGATATTCAATCCATTCATTCCATAGAGCCTCAGCATCTATAGTTGTGTTAAACATTCCCATGTAACTGAACTGAACTAAAATTAACCTGTAATATGTCCTATAATAGACATAAAGATCCAAAAGAAATTTTTCCTAAATTAAATTATAAAAGTGTTAAGACTTCTTAAAAATGCCACTGTATCAATAACGCAGCAACATGGGATGGACAAGATCTCCATAGCTTTGGCTTTGGTCTCATTTGCCAGATACAGGGGCATGAAGTTAGTCCTTAGTTTGCTTTTTGATCTCCACTTCTACTCCAGCTCTCTGGAGGAAGGTTGCCTGAGTTGACTGGGAGGGCTCGGTGAAAACTGTGCCTTATGAGCATTTCAGATCTCACAAACCCACTTATAAAGTGAGAGAATTCCTCTACTATCATCTACAGAGCATAAAACCTTCCCACGCATATCACAGACCCTTTACCTTAGACCCCAAATGACTTGTAGATAATGAGGGAATTGTAATTATTAGTAAACAAATTACTGTACAGAAAAAAGTCTGTAAAAACAGCATTCAGCAATACAAATTGGCAATCATAATGCTAGGAAACTGTGTGCATGTGTTTATGTGCATGTGTGTGCATATATAAATAGAGACAGAGACTGACATACTATGAATGTGTGTGTGTGTGTGTGTGTGTGTGTGTGTGTGTGTGTGTGCTATTTTTTTCTCATCTTGACCCAGAAACTAAGTATGCACTTACAAATGGCTCTATTGCTTAATTTTCATTTAGGTCTGATTGTTGTGTGTGTGGTATTAATGTAAACAGACAGAGAGAAGCACCAGGTGTGTTCAATTAAAAGAGCTTTAAAAGAGGGATCATGTTTTACTACTAAGTTGCATTTTCAAAACTATATTTAGCAGTCTAATCCAATGTCATGGTTGTACTAAATGAAAGTCAAGATGACTGAAAGCAGATGTGTCTTGTGGGTTAATGTTCCTGCTGCCTGATTTCCATCCCCTCTTCTGAAGCTACTCAGTTATTCACCTGCAGACTTTGCCAGAACCTTGACAGGTTCCTGCCATTACTCTTCTCTATGCCACAAAAATTTTGCTTTATTTGAAAACTTCAGCTTAGAATTTTATTAGTCCCAACCAAGCTAAACATCAGAAGTAGCAAGGCACCAGACCAATTATCTCTACCATTATTTCTGGGTTCACTGAACTACATCATGAATCAGAGAAACTTAAACAGAGAGCTTGGGAGAACTGTGAAGTCTACTCACGAATGTGCTGCCTCTTCATTATTTACTTGCTGGTTCTTGGCATATGTGATGAAGCTGTAGGAAGTGTCCCAAATATCAAGCAGTGGATTTGTGTGGGATCATTATGCAATGCAACTAATTTTAGACTTTCTAAAGTTATGAAAAATTAACAAAGCTTACATTTGAAAACCCAGGCATAAAGAGAAAAGAAGGTACATTTAGTTTTGGGTACTGTACTTCTGTATATAAGGAGCCAACCGTGATTTAATTAGTTCCTGCTGCTATTTTTTAAAAGAATATTTACCTAAATCCATAAGTTTACAAGTTACTTTCCCAACATTTCTTGGAACATCTTACCTATTATATAAACTACAAAACTGAATTATTTCTAGAAAAAAAAGTATTTCTACAAAGCTATTGCAACTTCATGAAGTTACTATCTATCAATGTTCCATTAGGTCATAGAAGCAGAGCTCTACTGACAGTGTTTATTTTAGACTAGATGTTTATGTATTCTTCCACTCATATGTTAAATGCAAGTTCCAATGTGATAGATGGCATTATCTCCCACAGATGGAGGTGGAATTACCAGGAGGTGGAGGTGGGATTACCAGGAGGTAAAAAGGATTAAAAAAAAAAAAAAAACATAGGAGCTCCTCTGTGATGTGACAGATACAAATACATAGCAAAAGGACAGATGCCAAAGAATCAGGAAGTGAGGCCCCTCAATCTCAGGGTTAGCTGCTTCTGCATGTGTATACATCAAATTCATTTTGGGTATTCTGTTGTGGAAGATTCAGATGGCTAAAATGGTATGTGTGTAATACTAGAAACCAATAACAGAGGTACATTTTAAGACAACATTTTAAGGCATATAATAAAACATATTTTTAATAGAGTTAGCAAATGTATTTTCTGTTCATGAAAATCTTGCTTATTCCTTAAGAAAAGTCTCAAACCCTGTCACATTGCAAAAGTATCACTCTCATTTCTGTAGATGTATATATACATGTTTTGTTTTTTATTAGGATCTGTTTTGTTATTTCCAAATTATTTCATGCACATACTATATTTCCTAATTAACCAGAAAACTTCTAAGTGGGGAGTATGCACAACATTTGATAACTCCCTGACACCTAATTAAGATATTATAAATCCATGCCTTTCAATATGACATTCCCTTAGTGATTCAATATTTAGTATAGCAAATACCAGATCAAATATAAAATACTACATTTATATAACCTAGAAATATAGTAAATATTGATGGTCCACAGTAGGAATGACACACTTAATGTTACGAGAAACTAAGTCTTTGTTCAGTTGATATCTGAGCTCAGATACAATAAAAACAACAATATCCTTAATTCTGTGATGTTAAAAAAAAAAAAGAAGATCTCTCCCATGCAGAGGGAAACAAGAGTGAGTTCCAAAGCTGATCACATGATAGGGAAGAATAGAGCTTCCTGACACGAAAAACAAGGCTGACTACTTGGCTTAATATTGTGAGTGATGCAATACTTGCCAAGCTGTCTCTTATAGAGGCTTAAAGACATGGGTAAATTTGCAGCCGGCAGACCTTGAGTCAAACTACTACTTGGCAGCAGGAAATGAAATCATGACAAATTAAATTAAAACAGAAAAATAACCATAGCACTTTTGAAATAAGTAAGATCAAAAAAAAAGATGCAGAAATAAATAGCCCCTCCAAAAAGGAGGGAAAAAATCACAAGCCAAAATAAATACTAAAGAAATAATGATAGGTGAAGTGTACACACACACACACACACACACACACACACACACACACCTACTCATTTCTTTCTTTCTTTTTTATCCCAAACTTAGCTCCAATATACTATGTACCCCAAAATGACCTTGAACTTCTGACCCTCCTACCTCCACCTCCTGAGTGGTAGGGATTACAGGCACATTACTAATCTAGGAAAATTTAGAAAAGCAGAGTGGAGGGAGAACAAAAATCAAAACCCCTGTTCAAAGATACAGGGGATCCAAATCACAAAATATAGAGATAGACATAGAATTTGTCACATGGTACTCAAAATATTAAATTCCCCTCATGTAAGGTGGAATTGAAAACAATGTACCTGTCTGCCAAGTTTAAAAAATGTAAGTAAAGCAAAACTTAAGTCCAAGTGGGTCAATCGCCTTAACATAAGGCCGGTCACACTAAATCTACTAGAAGATAAAGTGGGAGAAACCCTTGAACTAATTGGCACATGCGACAACTTCCTGAACAGAACACCAACAGCTCAGGACTTGAGATCAACAATAAATAAATGGGACCTCATGAAACTGAAAAGCTTCTGTAAGGCAAAGGACACTGTCATTCGAACAAAATGGCAACCTACAGATTGGGAGAAAATCTTCACCAACCCCACACCTGACAGAGGGTTAATATCCAAAATCTACAAAGAACTCAAGAAATTAAATGCCAAGAAACCAAATAATCCAATCAATAAATGGGGGACAGAGCTAAATAGAGAATTCACAAAGGAGGAATCCCTAATGGCTGAGAGACACTTGAAGAAATGCTCAACATCCTTAATCATCAGAGAAATGCAACTCAAGACGACTCTGAGATTCCATCTCACATCTGTCAGAATGGCTAAGATCAAAAACTCAAATGACAGCACATGCTGGCGAGGTGTGGAGAAAGGGGTACCCTACTCCATTGCTGGTGGGAGTGCAGGCTTGTGCAACCACTGTGGAGGTCAATCTGGCAATATCTTAGAAAACTTGGAATAGCTCTGCCTCAGGACCCAGCCATACCACTTCTGGGTATACACCCAAATGCCTCTTCACGGAATCATAAGGAAGTTTCCTCATCTATGTTTATAGCAGCCTTATTTGTAATAGCTAGAAACTGGAAACAACCCAGATGTCCCTCAACTGAAGAATGGGACAAAAAACTATGGTACATCTATACAATGGAATATTATTCAGCTATCAGGAACAATGAAATTATGCAATTTGCAGCCAAATGGATGGAACTAGAAAAGCTCATCCTGAGTGAACTAACCCAGACTCAGAAGGACACATATGGCATCTATTCACTTATAGTAGGATTTTAGCTATATAGTAGAAGGTATCGATACTACAACTAACACACCAAAGGGAACTTGGACATAGACTTCTTATTTTTAATTTTTATTTTTTATATATTAGTTATATTTTTTCTATTTTTTAGTCTTTTTATCTATTGTATGCTTATTGGTTTGTTTGTTTAGTAGTTCTCTCTCCCGGGCAACAAGACACTTTTCACTGATGGTTCTGCTTCGTAGATCCCCAATGAATGAAGAGGCTCTTGGCCCTCATACGACCTCTCAACTGAGATTAGGGACTGTTATATAAGGACAACGCACCCCAGAGAAATGGGACGGAAGGGTTAGGAGGTAAAGAAAAAAAAATGAAATGTGATGTTTCGGCCTTTTACTACTAATTGTCATAAACTGTTTAGGATAATTAAGAAATGCAAACTAATGGTTATGCAAGCCGGTCATTCAGTTAGGTACTATGACAGCCTATTATAGTTACTTTCTAAGCTAATCAGAAATAAACCGGCAAGAGACAAGCAACATCTGCTTATCCTAATATAAGAGATAGATAGGGCCTCTTCAAAAACCTCAAGAGATCTGCAGAATATGGCATTCAAAGATGTTTTCGTAATTTTAGATTTTTTTATATCAAGACATATCAACTCCTGACAGCACCCCCTATTCTCCTCCAAGTAGAAGATGAGCATCGAAGAATCTCCAGTGGGAGATGATTGAATTAGTCGCAAGCCTATCTCTTGGTAGGAAAAGCCCCTTGCCCCAATTGTAGACAGAATGCTGTCCAAAAAGGACAAAACCTGGAAGCAGGTAAATCGACAGCCTAGCTCTGCCAAGACAGGGTAGGTAAGTCCTTCATACCCCCTGCTCTACAATCAATGTCTGTCAGAGAAGTGGGGCCAAATGACTGAAGATCGATGCTGTAATGTATGGAGAGAAAATGGGAACTGTCCAGGCAGCCACAGGTATGTATGTCATTTCTTAGTTTGGGAAGCTGCAGGCCCTGTTCTTCCTATAAAATCAGATATATTTATCCTTCTCAGGTCTCTGAGGTGGTTGAAGAACAGATAGCTAGAGTCTCATAATTAAATTTTGAGTTGTTTAAGAGTCAAGAGAGTGTTATAGATCTAAGAAGATACTTTTAAAATTGTGTTGCAAGTTAGTATGAATGTTGAGTCAGACATAGACCTTTAATCTCATGGAGATGTTTAGATAGTAGAATGTTAAAGTCAGGTACCAAATACATATGGACATATGGACTGGTCATTGGGAATGTACGTTAAGCCATAAAACCCTCATAACTGTTGCCTAATTACCTCTGTTGTACTGTATTGTATTTGTTATTATAAGAGAAATAGCCATTTGTTGGACTGAAAGGGGAAACTGTAGGGGGAAATAAGATATACCTTAAACTTAAAAGAAAAAAACAAAAGGAAAGAGGATGGGGGGTTGAGGGTGGGAGGGTGGGACTGGAGGGGGAATAGGGAGGGGACTGCGATTGAGATGTAACTTGAAGAAATAAAAAATAAAGGAAAAAAAGTAAAAAAAAAAATATAATAAAGAAGATGAAAAAAAGTTAAAGACTAGAACAATCCAATAGTAGTCACCAAGAGTCTCTAGCACACTAAAACCAGAAGGTAAGGCCAAAGGCTTTGATGGGTTCCTTCTAATCGGATGAAGAGTCTTGTTAGAGCAGAACAACACAGGGAACGATGGGCACACTTCACACTGAAGTGAAAGGCAGAAAACTAAAGGAACTAAAGACACAGAACTAAAGGAAATTCACAAGTCCTTACATACTATCCTTTTTTGTAAAATCTTCATATATATTAGAATCATATATGCACAGCAGCTGTGCAATGAATAAGTTACATGGAAGTACTTAAAACTAAGCTTTCATTTATATTATGTTTTTGGAAATAATGTATGGATGAATTTTAAAACTTCATATAGACTAACAATAATGTTTAAAAACTGCAAAGGATCAGGCCTGGGGAGATGGAGCAAATCAGCTCATGAGACCTTGCCTCAAAAACTAAGAGGAAGAGTAAATTGGGAAGAGACAATGTAATAAACATCTTGCCTGTACACACACACACACACACACACACACACACACACACGGAGAGAGAGATGTATACACATAAAAACAGATTGGATAAATACATACAAATGAAATTATTAATATTTTACAGATCGCCATTCTGTCTTTCCACAGCACTTAGCTCTTCACCGGGCACACTATAACCACTCAGAAGCTACTGAATAGTAGAAATACTATCTTAAAAGATACCTTATATTCTAGATTTCAAATTTTATTGTTGTATACCTAGGCAGCTCAAAAACTCCCCCCAAAACTCATAGAAGTCTCATGGGGTAAATAAAAGACAACAAATTGGAGAAAACTGAACAAAAACAAACAACCTTTTACAATATGAAAAAACTATATCCTTTTATTAGATTTTTCAGTTGTTTTGAAAACTCAGAAAAAAACTAAAAGTAACAAAAATAAAATAACTGAAAAGTATAATTCACTAGGGTATCATTGTTATTCAATAATAACATTAATTTCTTTAGTTTAATATTTAAGCATTTGAACTTTTGTTTTAATTGAAAACAGCAATTTTGTTGCCACTTTATGTAAAAACACTGGCTATTGGGAGGGGAGAGAATTGGTCAATACTCAAGATATATGCCTCAACAAAAAATTAAACTAAAAATGTCCCATAAGAACAGAACTTAAAGTTATGCTTATCTTGGTAAACAGAAATATGGTTTTTAAATTAATTAAATACTTTACAAATAATTTGCTTTGAAGAGATATCACATCTACATTGTTATTATTTAAGATATTATTTAATATGTATTCTTTATCAATTGTATTATAATCACAGATCATCAATTTTATTGTTGTTGGAATGGTAGATTTTATTTTTAAATACATAAATTGAGACTCACACAAATACCTCCAGACATTTTTTAACGCAAAGATGCATATAAACTAAGATTGTAGCTGAAAAAACTTTGAATATTAACATTGTTTTAAAGGGTGTAGAACTTTCTCAATTCACTTCTGTGATTGCTCAAGTAATCAGGTTTTACAACTCAATTCAATACAATTGAATATTTTATTATATGATAAATTATTCTCTTACCTAAATCATCAGAGTGATCACAGAATATATTTTATATATTATTACATGAGGGCTTTTAATAATGTACAATTATAAATACTGACTATAGTATATCTAACTATATTACATATACTCATAATTATTAAATGTACTTATCATATGGACAATTCTAAAGCAAGGAGGGGAGGAAGGCAGGTGAGGAAGAGTTTTAAAGAATATTGACGCACTTGACAGGTGGTTTGTGCCTGTAATCCTAGCACGTGGGAGGTAGATGCAGGAGGATCAAGACTTCAAGGTCAGTTTCAGCTACATAATGGTTTGAGGCCAGCCCAAACTATATGAGACTTTGCCTCAAAAGCTAAAAATTTTCTGAGAAACTGCCAGATTGATTTCCAAAGTGATTGTACAAGTTTGCATTCCCAGTTTCAATGGAGGAGGGTTCCTCTTTCTCCACATCCTTGCCAGCATGTGCTGTCCCTTGAGGTGTTGATCTTAGCCACTCTGACAGGTATAACATGGAATCTCAGAACTGTTTTGAGTTGTATTTCCCTGATAACTAAGGACATTGAGCATTTCTATAAATACTTCTCTGCTTCTCTGCCATTTGAGAATCTTCTGTCGAGTATTCTCGGCTTAGTCCTGAACCCCATTTTTAAATTGTATTATTTGGCTTTTTTGGTGTTTACTTTCTTGAGTACTCTATATTTTGGATATTAGCCCTCTGTCAGATGTGGGGATGGCAAACATCTTTTCCCAGTCTGTAGGCTGCCTTTTTGTTGAAATGACAGTGTCAGTTGCCTTACAGAAGCTTTTCAGTTTCATGAAGTCCCATTTATTGATTGCTGGTCTTAGAGCCTGAGCTATTGGTGTAAATCAATCTGGCTATTTCTCAGAAAAATTGGATTAGTTCTTTCTCAAGACCCAGCTATACCACTCCGGGGCAGATACCCAAAAGTTGTCCACCATACCTCAAAGACGTTTGCTCAACTATGTTCATAGCAGCTTTACTCATATTACTCATAATAGCCAGAACCTGGAACTAACCTAGATGTCCCCCAACCAAAGAATGGATAAAGAAAATGTGGTACATTTACACAATGGAATTCTACTCAGCAACTAAAAACAAGTAAATCGTGAATTTCTCAGGCAAATGGATGGAGCTGGAAAAGATCATCCTGAGTGAGGTAACACAGACCCAGAAAGACACACAAGACATAATGCAGGATAACCGTTCTACAATCCACAGGCTTAAAGAAGCCAAGTAACTAAGAAGGCCTAAGGGAGGACGCTTCAGTCTCTCTCAGAAGGAGAAATAGAATAAACAGTGGAAGTGGTTGAGGAGAAGGATCTGGGTAGGAGAGAGAGAAGAGGGAAAGGACGGTAGGGAGCAGTTGTGGGGAGAGGGAGGGAGGGGAGAGGGCTGGGAGAAAAATGGAAATCTGAGTGGGTGGGTGGTGGGAAGGGGGACATCTCTGAGACAAGTTGAAGACTGGCAACAGGGTAGGCTCCTGAGAGGAGATAGGGGTGACTAACTGAGACTCCTAGCAGCTGAGGATATGGAAACTGAAAGGGACTCCTTCTAGCTAGCTAGGTAGGACTTCTAGGGGAGGGATGGGATCATCAATCCAGCCACAAAACCTTCAACCCAAAATTTTCCCTGTATACAAGATGCACAAGGAGAAAGATATATGAAAAATCGAAGAAATGTCCAACCAATGACAGGCCCAATCTCAGATCTACCCCAAGGGAGAGAGACAACCTCTATCACTGTTATCAGAACTTTGCTATGCTTACAGACAGGAACATAGCATTACTGTCCTCTGAGAACCTCTATGCACCAGAGGATCCAAACAGACACTGAGACTTATCACCAAACTGGCAGAATGCAGGGAGAAGGATAGAAATGCCTAGAAGAGACAAGAACTCCACAAGAAGACCAACAGAGATAACTAACCTAGGCCCATGGGGAATCACTGAAACTGAAGCACCAATCAAAGAGCATGCATGAACTGGACTTGCGCCCCCAAACACATATGTAATGGATGGGCAGTTTGGTCATCATGTGGGTCCCCTAGAAAGTGGAGTCAGATCAATACCGATGTAGCCCTATACAATCTTAATTTTGCATTAATATACAATGATCAATACCAATTTAGCCAAATATAATATTAATTTTGTATCAGTATACAAAGGTATAAGGCTATATTCAATAATCCGCCCTTTTTTCTTGATCTTTCCTATACTATGTCTATGTCCCAATTTTCTCAAGTCTGTTCACTCCTATATAGGAGAGAAAGGAGGATACAGAAAAGCAAAAGAGAGAAGTCCCTGGGTCTAACCTCCAAAACCCATTTAACAAGACCATTTAACAGCTTGTAGTCTTTTCCCCTAAATAACAAAATTTTCTATTATCTATCAAATAACCAAAGGGGAAGAACACCCTCCCCACCTTCTGGGGATGGGACGTTGTTCTCTTAAAATGACTTCATGCTGATTTGGGACGTAGTAAACCTGTTTGGGGCCCAAATAAGAATGGAAAAATGGTTAAAAATGTTAATAGAATCATTTGATGTTCAGTCCCTTTGTGCTCAGCTATTTAGATGTCCTACGAAGTTCATAGACAGAAGCTGATCTTCAGAACTTTACTGAAGATCTGGCTGGAGTAGTCTGTGGAGCTGAACGATCTTAGCGATTTTGAGTTGTTGTGGTTAGAGACTTTTGAGGAAACTGCTATTGAAGAAGTCTGCAAGGCTGGATCATCTGGGCCACTCGTCTTCTTTGGTGTCTGATCTGTTTTCTGCTGAGGTTTCCGTTGTCCAGTTTTCCCTGGATTCCTTGAATGGATGCTTTAAATCTCCTGGAAAGATAAGAACAGAGCCCTGCCCTAATCCTAACTCTGGGACAATTACCATTTTTTTGGGGGGGGGTCAGGTAATATTTTTCCTGGAGCAAAATTAAGATTATATTTGGCCACAATGGTATTGACCCTTGTATATTAATGTAAAATTAAGATTATATTGGGCTACATCGGTATTGATCTTTGTATATTGATACAAAATTAAGATTATATTTGGCCACATTGGTATTGATTTTTGTATATTGATACAAAATTAAGGGTAACGCTTCTTAAAGGTATTGTTCGTAGTAATACTTAAAAATGAAATGTCAAGTTTTGACCTCTCGCTACCACCCGACATAAACTGTTTAGGATAATTAAGAAACGGAAACTAATAGTCATGAAAACGTGTCATTTTGTTAGTTACTATGACAGTCTATCACAGTTATTTTCTAAGCTACTCAGAAATCAAGTTGCTAAGAGACAAGCAATATTTGCTTATCTAAATATAAGAGATAGATAGGGCATCTTCAAAAACCTCAAGAGATCTGCAGAATATGGCATTCAAAGATGTTTTGTTAACTTAAGATTTTTTGATATCGAGACATGTCAGCTCCTGACAGCACCCCCTATATTACTCCAAGTAGAAGATGAGCATCGAAGAATCTCCAGTGGGAGATGATTGAATTGGTGGTAAGCCGTTCTCTTGGCAAGAAAAATCACTTGCTTCAACTGTAGACAGACTTCTGTCCAAAAAGGACAAAACTTGGAAGCAGATAAGTCGACAGCCTAGCTCTGCCAAGACAGGGTAGGTAAGTCCTTCATAATTTCTGCTCTATAACCAATGTCTGTCAGAGAAATGGTGCCAAATGGCTGAATACTGATGCTGTAATGTATGGAGAGAAAATGGGAACTGTCCAGGCAGCCACTGGTATGTCATTTTTTAGTTTTGGAAGCTGCAGGCCCTGCACTTCCTATATAATCAGATATATTTATCCCTCTCAGGTCTCTGAGGTGGTTGAAGAATAGATAGCTAGAGTCTCATAGTTAAATTTTGAGTCAAGTTAGTATGAAAGCTGAGTTAGATATAGAACTTTAAACTCATGGAGATGGTTAGATAGTAGAATGTTAAAGTCAGGTGCCTAATACATATGGACTGGACATTGGGAATGTACGCTAAGCCATATAACTCTTATAATCGTGGCCTATTTATTTCTGTTGTTTTGTATTGTATTTATAGTTATAAGAAAAACAACCATTATTTGGACTGAAAGGGAGAGCTGTTGGGGGAAAAATAAATACCTTAAACTAAAAAAAAAAAAAAAAAAGAAGGGAAGAGGATGGGGGTTTGAGGGGGAGGAGGGTGGAAGGGTGGGACTGGAGGGGGGAGTAGGGAGGGGATTGTGATTGAGATGTAACTTGAAGAAATAAAAATAAATTATTAAAAAAAAAAAAGAAAGTGGAGTCAGGACTGTCTCTGGCTTGGACTCTGATGCATGCTTTTTGATGACTTCCCCCTAAGGGGGCCATGGTGTCTGGCCTCCATGGAAGAGGATGTCTCCTCAGTCCTGATGAGACTCGATATGCTTTGGTGGACGGTGTAGGGGAAGGGATTGTCCCTTTTCTGAGGAGAAGGGTAGGGAGTATGAGAGGACCCAGAGGAGGGGAGGAAGAAGGCTACAATCAGGATATAAAATAAATAAATAAACTTAATTTTCAAAAGCTAAAAATTAAAATAAAACCAGAATTAAAGAAAAATTATGTATTGACAAAACTATACACAAAGTGTATCTATAATATGTGGTATAGAATGTATGTTTAATATATGGTAGTTGAAAATGAGTGGTTCTACTTTATATTCTTTTATTTATTACTATTATTTTGATAAGAAAATATTACAAGACTATATATTCAATGTTATGCCAAAGGACTTCAATTTGGAAAATATTAAAAGTACTAAATCATATCTGAAAACTTTTTTCATTAAGAACAACTAAAGAAAAAATAGTAAAAATACTTTTTGAGAAAGCCATTTTTTGGTTACATGGGTCGTGGGAGTTTTATCAATACATTCACAATTGAGTTTTTATCTATTTCTAAAATGACAAAATTGTAGCAAGTAGCATTGCCTGTTGAGCATTCTACTAAGTGCATCATTGTTTGGGAAAAATCATGCTGAATTTATAATGACCTGATTTTCTCTCACTTGCCTCTAGGTTATGCCTTTTGTGTTTTGAAATTACATAAAAGACCTAAACTTTCCTGAGTATTTCTACAAATGTTACACATTTTTTAGTATAGGTGAAACCAATGCTGTTTTGAAGGGTAAACAGTTATTTCATAATATTTTAAATTTTGAAACCACTCATAACTCTTTGGTGAGAATTGACAGATATATACCAACTCAGGCCAGATCTGCAAAAAAAGCATTGGCAGAAAATTTAAAGGTATTTTCCAGTTTTAAAATAAGGAGCAATTAAAATTTTTGTCTATCCTTGAAATACCATTTTCTTTAATCCCAATTCAGATAGGCATTTTGATTGTTATTTTTTTCTTTTTTGTTTGTTTGATTGTGTCTTTGTTTTTCGAAACAAGGTTTCTCCATGTAATAGCCCTGGACTCATTTTGTAGACCAGGCTAGCCTCTAATTCACAGAGATTTGCTGCCTCTGCCTCCTGAGTGCTGGGATTAAAGGCATGCACCACCAGCCTCTGCTGACCTCTAACATTTTACATATGTAGAGAAGAATTCTCTTGAAATTCTGACCATTTTGCTTTTATCTGCAGCTGCTTTAGTATAGCTATGTACCATGACACCTGACCCAAAGTTAGACATCTTCATTAACATTTCCCTCTTATTCATCAGCATACATATTGGTGATGGCTTCCTAAGCAAAAGTAACAAATTATTAATTAGATTTGGTAATTTTGTAATTGTTCTCAAAACTATGAAATAAAAAGCAAACAGTTGAGACAAGGACATTTGAGATTGTACAGTGAAAATATTCACATTATTTTTTGAAAACATTGGTCACTAAACATATCCCTGACACCTTGGTGTGATGGTTCACAATAGAAATTGATATTGTAAGGGTGAGTTCCACTTCTGTTGTTGATATGACTTCATGATGCTGTGCCTTTCAAAAATATACTTTTATAGCATGAAAACCAGCCCTCCCACAAAAGAACAATATTACATGACAAAACTGAAGTAAGAGTAGCAAAGTAACAAGTTAAATTTCAAACCAGTAAATATGGGAAAAAAAACAAGACGAGTAATGAGAAAATATGTATCAAATATGTTTATAATTTGCTCAAATAGAACCACTGCTTGTCATTTTTAATCTTTATCTAATGAATTAGTTTATTTTGGTTTTTCTAACAGGGTTGCATATAGCCCAAACTGATCTCAAACTTGCTATAATGACGAGGATAACTTTGAACTCCTAATTGTTATGCACTCCTCAACTGCTTCTTTCAGGTGTTGAGACCACAGGTATACTCCATCACACTTGGAAAACAGTGGCTAATAGTAACTTAGCTGTCATTAGGGGCTGGAAATCACTTGACAGGAATTATCTAGTTTTCTTCATACAACATTTCTTTCAAATTGGGTCCTAGAATTAGCTACAGTCCAGTTAGAGAACTAGGTTTTAAGTTAACTCATCACATATTACCAAGGGGGCAAGTTTAGTCCAACATTCTTACTGAACTTGTGATTATGAGTCTTTCACTAAATGGTACTTAAAAATATTATGGACATAAAGCCACAGAAGGTCTCCGGAACAATTGCCTTGTTGTTGGTTGCCCATCATAGATGATAAGGTCCTATTACTGGAGCTAGAGTAACACAAAATGCTTGCAGGGCACACAGAAGTCAATATGGAGCTGACCTAGAACCTTTTCCTTCCTGTTGACTAGTTTTCATAGTACCAGAGATGCTATGCAAGGGAAAGAAAGTCATCAATCAAGTTACTCAGAAGTAGACACTGCCAGATTAGTTCTGTACATACACTATGGAATGGACACTCTCTTGCTAATGTAGATTTAGAGATCATTCACTCACTGTTCAAAACTATGGTGATGCCTGTCTTGGTTGGGTTGTTGTTGTTTTTGTCAAGTTGACATACGGTAGAGTTATCTGGGAAGAACCACCTCAATTGAAAAAAATGCCTCCGTTTGATTGCCTGCAGATAAGTCTGTGGGACACTGTCATGACTGATGTGGAAAGGTCTAACCCATGTGGATGGTGTATCCCTGGGCAGGTGGTCACGTGTTACATAAGAAAGTAAACTGAGCAAGCTATTAGGAGCAAGCCAGTAAGCAGAGAGAGCTCCTTCCTTATTTCTGCTTCACTTCCTGTCTCCAGTTTCCAACCTTGAGTTCTTACTTTTACTTTCCTCAGTGATGGAGTGTGACCTGAGTGTTGGAAGATGAAATAGAACATTTCCTCTCCAAGCTGTTGCTCATGATGCTCTATCACAGCAATAGAAACTCTAAGACAATGCTCCATCCAGGAGAATTGATCTCAGATTTTCCTTCAGTTGTTTGATGGCCTCATAGATACTGAATTGATTCTTTGAACTTTAGAAACCAACAAAGCTTTGAAAGTGAAGCCAATGGACAGCGATAAAATACTGAGTTGAGAGAACATAGTGGTAGGGATTTTGCTGTGATGCTTTAAAAATGAACAGTAGGAAGTTTTCTACCCATGGTAAGGAGGAGCTCATTTCCTGTGTAATTATATCTGCTAGAATATTTAAAAAGTAAAGCCTGATTTCAAATACCAAACACATCTATTGTATAAACCCAGAGGCAGTTAATATCTTTAATGAGGACAAAAGCACACAGGAAAACAATTATGTTTCTTTTAAATCATAGTTTACAGCAAACCAATTGAATTTAAAAGTAATTAAACAAGGAAATATCAATTAGATATCTATTGTTTGTCTTGTGCAATTATAATGTGTTATTGCTGATGCTTCATAATTGTTGTTGAGCAGCTTTTTAAATCCTATCGTTAGCTTTTCAGAAAAGAAACTCAAGTGTCAGATGTTTCTCATTCTCGGGTAGTGCTTTATACATAGGTGGCTAGAATTCCATCTTTGTTACAAGGACGACATTTGATTTCAAAGACATCCTGTTCTACTAAAGTCATTTGAACACACATAGAACTATTTCTTAAAAAGTAATGATCACAGTTATTTCTAAGTATTTTACAACAGCCAAATCTAAACCAACTGAGCTATTAAGAGTTTTGCAATAGCTCAAAAACATGTTCATTTCTAAGGCAAATGAACCTGTGTCAAGCCAGCTTGTCAGGGAACAGTGTACACAGACTTTTAAAAAATGAACAAAAATGGTCTTTTTTATTCTCAAGGGCATTCTACTTTTCCTTTGCTTCCCGTTTTCCTAAATGAGTCACCAGGAGATGGGAAATATAGGTGAAGAAAGTTATTCTTCAAAGTTCCAAATGAGAAGAAACTTTATGACTGTTTCACATAGAGGTTGTGCTGGAGATGCAATCCTTTTATAATATGACATTTGGCTGCTGGTGGATTACTTCATTCTCCAATGCCCTCATATAATCTTTTTGATGTATCTTTCCCTTCATTGATCACAAAGATAGTTATAGCTTATTCCCATCCATGATACAATTCTACTTCACAAAGACTTGTCACAGAACATTATGTCAGTACCTTCTACTTTCTTGTTTTAAACACCCATAGTCTCCTGAGTATTCCTAAAATCCAGAAGAAGAAAGAAAACTTAATTCTAGAAGAGCCACCTTGTACATGCTACTAGCATTGATGCACCATATTTAGGGAAAAGGAGAAGGGAAGATAAGGCTTATCTAAGTGACCTCTGCATACAGCAATTCCAGATTCTTCCAGCTATATAGAGACTGCTGTGGTTTCTCATTTTCTTCAAATTCCATCAAATGCCCCTAATTTTCTAGAACTTTCTTTATGAAATCAAAAGGGAGGAGTGTCTTGCATTCCTTTTTCTGCAGGGCACCTGATTCACTGTCGAAGTTGTCTATTTGATGATGAAGTTGTAGGTATCTGCAGGGCAGATGGATATCTTCAAAAATGGTTTATAATAAAGGTTAAAAGAACGTGGTTAGGATTTATCAAATTACTCTTGTTTCACCTTTTGGAAACAATTCCATTCACTATTCCATTTTTCCCACACTGGGCCTCCACTATCCAAAGGTAAAATTGCTGATCCTACCTAGCAAGCCAAAAGCAATTTGTGTTATACTGAAACTGGTTAATGATTCTGATTTTTCATTTATTACACCTCAATAGAACATCTGTCACATTAACTACTTAATTAGTACTAAAAGGTCTTTTTCAAAATAGTAAGACTATATGATAAATTTGCATAGGTATCTGAGTGTTCAGTCAGATAGCAAGCAGAACTCAAGAGAAATGTAGAAAGTAAAACAAGTTCATTCACACAGAATCTCTCATTCCTTCCTAAAGTTGTATATTGGTTGAGATTATTTTTTATTTTTATACTGTGACTGCCAAGAGATCTAGGTTTCCAACATATTTGACAGGAATAGACCTCTAAATGATTGTTAGGCATAAATTATCAATCGCCTCATTTGTGCAGTTTTTATAAACTAGGTAGGAATTATGAGAAGGTAAGGAGAAACTCTTCTAGTATTGGCAGTCCAGTCCAAGGCCTATGGGTTGGGCTGGCATACTTGAAGAATTATAGTTACAAACCCTGAAAGCTAGGGGCCTTTGGTACCAGACTTTCAAGGCCGGAGACTTATGATGCTTCATTGCGTTAGCCTAAAACCACTTCTGACCCTGGCACTTGGCAGCACTTAAAGTCCTTGGCTTAAAACAGCAGAGACCCTCATGCACAAGCAGGCAATACCTGCTAGTATTACAGCTCTCAAACAGATCTTGGGTGCTGAGAATCTCAACCATTGTAGCAAGTGCTATAGCTCTCAAACCTAAGTATCAGGATCCCCCAATCTGTAGCTGGCACTACAGCTCTAGACCTAGGATGTCCAAACTTTTGATACTTAAGGCTTGGCAACTTCTGGAACTCTTGCAGCAACCAGGGTACACAGTTTCTTATCTTCAGCTACTCAGAGCCTTCCACAGCCCATTGTCTTCCTTCCTTCCTTCCTTCCTTCCTTCCTTCCTTCCTTCCTTCCTT
>CAJQZJ010033798.1:399847-432985 GCA_907164525.1 Lophiomys imhausi
CTTCCTTCCTTCCTTCCTTCCTTCCTTCCTTCCTTCCTTCCTTCCTTCTTCCCATTATTTCTGCTGACATTGCCCTCTGGAATGACTCTATTGTACAGTTTTCATTAGTGGTTGCTGTCTGCAAAGCTATTCTTTGGCTGCTTTAGTAATCCCATCTTCCTGCTGCCAGCTCAGCCCATTCTACCAACAATAAAATCCAACATAGACAAGCAAACAAACAAAACAAAATAAGGAAAACCACCTCTACAGAGAAGCCTTGTATTTGGCCTATTGTTGCAACACTATAGTGAGCATAAGAGGGTATGTTTCCATTTGACTGGAAGTAAACTGGTTAGTATTTAAATGAATACATGTAAGCACCAAACACAGGCCTTCTATTGGGTGTAAGGTAGATGCTGCTCTGGCCTGGGTGAGAAAGGCTGTAGAGTGTTTATCATATTTTGTATTTAGAGTACTGGTTTTGACGAGCTGTGCTGTCTGGAGCATGTCTGCTGTTGAGGGAAGATCTAATATTGTTTCTGATACATTGAATTCAATGCTGAGATCTGGTTACTGCCCCTTCTGAGGTATTCCCTTGATTGGTTAATAAAAGTCACTTATGGCCAATTAGCTGGGCAGAAAGAGTATAGGAAGGCAGGACTTCCTTAGATCAGCACAGGAACTCTGGGCACACACAGACACTCTCTTTCTGCCGGGAGACACAAAAGGAGACAGACGATTGGAGAATTGCTGGAAGGTACTCACAAGCACATGGTGGTTTGGAATTAGGTGATCCGATCCCGGTTAACTTAGAGTAGCTAATTGAGAGTCTGCCCAGCTAAGGGCTAAGCGTTAAAATATTAAAAGGTCTTGGTGTGTTTAATTATTGGGGAAAAGACTGCAGTGGCTTATAGGACCTCAGTCTAAGCAGTCCCAGGCTGCTGGATGCCCAGACTCCCCTTGAGCCCAGGCGAATCTCCCGCCAAGCTGCTGGTAATTCTACCGGCCTAATATAACAACTTATATTAATTAACAGAGTTTAGGTTATAGGTGGTGTATGCCACCTTTGGTCCCGGGGCTCTTTCTCCAGGATAAGTTAGGCAACCGGTTAAGGCACTCGGACCAGGCCGCTTGCTCCTCTGCCAAGCCGCCGGCTACTCCGCCGGCCTAATATTCCAGTTTATACTTACTAATAACTACATTAATTAATTAATTTGCAGTTTTCAGTCTGCAGCCCTGGTTAAAGGAGTCCTCACCTTGAAGCAGATCCACAATCTTCCCAGAGATTGCAAAGTGTCCAGAATAGCCATTCTGCCATGAGGTAGTCTGACTACCTTCTTGGCTTATGGTTCTAGACTCAAGATAGCTAGGATACAGGGAGTACATCTAATACCTGATAATTAGCCACTCAAATCACCCCACCTTTACTATCTTATCTAACAGAAAGACAAATCTTTAAGGGGATGCTTACAATAAAAGCTTATCAAGAGTCATTCACGTACTCAACAATGTTATCTGACTATGCATGTCCTACCTCAGTGTCCAAGAGAGACGGGACCCTTACAATCTGTCCCACATAGAACCCAATTATCTCCTCTTACAGAAAAATAACAGAGAACATCTACCACATCCCCAGTATTCTTACAATGTAGCCATTACATTTCATGCATGGGAACTTGTTGGATATTTTGATGTATCTAGGTTGCTGTGGTGGTTGGTTGTATTACTATATACATTTTATCACCATAAAAGCATTAAAAGTTTGTTTCAATGTGTCCTCCACACACCCGAACCAGACTGCTGACTGCTTATCCTTCCTTCAGCTGACTTCCACATCGTTCTTGAGTCTCAACACAAGTTGTAATAATGGGCTCAAAGTAAATCAGAAAATGTGAAACCACTGACCTAGACTTCTCAGGGAGGCCTCTAAGGTTTTCTGTAGTGAGCAGATACTGGCCCACAAAAGCTCTGAAAGGTAACTCCAGGCTATTATATGTTTCAGAGAAATATGTTTTCACAAGAGTAACTGTTGTCTTCTCCTATTACTTCAATCACAGGTTTTCTAGGCTTCTCTGGAATACCACAAAAAAGTCATCTATATAGCACAGGTGTCTTCAAGATGGACATATATTGAGTCCTTGTCACCACAACCACCATGAGGACCTCTCTATTTGCTGTAACATTCAGGTAACCATGGCATAGCCTCCATCAGCTATTGGCTCTCAGAGATAATGCCCTCTTTGCAGCGCAACATTCTGAAGAAAGAAGCGTTGCCAGCGTCCTCGAGATGCCCCCACTGTGCACGCGCAATTGGCCGGTGGCCTGCGCAGACGCAGTGGTCAGCTTCCGGTCGCCAAGGTGGGGCCCAAGAGCACACGCCATGTCTTACTTCAGCCGCCCTAATTACAAGACCGGGGACCTGGTGTTTGCCAAGTTAAAGGGCTATGCCCACTGGCCAGCGAGAATCGAGCATGTCGCCGAACCCAACCGCTATCAGGTGTTCTTCTTTGGGACCCATGAGACGGCCCTACTGGGCCCCAAGCACCTGTTCCCTTATGAGAAGTCCAAGGAGAGATTCGGCAAGCCCAACAAGAGGCGCGGCTTCAGCGAGGGGCTGTGGGAGATCGAACATGACCCGATGGTCGAGGCTTCCCATTGCCTCTGCTCAGAGGAGTTGCAGAGCTGCGCCCAGGAGCCGGGGCCGGCCGAGGACCTGGAGCCGGAGCCCCAGTCTGAGGAGCCGGAGCCGGGGCAGGAGCTGGAGCCCGAGTCCCGGCCTGAGCTGGAGGCAGAGCCAGGGCCTGAGACCCAGTGTGAGCCGGAGCCTGAGCCGCAGCCTGCCTCCGGCCTGCTGGACGGCGCGGAGGAGCCCAGTCTCGCCGAGGCCCAGCCGGGAGATCAGCAGGCAGAGCAGGTGCCAGAGCAGCACGCTGAGGCCGAGGAGGAGGTGGAGGCCGAGGAGCCAGGGCATCTGAAGAGGAGCGCGGAGGAACTGCCACAGGATGCCGCCAAACGGTCCAGGGAGGCGACGCCCGGCGCACTGGAGATGGAACCGGCTGGAGAGCGCGAGGCTAAGGCCTGTCCCATCATGGAGGAGCCTGCCCAAGGCCAGGAGCAGCAGCCCCCGCTGGAGGAGGAGGCCACAACAGAGGCGGTCCAGGCCCTGATTAATGAAGAAATCGAAGGCCTGAAGTCATGGTGTCGGCAGAAGAGTCCCCTACCCGGTCCTAGTGCCACCTGGCTGTGACTATCGAAACCCATTTGTGCCCACCTCTCCTTCAATTCACTCACCTTCTCCAAGCTCGAATTTCTGGGATGGGGCAGGCCACTTGAGGTCAACTTTATGGCTTCAGTAGCGACCCCCTTCTCTCCCTAAACTCTTAGGGGCATTCTGGACCTCTGCCTGGAAACCAGGAGTGAAAAGGGTGGAAGATAAAGAGCAGAGTTTTCAGAGGTCTTGGGGGGAGGGGAGGGCAAGTCTGTAAACTGGTGATTTTGGTCTTCCCCACCCCCACCCAGAGTTGTTGTCTCATCCCATAGCTCCTTTCCAGTTTTATAGGTTTGGGGACAGTGAGACAGCGGGGGAAGGGAATGTCCAGTAAAATTTTCTGTTGTCCCAAGCACTTTGGAGGTTCCCATACTTTGGTTTGCTTTGCTTTTCAACTGGCTCCCAAGTTGTAAGATCTGAAGACTTTGCCACTGGTAAGACCTTATCCCCGCATTCCCCACCCCTCATCCCTGATGGATGCCATGGGGCGACCTCTGCTGCCCTCTTCAATCCACGCTGGAGCCCCAAGGCCTTCAAGTCATATATACCACTTGAACACAAGAATATTTTAGGATCCATCTTTATTTTAAGAGGAATTTTATTTTATTTAGAACAATCTTTGGCTGTGTCTGCTCCAATTTTTTTTTTTTATGACCAATACATCCCTTTTTGTTTGGGATTTGATGACCTTGTTGCTTTCCTTAAGGTGCTATTTCCATCTGCATGTCAGCACCTGAGCGAGCCCCTCAGTGTTGTCACCTACTGCAAAATGTACTGAGAAGTTGAGTGTCCTTTCCTGTTATCTTCTGTCTTTATGTACCTTTGTACCTGGGCCCTCTTGGCCCTGCCCTTTTCCCTTGGGCTCTGATGAAAAAATTATAACTATACCTTTGGAGGTTTAGATCTGAGAACCGTAGACTATTTCAGTTATAGGAAATAAAACCGTTGATTACTTTAAAACAAATCTTTTCAGGCCTGTTCCTTTGATGTCCAAAGAACTGAGTTTTAAAATGTGTTGCGCCTTTTGTAGTGCTAAAAGCAAAGACTTACCAAAAAGGATGCTCTTCCTGAAGAAGCCTTTGTTTCTTGATGTCACTACCTTTCACTCCATTAAAATAGTCTCTAGCACTCATTGAAATGAATGGACAAAGATTAAAAGGTTTGGATGCTGACAGACTGGCACATTTCTAACTTAAATGCTTTGTAAGGTTTTGGTTTGGTTTAGTTTTTGTTTTGTTTCTTTTGGGGTTTTTTGATTGTTTTTGGTTTTTTGAATTTTTTTTGACTTGGAAAGTATGAGAGAAAGGATTGGTTGATTCTTTCACTTACCTTTCCCCTACTTTCCAGTTAACACTATTTAACACCTTTGTTGTGAAAATATAGTTGCTTCATAGTCCTAGTTGTAAAAATATGAAATATCTGTAAAATATTTTGGGTCTTTTGGGTGGTTTTTGCAAATATATGTTGAAATTTAAATATTCTTAATCCTAGTCACATGTTGGGGGTCCCAGGTTCTGCATGAAGGATTGAGAGATCAATAAATACTGGAGACCATCTCAAAGAGCTATCCTGAACCCATCACTGGTGACTGATACTGTATTCCATACTAGTAAAAATTACTTCATTGTCCCAAGGTAAATCAGGTCATTGATTTTCAATTACTGCTATTGCATTAGTAGTGGATGTTACTGCATACTGAATTGTACCCTGAAGTATGGCCTTATTTAACTTTTAAAATAATAAGCTAAAGTAGCTGTTATTATTCAGTATTTTGTCTTAAAGATTGGTTCAAAGGTTTCCTACTTTCCATCGAACTTGCAGGACTCAAACACAGACTTCTAAAACTTAAGCATTCTTTTGAATTGTGCCTCCAAAACACTATAAATTCAGAAGTTTATAAAGTAGCTATTCTAGTAATAAGTAATCAAGATAGTAGCTAATTTCTAAAGGGAACTTCTACTTTTCATACACAATGTCTTTATAATGCAGCCATCCAATTAGACAGCTATTATCTGTTTTAGACCTAAGGGAGTTGAGATTCAGAGACATTAAGTAATTTTCCCAGCGGCAGACAAGTACTAAGTGATAAACCAAGATTCAGACATGGGTTTTATTTCATTCTAAACCATAGATACTTTGTTTCAATTTTCTCCTTTGCTATTACATAAAACTTAGACATTCAATTGAGAGCTTTTACTACCTTCTGTTTTGAAATGAACATTTAGGAATTCGTGAGGGGAAAAATAGATTAACAAATCAGCTTATAGGTGTTTAAAGTCACCTGGGGATGTGGCAATTGTTTCATGTATAAATGACTTGGTGAAGCAATGAGGACAATTGCACATCCAGGACTTTTCAAGATACATAAGACTATACGAGGTTTGAATATGGTTGTTGTATTTGCCAGAGACAAGCATAAGATTTTGATGTTTTTGTGGGGGCACATAATCTGAAATGATTCAATAACCTGAAAGAGGGAGAATGAGTTGAAGAGCATTTATGTCCCTGTCTTTGTGTTGTTTCTTTCCTCTTTTGTGTTTTTATTGTTATGGATAGAAGAGGGTCTCATTAGAAGTGGTGCTCACACATAAATTCTTATCTGTAATGTAGGAAAAATGGTAATCTTACTGCTAGTACATCTAAAGAATAATATCCCCATTTTTAAAAACCAGTTGTAACCTCATAAAGAACTGAGCATCATTTTGGCAAAACTGATATTCAATCGAGAGTTAATAAATTTTGTTGCTTAATTCAGCCAGGACTTAGCTTTCACATGCTCTTCAGATTTGAATCAAAAATGTCAACTGTTCCTTGTGGCACATAACTTCACTACATTTGTAAAAACTATACTAGATATTAGGACACACAGGACATAGTCAGTTTACTTTGGTGTCAACACTTGTCATAGAAATCTTTCTGCCCACCATTTCGTAACTACAGAGCTCCTTTTATTTAAAAAGAAGTCCTCCATCTTAGCCTGGTTGACCACTGGCCACCCAAGGTAAGGTCCACCCTAAGTTTGTTGTCACTACTATATGCTCACACTGATTATAGTCTAATTTCATGTGTAATTGATTCTTCAATTAAAATACTGTATTAGTGTTTCTTCCCAACTAAATCATAGAGCAATAATCACACAGTTCTTATTTTATACATATTTGAAGTTCAGCTATCAAATACTCCTTGTAGTCATGATGATGAAGTAAAAGCTATGGTGTAATGTTGAACATACTCTGTCAGAAAGCTGAGTCAAGGTATATTTGCCTGAAGACTAGTAACAAGAGCTGGTTGGATTGAAGCAGTGCTGTGTCCATGTAAGTAGCTGGCTCTTTTATTATGGTGACTTGAAGATTAACTGACAATTCTCAAAGACCTGAAGAAACTGGTTAATTTTCAAAAGCAAAAATTGCCTTTTTTTTTCTCCTCTTAACCAGAGTTTGTAATGTTTGAGTTACTTGTTTCCACTAGGCCACAGGCAAACACACAGTACACAATGCATGGGTCCTCACATGGACAAGTGGGATACTGTCAGTTTACAGACATAAGCCACAAATTGACCATTCTGTAAAAAGCTTTACAACAGTCAAGGTCAGCGTACCAGAGAGACTTGATCTGCACTATCCATCTTCTCAGACTCTTGGTCAGGTATACTTGTCTCTGTAAACCCTCTGAGGATTGAATGTGCTTAAAGGAATTGTCTTAAACTCTTGCTCAGGTATATGTGTCTCTGTAAACCCTCTAAGGGTTGAATGTGCTTAAAGGAATGGAATCTGTTCACTTCATTGTGGCTGGTACCTAACCTCACATGACAGCTATCTTGCCACAGCCACAGATCTCTGTTTCCCTCCTGGTACAAATACCAATTTTAGTAGTCTTTGAAATCACTGAGATATCCTAATGTAGTTTTTTTTTTTTTATGCTAAGTCGGAAAGTAATTTTGTCTTTGTAGTCTGATTTTACATATAAACTTGAACTTTACTAATGTTGGTTTCAAGACTGCTAGTGTAAGCCCAGAAGGGTAATTTTACTTTTTCTCCAGCTGTGACCAAATACTTGATAAGAAATAACTTATGGGGATGAAAGATTTATTTAGAATGACAGCTCAACAGATACAGTGTACCATGATGGGGAGGCATGCTGGAGAGTTGTGACCAAATGAACTTGCTCACCTCTGAATGAATCAGGAGTCAGAGAAGATAATGTTCAGCTCACATTCTCCTTTTCCTCCTTTTTTTTTTGTTCTGTTCATGCATCTAGGGCATGGGATGCTGCCATCTGCATTCAGGACAGAACTTTCTCCATCCCTAGAAAACACTTTGGAAAAGCTCAGAAATGCATCCAAAAATGTTCCCAGTTAATGTCCTAAGTGTTTCTTCATCCAGTCAGGGTGACAATAGTAATTAATGCTTATACTAAGAAAAGCCAACAGCAAAGTCTCTGTATGGTGTAAGGCACATGACCTAGGGAAAGTCCTGGTGCTAGAATGGTCAAGTTATCAGAATGGAAAACAACAAAAACATACTTCATCTGTTTCAATGTCCTCATATGTGGTTAGTGCTCTTTTTTCTCATATGCTTCCATAATTTTGGAAGAACTGTTCCTTCTGTCCAGCTATACTTGCTTGTTCCTCCCATGAAAGTTTTTCTTCTGTAGCTTCCTCAGAATTTGACAGCACTGCAATGTGTTGCCATAAAACTCTGTATTTTCCTTAATAGTGTCATCTCCACTTTCACATAAATATCCCTTTTAATGGTTTTCATCAACTACTTGACTGAATATTCCATGTAGGCAGGAACAATGTCCTTCATATGTCTCAGACTAGGAACATGCCCTGTTCGTGTCAATAAATGGTTAATAGAAGGAAATGAATGTGCATGTGACTAAACAAACTGCTGTACATTCCCATACCTGCCCTCAGAAGCCAGTTTGAGGAATTTTGCCAGCCTTAGTAGAACACAGTAAAGGAGCCTGAAGCCATTTAGAAATGATGTGTACCACTTATTTCAAAAGATTGTTTTGTTATTGTATGTTTGTCTCGAAAAATAGCACCTCAGCAGACCAAAGTCCAGCCATGATATATCAAGTCATAAAAGGTGGCCATCCATATTAGTTACCTTTCTCCTTGTTGTGCCCAAATGCCTGCCTGACAAAGCAAATTAAGAGGGAAAAGGGGACTGAGGGATATTTTGACTCATGGTTTGAGAGGAAGTGGTCCTTCATGGCAGGAAGAGCTTGATGTCAGGCAGCTCCATAGTGGTGAGATAATGCAACTGGTACTCCTAACATTGTCACAACTCAATGGAAGAAGCAGAGACCAGACAGAAGCAGGCTCAACTATAGCCCTCAAGAGCCTTCTCCAGTGATCTGTCTCTCTCATTATTAGAAGTTTTACTACATCTCAAAACACCACCACCCACTAGGAACCAAGTGTCCAAACCCATGAGCCTGTGCAGGAATAGTTACTTTCAAATCACAATGACATCTGTAACATTGAAATCTGAGTATGTGTAAGTATATCAAACACAGCTCTAGGGGTTGGTGTTATCTTTAGTAGTTTGATATTATATTATTTTTTTTAAGGGTAGGGATCAAACCCATGAGCTACATGCTTAGCCCTTGAAACTTTGTTATTGACTTGATTTCCTTCAATATAAGAAGCAGCTTCATGGTGTTTGACTTTGAACTGCTCAAACTTAGCTAAATTCTGGCTCCCCTATTTAAGAGCCATGTCATCTCATATTCCTTTATCAAAAAGCTGATAGTGACTTTCACATTGCATATTTGTTATGAAAAATAAATGAGCTCAAATATCTTAAAAATGCCAAACAGTACAGAACACAAAACATCTTATTGTATGTTAATTTATTTCCCTTCAACCTAATCTAGAGGACTAACCATAATGAACAGCTTGAAATAATTAGAGCCCAATTTATTGCCTTTACTTGAGAAAATACTGCAGGCCTTTACTAAACGCAAACAGGTCACTGTTATATAGATGACAATTCTATATTTAGTCTGCCCATATTATAACCAGAGAAGCTGAAATCTCACTCTTCTGTTTCCTCATATTGCTCTTCAATAGCTTCTTTAAATTCCCTCACTGGTAGCTGAGTTATTTCATACAGACATCCAATTTTAAATATTCATCTTTTTTGGCCTGACTCATCCCTCCCGTGCCGAGCTTTATCGCTCTCATTATTTCCCCAGGATGCAGTCACTGTTTTCCAGTGGGTGTTTCTTAAGTGTGTCTCCTTGAGCACTGTACATTCTTGGCTTTTTATTCCCCCATCTGTAGGAATAGTAATTGTACTGCTATATTTTTTGGCTCCCTTGCCTTTTTTTCCAATGTACCTATCTTTTCACACACAATTTTAATGAGCTGCCCAGCTCAGTTACTGAAAGGCACTAGAGGGCCATTCTTCCAGAAGCTCACACAGGTTACCACCTCTCACTTCATTTTGCTTTCGCCTTTTCTTTCTTCCTTTTTTTTTTTCCTTCTTCACACCTTGGCCTTACCATGAAGCTTCACACCTTCATCACAGTCATTATCCAGCTCTCTTGATGATCTACTTAATACTTCATTGAGACTGTGTTCTGCTGGGTTCTTTTTTCCCTTTCTCAGCGCCATTCACATGGCAACAAGATCTGCTTTTACTCTTTTACTTTTGATTCTTCCTGTGTCTGAACTTGTCAATCATTACTTCTCTCCCTAGGAGAGTTTCTTAGCCTGCCTCCCCATAACAATATCTGTGTCCCAGCCTGTGTCTTATTGCATTTGGATTCTAATAATATTTCCTTGTCTTATTCTGTCTTTATTTTTACCATTAGGTTTTGGGACATAACATTGATTTTTATTCAGTAACTACACTGATCAAGTCACCTGAGGAATCCTTAAAACAAAATCAAAAATTGGAAAGACAAAGAGACTGCCATCGTATGGCCATCTCATTTCTTCTTTGAAAAAATTAGTAACCTAGTAGCAACTTAGCTTATGTAATTTTGGCTAGTCAGGGTAAAAACTACAGGAGAAATTATTTTTATTTTAAGGAAGAAGTTGTAGCAGCATTACTTAGGGCTACTTGGGTATTCTGAAACCAGAAGAGAAGATGGGCAGGCTGTATACCATCCTGAACCTTATGCTTTAGATGAGGAATGTATTAGCAAATTCATAATGAACTCAGGAGTTTGATGGAATATGACTAAGTAAGGAAGGTGAATTTTCAATTACATGTAAACAAAACTTGGCATGTTCATGAACTCTTACAATGTATAAGGATCAAGTTCCACTGCTGTGATAAATTAAATATTTCTGTAGTACACAAATCCATACCATCATTGCCTTTATCCAAGATTTGCTGTCTCTTCTAGTTTTTTTATAATTTATTTTGGGGTGATATGCATGTGCCACAGTGCATATAGGGTGATCACAACAAAACTTGTAGGAGTTAGTTCTCTATACCTTGTAGGTCCTAGGGAGAGGACTCAATTATCAGGCTTGGCAGCAAGTGCCTTTACCCACCAAACCATCTCACTAACCAATGCAATCTTTCTAATGCAGTGAAAAATATCCCATGAGTATCATGATGGGGAAAATGTACATATACAAATGTATATATAAAATGTATATATCTAAAAATGATTAGTGTATGTCCATTCATAGAGAGTTTACACTGTGCTAAATACTGTTTTAGGGGCTTAAGATGCATTGGTGAGTAACTAAACCAGAGATTGCAGTTTTTCTTTTATTTTACCAGCAAGACAAAAATCAATTAAGAGAAAAATGAATGGGGATATCAAATGGTATGTTAAAATTATACACACTGTTGGGAATACAGAACATGAAGAGAGCAGAAGGTGGAGTCCCTCCATTTTCAATAAGGCAGTGAGGGACTATTCAAGCCTGTGAGGACACTGGACTTCCTCCTTTTACTTACCTTCAAATCATCCCCCAGAATAGAGGTGCAGGCTTACTCTCAGTACTCTTTCCCTTCTGGCTCAGGACATAGACAGCAGTATATTGCAACTGCCACCTCTTCCTTCTAAGGATGCTGCACCCTGGTATAAAAAAAAAATGGCCATTTTTCATAGTGTGGCAATTCACTAGCATGATCTTCAGGCAAAGGGTCATGCCATTCATCCTGTATTTTCTAGAATATGAGTTACAGCAATCAGATATGGTACCAAGTTTGTTTGTTTATTTGTTTATTTATTTTTGTGTATGAGATGTAGATTTAACCTTGTGTTGTCCTTCTACCTCATCTACGATCTCACAAACACTGAACATAAAACTTTTAAACAGACTTGCCAGAAAGAAAACGGAAAATATTATCCAACTGGGTTTTTGGTTTTGAGTTTAAATCACACTATTCCTATCATTTGTCGGTTTTGCTATGAAGATGCCTGGGGCAGCCAGCTACAACTGAGAGGGCAGACTTGTCATTGTTGGTAATTAGAAGGAGCCTCAGAGATTTGGGGTGCCTCAGAATTCATAATGTTTTAAGAGGAAAAAAACACCAAATATGTTGGTGAAATGCATTTCTCTGAATTTGTTCATGCAGCGTGGCTGTCTTTTTAACCTTGCTGCCCGGCTCATTACACATGCAGTCAGTCACCAAAGCCCCCAGCTCCCTGCTGTGCTCCTGCAGCCTGATAGAATGCATCAAATATTACATGAATCTTCTGGTTTACCCTCTATTGGCAACTGCTCTGAGATTTTGCCCACATTAAATAGCTATATTTTGACGTCAACTCTTAACATTTAATAAAGCATTAAGTGCCTGATTAACTAATAAACAAATGTAAGCTATATTGCTTATAGATATATATTAAATCCAGTAACTTGATATACTGAAGAAATGGGCCAACAGAGAATCTTTTAATCATAGAACATAAGGAAACCTTTACCAGGAGAATATCTATGACTTATTCCCACTTGTCTTTGTGATGAGGGAAGAGGTTATCTAACCCTGTTAATAGTTTCACTTTATCAATGTCTCATCTTTTTTAAACCACACTGCTTCTAAAAGAGATGTCCACACTCATTAGGGTTCTCATTTGAAAGCTGATTTTTTAAAAATGACTATGTCAGTGTGTGTCAGTGGCAGAGTGCTAACTCAGTAATATACATTGGTGTCACAGTGAAGTCAAGTCCATGGGTATCCATGGTGATTATCTATGATTTTCTCCATTAGTAATTTCCCTCCATAAATTTGAGAAGTCAAGATTAATGTCAAGAAAATAAGATCATTAAAACCCTTCTGAGTAATTTGCACCTTGTTTTAGATAACATCTGTGTATCTCACTTTTCTTAAAAAATGAAACATGGCTCAGTTTTCTTGACTCTTCTTCTTCACACTTGAAGTTATTCTAACTTTTGATATAACTGAAATGGAATGACATTATTTTATTGAAGAAAATTTCTTTAACATGAAGAAGAAGTACAAGAAACATATATAACAACAAATAGACTGGACCAGAAATAAACTCCTTTCAGCACATAATAATCAAAATACTAAATATACAGAAGAAAGAAAGAATATTAAAAGCTACAAGGGAAAAATAACATATAAAGGCAGATCTATTAGAATAACAACTGACTTATGATTGGAGACCCTAAAATTCAGATGAGGCTGGACAGTTGTTTTATAACCTCTAAGAGGCCACAGATGCTATCCTAGACTATGATACCCAGAGATTCTTTCAAATACGTTACAACAGATGGAGAAAATAAGACAGTTCATGATAACATCAAATTTAAGCAATGTGTATTTATAAATTCAGCCATAAGGAAGACACTAGAAAGAAAACATCAATCTTAATAGGTTAACCACATCTAGGAAACAGACAGAATGAATAATCAAGTGAAAAATGACAGGAAACACATCTATATATCATCTATAGCTATATATCTCTAGCTCTTATCATCTCTATCCTTCTATATATATAATCTATAATCTATCTATATAAATATATATGAAGGTGATCCAAATGAAATTGCCAAATAATGGGGAAACAAGGCCCAAAGTGACTGCCTCTTGCCATCAAATGAAGTTTCCAGAATGGAGAATGGATGATGTCAAATGTAGCTGTTGGCCAAAGAGATTCCATGGAAATTTTCAAGCAGCCCAGACTGTTTCCAAGACCACAAACTAACATCAATGGCTTACAGCTGAAGACAACACCAAAATAACTTATTAAACGTGGAGAAATTGAACTGGTGACTACATAGAGTTTTCACCCAGACATTCTAGAATCTGAAGTACAAGAGTTTTTAATATTAGAGTTCTGCACACTACCAAAAGAGAAGCACCAACCAAGCCGTGGGCCCTTCTCTTACAATAGTGTCCTGCCTACAAGATATGCAAGTGCAATGGTGACACGAAGATTGTAGGAGTAGCCAATCAATATTCGATTTAACTTAGGACCCACCCCATATCTGACACTAGATAATCCAATGACCTAGGGTAAAACCAAATACTACTGTTCTACTAAAAGAACATATAAATAAAATTATTTCTAATGCTAATGACATTCTGCTATACTCATAGATCAGTTCCATGCTCCGTAACAATCAAAGGCGCTTCCTTGTATAACAGATGGGAACAAATACAGGGACCCACAGTCAGACAATAGTCAGAGTGAGAGACCTTGAAACTCTCAACCTTAATGGGATGTCTCCATCAAACCCTGCCCCCAGGGTTTAGGGACCACTATAGAAAAAGAGAGAGAGAAAATGTAAGAGGCAGAGAGGATAAAGAACACCAAGGAACACTAGGCTCCCCTAAATCAATAGGAATGACACACATATGAACTCACAGAAACTGAGGCAGCAACCACAGGACCTGCAAATGTCTGCAACAGATGGGGTCTTAATGCTGCAAAAGAAGTGGATGCATGCACCCAGCCCTATCCCAGAAGTAATTCAAATAGATAATCACTTGCAAATGAAATTTTATTTTTCTCTAAAGAAGTCTTACTGGGGAAGCAAACTATTTTTAATGGTAGACTGCATGTCCAACAGTATATGTATAACAGAAAACAAATTCAAAAGCATTTTTAGAGGTTCTTTGTCTCATAATGTCCTGTCAGGGATTTTTTATGGTTTTGTTTCTTGAATTCATCTTTAATTATAATTAAATTTTACACACACACACACTTTTTTTTTTTTACCTTGCAGGTTCTTTGGGTATGTATTATGGTTTCCAGTTCAGTGTTTTTATGGATTTCTAGTGTGTGAACTAGTAAGTTTCTGCATCTATATCTATTGCTTTTACCTTTCTAAGTCTCTTTTTCTTCTGCTTGTTTTGTCCTATTACAATGTATTAGTGGTTTTCTAATCATATCATCATAGTGTAGCATAGCATAACATAGTTTTTAGTCATCTCTTAGAAGCTTGTTTGTTTTCTGAGAGACAGAAAGAGATGGATTTAAATGAGAGGAAAGGTAAGGAGGTACTGGGAGTAGAGGGAGGAAAAACCAAAATCAGTATTTATGATGTGAGAAAAATGTATTTTTAATAAAAGAAAAAAGAAATTACATTTTAATATCAGAGTGTATATTCAGAGAGTGATGAACAACCCTGCCTACATCCTAGGCATAAAAAAACATATTATAGTAAATACAAATGAGACTTATTCCTGTTTATAATTAAACCTCTGTCTTTAAAGGATTTGGCTATGCCAGACCTATAATCTTAACTGCAAACTTTGATTCTTTACTACCTATTCCAGGAAACAGTAGCCATGTTTTTATTTCAAAAAGTTGTTTATAATCATCTTGCAACCAACCTTTGTTTCAAAATGTTACATGATCACATGACTACTTTGATATTACTATCTATTATTATGACAACTTTGCTATGGCCATCTTACAATTCCAAAGATTGTTATGACTAACTTGTTATGCAAATAGTCTCCTCCTGTAATCCCCCATTTGGAAACACCTGAGTTTTTTAAAAATCTCATCTTCTTCAAGTCCAGTGTTGATCTCTAGAACCCTGCCTTAGGGGGAGGCGGCCATGTATATAAATAAAAATGCTTTAATTAATTTGGCCATAATGATTTGAGTCAGTGTTCTTTCTCCTCCCATCTTTGGGATTAACAAGAATATAACCAGTACATTTCTAATTAGGCCTCCTGACCATAGCCATAAATATATATACTTTTGGTTTTTCTTAGTATATAAAATATATCATAAGACTTGTGAAATCTTTTGGGTTTTATCTCAGTTAATGAGTAGCTGTAATCATGAGCAGAAACCAAAGCTAAAGACAAAGAAAATAGGGCTGGAGAGATGGCTCAGCTGTTAAAGGCTAGGCTCACAACCAAAAATATAAGACAAACAAAATGAAAGTAGGATAATCTATCTTTTTAAGTGGACATGAGATCTGGGGAAAGGACTAGAGTCTGTGCAGTTAGGAAGTAAGGCTGACTGTGGGTAGTGACCAAGTCTTCAACAATGCTCCTAATGAATGGTTGCCTCTTTCTCAGCTCTGTGCTGCCCCCTTTAATCACTGGAAAGGAACCTTATTTGTATTTATTCTCTGGTCTACTTATTAAACATTCATGAGAACTTTCTGGTAATCACCATAGTGGTATTTTTCTGCAAGTTGTGCCTAGTTACAGAAGAACAGCTGACATCACTACATATTTATAATGATAAATAGCTCCATTTGAATAGTCGGTGTCCTCACAGGCTCAAGTACTGAAGGATTGGTGTTTATATGGAGGTGTTATTTTGGGTACAGTGGAAAGTAGGAGATAGGGCTCACTTAGAAGAAGTAAGTCTCTGAGAATATGCCTTGGAAAACTACAGCATATCTCTGGCTCTTTCCATCTCTCTGTCTCTATTTGCTGGCCTCCATGGGTTAAACAGCACTCTCTCTTCCCAGCCCTTCCTCCATGATGTCCTCCTTCTCCACAGGCCTGAAAACAATGTAACCAGCTAACCAAGGACTGAAATCCCTGTGACTGACCCAAAGCAAGATCTTCCCGTTTTGATTGCTTCCCTCGGGTATCACTGAAAGTGATATAGAGAGCCAAGCAATACAACGAGCATGTAAGTAATATAAAAAAAAATTAAAATCCCTGGTTTGTGATAAATTCTCCTACCTTTATTTACAATATTATAATAGTAAAATGGTTTTGTTTTCTTGTGTTTATAAATCAAAAAAATATTGGAAAAATTTGAGCTTCTGGAAGCTGTAAATTTGGATATGCAACTTCAGAAATGTTTGCAAAGCTCACCTCTCCAGAGTCTTAGTAAAGTCTAAGGATAGATTGTAATTGTTATTCCAATAGTGTTTGAAAAATTAAGGAATGGTAAGGATTTAAACCAAATTTGAAAGAAATCTCACCCATAGTCTTTCACTCACTTGACTTGTGTTCAATATTATTTAAAATGTATAATTAAAGTGGTGTTATATTTCCCTAAACATGTACAAGAGGAACATGAGATTCATGAAAGTTGAAGGTGCAGGGAACATACTAAAAATTGTATATTCCAAAAATGTTTTAAGAGATCTTACCACTGCTATGAAATAAAACATATTCTTAGCCTAAGTGTCCTAATATTACCTCTGTATTAACAGTGCAGGAGCTAAAGGAGCCTATCTCATGTACTGTTGCTATTTCTTTTCTGGGAAACAGCTTTACTTAGTGACTGGGATAACTCATTACCTAAGTTAATGAGTTAATCTAAGGTATTAAGTTTTCCATGAAAGTCTGCACATCTGGTATTATGAAAGAATTCTGAAGGAGTGGCTTACATGGTTAATACAGGTGAGAAGAAAGTTGACTAGCATAAGGCAATGTGACTAACGTGTTTGTGTGGGAGGTGAGGGGTGGTGGTCCTTCTGCACTGTATGACTTTACCTTTGGCAATCAGAGGTCAATATCGAGCATTCTTCTTCAAGTGTCTTTCTCTTTATATTTTGACTTAGGATATCTCACTTCAATCTGGAGCTCAGCATGTATACTAAGTTGGACAGCCAATAAGTTTCAGGAATCTGTCTCTGTTTTTTAATTGTGAACTGGGAATCAAATCAGATTCTTATGCTTGAATATCAAATGCTTGACTAACTGAGCCACTTCTCTGTCTCTTCTTTTTACATTTAAAATCCACAATTCATATCTAGAAACAACAAAACACACCGAATACTTTAAAGGAGTTATTTCCTTGCCATATAAGCAAGGTCTGAACGTAGTTCTCAAGTTTAAGATTTGGAAAAACTTACAACTACAAATTAATTTAAATTTGTAAAAATTGAAATGTGACAATACTGAAAATATATGTTTCTGACAGCTTTGGACAGTCTTAATTATAGAGGATCAACTTGATTTGTGTCTTTTGTGCTATGTGAAAATGAAAGCTCACTGCAAGCCATGTCCATTCAGTCCCAATAATGTGTCACAAGCAGATACACAGGGCTATCATGGTGGGTTCCACAGGACAGTATGTTGAGATGGTTATGTGATATTGACCCTGTTGCTTCTGAAGATGTGCAAAATTGATCTCCACATCTGAATTTTTATTAAATATATGTTTACTCAGAGTACAATAATGAAATCAAGAATATATTTAGAAATTAAAAATAAATAAATAAGTATGCCAAACTGCCAAAATATATGTCATTAATGCTCATCCCCAAGAGAATATGATGAATGTCAGTGGGAGTTTGAGGCTATCCTAGGCTACTTTGAAGGCAGGAGGTCAGCCTACCACATTCAGAGAACTCACATCAGGATGTTCAGAGTGCACTGTGGCTGAAAGTCATCAAGGGTGGGAAGAGGTTAATGTTGCCGGCCATGGCCAACACTGCAACAGATCAAACCTCAGAAAGAGCTCAGAATTATTTTTCTAAGAGCAAAAGTGTTAATGCACAAACCACATTAGGTATTGACAACAGCAGAATATGGTTTGTGCCAACTTGCTGCCCTTTGTTTGTTTGTTTGTGTGGCCCCCAGCCACCCTCTGCTACAACACAGAGAGAAAGACTGCTCAGCAACTGTGGCCTTACAGTCCAATCACCCTGAGCATTCTGCTTATATTAAAAAAAAAAAAAAAAAAAAAAAAAACAGGAAAAAAAAACCCCAATGGAATCTAGGGTAATACTAAAGGAATGGAAATTTTACTAAGCAGATTTGAAAAGAGTGGATCGAGAGAAAGAAAAAAAAGTTTGCATTTTATCAAGCAAACCACTTAATATCATATTCAACACTCCTTTCTTTCTCTTCATTGTTATGTTGAATGAATGAATGCATGAAGCAAGAATCAAGACCTTATCACTGACTGCAGAATTTTTCTCTATATTGAAACAAAATCAAAGCTTTGGTGAGCAGATGGTGGAAGCTTTTATTTTCTAGGAGACAAAGAGCCTGCCTATGCCCTTTAACTCCTAGCAGCAGGAGGCTGCAATCTTCCCCTGGGTAAAGTCAGCCTGAGTCAGCCACAAATTTCCAGTGAAAATAACCTACAGCTTCATATTTTAATTGTACTTAAATAATATTTTAAATATATTTTATTTCTATTTTCCTTAACATTATTTTTTGGAAAAAAAAGAAAAAAAACCTCTCACTTTATATAATAAAAGAAACAATCAACTTTGATAAAAGAGAATCCAGAATTGCTAATAGAATCTTAAGATCCTAATGCTTTGCATTTGCATTGACAGTCTGTTCCACAAGGATTTCAATTTGGGAATGTGAACTAAAACATGCCTGTTCCCTTTGTTACACCATTGACAAGATTAGTTCAGGAAAAGGAATGGAAACTGGGTGCTGCTTGTTATTTTATGGCACAGGATATTTGCTGTTGTCAGAGTTTCATTGTTTGAAAGAGACTTCTTTTCTTCTACTGTGAATATACAATGTCTCCTTTGGGGTCACATGCATGCATAAAAATATATCATTTGCCTCTTAATGGGGCTTTCTGGTGACTCTACAGCTTTAAATTTTTCTGTATGCATCTAGCACTCCTTAGTGAATGTTCTTGCTCTGTCCTCTGAAAATATGGATGAAAATAATTATAGTGAGTGTGGTTTCATATGATGATGTCACTCCAGAGAAAATCTGCACCACAGGGAACATTTCCAGTAAAGTATGTCAGAAACTGCAGGGCAATCAAAGTGAAAATTCCAATTTATTTAAGCAATATTGTCCTTGCTCCTGCATTTCACAAAGCTGTCCCTTCACATTAAGTTTTTGAAAGAGAAGAAATGAATTTTACCAGCAGAAATCTGAATGCTAGTCACCCTTTTGTAAACTCTGCTTGAATCACTAGCATCAGCTATCCTTTCACATGCATACTGACAAAAGGAAGAAATCCAGACTTAGAAAGAGTACCCTCAATTGGTGTCAGATTTGATGCCATCATCTGGGTTTTGATTTGGAGAAGTTGGTATATATTGAGGAGAGTGTATTTGTTGATCACCTGTGAAGGGTGTGTCCTAGATGGACACTCACAAGATCGGTTGTGATTTGTTCAGGCCATAGATGGATACCCTATAGGAAGTGCCTTTTTCTCTCTGGTAACAAATAAGTAAATGAATACACTGAAGTTTAGGACACACACATTGGTGACAGTAGGATGGACATTAGAACGTTTGGTTATTTAACAACCTATTCTCTTATCAAATTCATGCTTAGCCTCATTGTTGGACACATAAATTAGGAGGTATATCACTGATATATGATATCAATATATCTATATGATATATTAGGAGGGCAACTTACAACATTGAATAAGATCACCTCTTAAAATATTATTGATTAGGAGGAGTATTTTATGAAGCAGATAGAAAATTATACTCCAGTGTGGTCAGTACTATGATGGGCAGAAGCCTTGGGCTGCAGGAGTGGCCATAAGGATTCTAGTTTACAAGTAATGGTAGTTGATATCTGGGTTGGGTTATAAATGGACAAATCAATCAGAAAGGGTCAAGTAAAGCAGACACAAGCAGAGACCAGGAATTTCAAAGCACCAAATATTAGAACAAGGAAGCAGAGTGAGGAATCAAAACAGTTCTCTTTGGCCAGAGAGGAAAGCACATGAAAATGAGAAAAAGTATTCAGTAGTAAAACAGAAAGTGATTGTATGTTCTTAAGGAGTCTGCCTTCAACACTGTGTTGAAGGCACATATATTCCTTTGTGAAGGTTAGGAGTAGTGACTGACATGTTTGTTTCTGGTCTGGGATTATGAGGTTACCTTTAGGGCCCCCCACATAAAGCTTTTGTTTCCCAGTCACACAGAATCCTGGAATATATGGAGAATACAAGACCACTTCTGTGTGCATGTTTTAACACACATACTCTCTTGGGTCAACACGTCATGCAAAACACCCAGACAGGCACTTCTCCACATCTGTCCCCTGGTGTGAAAACAATGCAGTCCACATGCTGGGAAGGGCTACAGATGGACCTCTGCCCGGACTGGAAACAAATCTGCTTCAAAAATGGTGAGAACTTTAGAGCAGAACATGGAACTAATGGTCTTCTTCCAAAACACATATGAATCATTTTAAATGCTCGGTGAATACACACACAGCATTCTTGACTTAGAAAGGACACTTCCCAAATGGGATCAAGACAGTATCCATTTACTTGCTTCTTCTTTTGTTCCAGTTGGTAGACAAAAAAAGCACACAAGAATTGGGGTATTGGCCTCAAAATATATACATGACAGCTAGAGAGTATTTTACAGTATAAATATTTATGTGACTTAAAATATTCTCTTCTTTCTGTTTTTCCACACCCACATCTTTTTCTCCCTCTCTGCAGATGCCTCCCTATTACAGAGGTTGTACTTCAGAGAACAGTACATACTTGGAAAATGTTACAGACAGATGATCTTCTCATTATTCCCTAAACCATTAAATAAAATCACTAAAAGTCATTTATATTTTGTTAAGCACCATTAGTACCCTAAGAAGAATGTAGGGTGAATGGGGAAATGTAAGAAGGTTGTGCAAAATATTATACTATTTTATAGCAATCATTTGAACATCTGTAGATTGTGATATGAGATGAAGAGTCCCATAATTTACCCACCCCTAATGCAAAGGGTTATATGTATATGTACCAAATACACATATTTACACTTTGTATATACAAAGCATATACCAAAACACATAAAATATGTTTTTTATTGTGTTGAATGATAAAGCACAAATTGCTTTATGCAGCTGAAACTTAAGTTCTTAAAATTAAAAAGTCAATTTTATTTAAAATCTTTTATTTCATATTTGATATTCTTTTTCTGATTTATAATTTTACATTGTATAGATATTTTTAAAATATTAGAAGAAAAACATTTTGAAAATATGAATAAGCTTTCATTTTCACATTTAACTCTACCTTTAATAAAATATATATTTCACTTTTGTGTTCTCTAATATATTAATCCTTTTGATCACTATCATCCCTAGAACATAACAACTGTAGAACAGTAAAACCTGGATTAATACATGTAGAGGTCTTAATGAGAATGGCTCCCATAGCCTCACATATTTGAATGCTTGGTCCCTAGTTGGTGTAATAGTTTAGGAAGGATTGAGAGGCGTGACCTTGTTGGAGGTGTGTCACTGGAAGTGGGGTTTGAGGTTTCAAAAGCCCATGCTATTCCCAGTTATCTCTCTTTGTCAATGCTTCATACTTGTGAATCAGATGTAAGCTCTTAACTATGGCTCTAGCACTGAGGAACAGTCCAGTAAGCACTACTGTCTGTGGCTTCTACATCAGCCCCTACCTCCAAGTTCCCGCCCTGTTTGAGGTCCTATCCTGACTTCTTTCAATAATAGACTACAATGTGGACATATGAGCCAAGTAAACTCTTTCCTACCCAACCTTCGTTTGGTCAAGGTGCAGCGTCAGAGCAAAAGACAGACTAAAACAATGTAGTATTTCTTGCTATGTTCCTGGACTTCACTCAAATAAAACTATATCTTTTCACGTATACTGCTAAAATGAAAGGCTATTTAATACAGGAAGAGATCATCATGTATGTGTCAGTTTGTTCAATTGATTTATATTTTGTATATATTCAGTCCCCAGATATTGCAGAGGTGTTGCCTGTGGGTCTGGTTGCTAAATGATTAAACCAGTGGGGCAATAACTCCAGCTAGCAGAAGGTGTCTCTTTTTATAGGTAGTATTTTTCAGCTTTAGCTACAATATGAATCAACTCAATTCATGTCATTCCATCTCACATCCTCAAAGACCTTTCTAGCCTTCCAAACTACAGGTTTCCTAACCAAAGACCTATCTATTTTCAGGCCAAGCACTTTTGAACAGCTCAGAAACTGGTCTGACTAGATTTCAGGCTTTTTGCCTGACTGAAATGAGAGGGTCCATGGGGACTTGTCCTGAATTTCAAACTCACATAATACTTAACCTAATGCTAGCCATTAGCCATGAAGGCTATGCATGAAATGAACCATTTGAACCTATGACAAATCTTTTTGTGGTATTAAAACTGTCTAGATTTTTTTAAAGATGTGTGTGTGTGTGTGTGTGTGTGAGAGAGAGAGAGAGAGAGAGAGAGAGAGAGAGAGAGAGACCTGTGCAGTATCACAGAGGCCAGAAGAGGTGTTGGATCTGTACAAGTGGTTATGAACCTTGGCCGTAAGTTATGGGAACCAAACACATGTCTTCTAGAAGAGCATTCAGTGTTCAATGTCTCCAGCCTTAACTTGTGCAGATTTAAGCCTCGAAGTGAGTAATCCATGAGACCTTCTATTGTTATCCATGAGACCTTCAGACTGAACACTTACCTGGTGACTCAATCAGGCAAGTTTGTGTTTTCTTACCTCAAATCAGGGCTCCTTGGAAGTCAGCCTGTTAAGTCCTTAGTGAGAAAGGAACAAAGAAGAGGTTTGTGGGTGGAAGATATATTTTAAATCCTCTGTAAAGGTTTGCTTAATCATCCAGGAAGGGAATGACCACACTTAATTTTTTTATTCAGGTACTTTTTATTCCAAATTTTGTCCTAAAATTGAGGAGGAACTCTTTCACCTACTATCAAGCTGAAATCAGACTTAGAATGTATTCTAAGCAAGAACCAGTGATTTTAATTAAAGTTTTTCTTGAACTGACACAGAGCTTTCATTTCCTTTTTTTCCTTAAAGAAAATAGAAAAGTTGAATTTGGTGGTAATGTCTTGGTGACATCAAGATTCTAAAATGAGAAACATTTTATTTAGAAAATAAATGCTGTGTAATCTTAAAATACTTTTATTTATGTTTTATACTGTTTGACAGCAGAACACATCTGTATGGGAGTATTAAAAGCTAATAAGGACTGAGTTATTAACCAAGAAGTAAAATTGAGTAGTTCTGAAAATTCAAGACTGAAAGCAAATGTATAATTCATTTATAAATGTATAAATTTGCAACTATAATACTCAAGTGACAGATAAAAAAATTACATTAATAAACAATGTAATTTCTATTTGTAATTTACACAGTAAATTTCACACTGTGTCAGTGGAAACTCTGAAATACATTCCTGCAATGAAGACTCAAGATATGTTCTTAAAATATCACTGTGGTTACTTATTAGCAGTTTTACTTTGTCCTAGTATGGTTTACTCTATTTCTGGGTGAGTTTTGTTTTTTCTTTTATGAATGAGAATGTCATGGATTCCAAGGACGGTTTCACACAAAATTAACATCTTCAACAAGAGTGTCACAGATATATAGACTCCTGACTTTCCTAGAAGAAAATCTAGTAACATAGGTGAGATACTACACAGAACTTGGCATAAAGAAAGTATTCATAGGCATGTTATGCATTATCATGCCCCCTGAAAACAACTTCACTATTACTCCAACAGCTGTGTTTTCTTGTTATTGAATCCACTAAATGACCAAATCAGACATTTGTTTAAAGCTATAATAGGGATGGAATCAAAAGATAAAGCAGTCCTAAATTTTATAATTTTATGAAATCACATTAGTAAAATTCATGTATAAATACAGTAGCAATATTTCTTTGAAAGTTCCTCATCAAAACTTGATAGATCTCAAATGTCCTTTTTAACACCTAGGTCATATCGGGTTAGGAAAGAAGAAAAGATCACCTACTTCATTTCTAGAGTTTTTAAGCTTGGCTCCAATCTTTCTGTCGGAAAATTATCAATATAGAGGTCAGGATGCATCTTGTGACAGCCAGCAGCACTTGCAAATAGAGCTGTTTTTCAAGATGTCTGAAGACATAAAAATGAATAACTGGGATTGAAAGCCTTACACGGTAAACACTTGCACAACACAGAATGGAAAATTCACAGGTTAGCACTTTGGATTATTTATTTTGTCTACTTCTAAAATATTTAGTCTGGAACATTTTAAAGTGATAGTTCATTGGTGTATACATTTGTCCAAACTTACATCAGTTGGACTTCATGGAGCTCTAGAGATACAGGCTCAGAGCTAGCTGATTATTTAGAAAGTACATATGTACAAAGCCTAGTCTTTCTGGGAGTGTAGATGTAGCATATAGGTCAGGACAAGAGTATGTGAAATGATATAATGGGAGATGCAGAGAGAATTCCCGCAGGGCTAGTTTCTCTGATGTCCAACTGAACTACATATTAACAAAGGATGAAAATCTTTCTCAACTGATAAAACAGACTGGCTCTTGGCAATTATCACAGCTCCCTTTGCAAAAATAGGAACTTTATTTAGACCTTATCCATCCCTGGACTTTCTCTCTGTGAGGAATCACAGCCTCAAATGATTGTAGCTCGATTAGCACACCAATTACCTAAAGATCTTGTTTTTTAGAAAAAAAAAAGTGTGTTTTAATCCATTCTTGCAAAGGTTATTGAGAGATTAGTTGTCCTGGAGAATAAAGGTAACTACAATTAGACTGCAATAACCTGTGTGTGCCCTTGGCATGTATTTTCAGGTAATTCAAGAATTAATCCATTTGTTCCTTACTTGTCAGAATGAGAGATATGTATAGACTTTTGAAAAGTAACATAGAATTAGTGCAGTTTTTACATTTTCTTCTTTGTAAAGATCCAAAAGGGTGCACACAAAATAGCAAATAAATAACACACTGTTTGTTACTCTAGCTTTCTTATTAAAGAAGACAATTTGAGATAATTGATAGAAACTAGATTTATTAAAGTGAGATCCCATTTTAATCATTAACTCAATCCTATGTTTTTATATCCTTGGTTGTTGAATTAAACAAGGATCAGAAAGGATATGATAAGAGGCCTAAGAGAAAACACAGGGGGCTTCAGTAATGGTCAATTGATTCAACAAGTTGACAGTGCTCCAGATCTTAAACATTTGAATTTATTAAATCAGACACCCAGAAATTCATAAAGAGAGAACTTATTAAAGTATTGCATTTGCTGCATTCAAACTGAGTGGAGGGACTTCTACAGAGCCGGTAGTAATTTCCTTTCAGAACTGACATATAAAGTGCAATGTTATGTGTGTGCTAGTTAGTGAAGCTTGGGCTTAAGGGCCGTCAGATTTTGTAATTAGGAATCTATATTCCAAAGGCTGTGCCTGGCACTATGTGAGAATGAGTAGTTTCAAAGGCCTTTCACTCTCCACACCTGATCAGCTGAATGGGCTCTAATTAGCATAATGAATGTCAGATAGGCATTTGCTCAGGAAAATTAGTGGTCATTATTGAGGGTGATCATTGATAGAACTCTAGGTTCTATTAAAGTAAGAGAAAAATTGTCCTAGAGGGGGACATGTCTTCATCTCCACAAAGAATACTTGTTCTTGTACTTCAGTTCCCAGCATCCACATGGTGGCTCACTACCACCTTTACCTTCAATTCCAGGAGATTTCATACCCTATTCTGACCTCTGAGGACACCAGACATGCTTGTGGTCCACAAACGTATGCACAGACAAGACATTGGAACACATTTATAAATCTAAAAATTAAAATGCTCCCAGAGATGTAACTTGTCTGAAATAGTTACAATATTTCACACAATTGCATAAACACAATGCCAAGATTAAGGAAGCCCTAGGCCAGCCACTTAGTTTGTGCCATATGCCCCATAGATCTTCATGCCCTGAAGCTAACTGTAAATGTCTCCATTTCCTACCTCCACAATGCTGTTAGAACCATCTCAAATGAAACTTTGTATAAGGTAGTGGTAGGGATCCCTGCTAAGACAGACAGATTTTGCCAAGCCTACAAAATAAGTAATACTCACTATTAACTGCTTCAGTGCACATAGATGTTAGCTTTATGTATTTTATATTCATATCACAATTTAATATAAAACTTATTTTCATTATAGCCTGGTTCTGTGTGACTTTTTGTGGGGAGATATTAACAAAAGGCTATGATATGGCACCAATAACAGACCAAAGAAACAATTCCATTCAACACCAGTGCTATGAGTCAATGAGTTTAATTGGAATTGCTTTTGAAGCACAGGAAACCTATCGAAAGCTACACCACCAAAAAAGAGTCTCCATGTGTGAGCACTTTACACCAGAAACAGACTATGCTTCCATCTTTCCACAATGTTGACTATCAAAATTTCACTATCAATATTGATTATCAAAAAATTCACAAAGTTTAATGGGACTGATGACATCAACTGTCATAAAATTCATGCAGCTTGGCTGAGGCAAATGTAAGCTCTTTTATTCTAATTTTATTTTCTTATTCACTACCATGAAGGCTAATATCACACATCACACTCTACATAAATCTCTCTCCCTTTCTGTCTTCACAAGCACACCCCATATAATGAATTCAAGTTAGAACAACTATAGTGTTTTAGGAGGACTCAGACACTGCAATTCAAAAGTCAAAACTCCCTTTTACATTTTTTTAATTAATATATAATATCATTTACACCATTCTCTTCTCCCTCCTATTCCTTCCATGTCACCTTAATACTTCCCAATTCATGGCTTCATCATCTTTGACAATTCCAACGTATATTTCTAGGGATGATCATTTGGTATTAGATAATCAATTCCTGGAGGAGACTAATTTGCCCTCTCTTAAAAATTGTTAGTTGTGTATAGCTTTTCACCTAGGAATGAGTTTTGTTAATTGCTTGCAGATTGGATTTCCCCCCTTGATAATGGAATGTAATATGTTGGAATTGTCCAGGTCTGGTTTAGGCAGCCATATTGTTGAGAATTAATTGATACAGCTTCCCTGTAACAGTGAAAAAGCTTATCTCACAGGAAACTTTCTGGTCCTCTGGATCTTAGCACCCTTACCTCCTTTTATGATATTCTCAGAGCTTTAGGTGCAGAAATTGTGTTGTAGATTTTTCAAGTAGGGCTGAGAATCCCACAGTCAACCTAATTGTAAACAATACATGGCCCTGAAAGAGGAAGATTAAATATTTCTCCTTATGAACCACCAAAAGAATTTAGTATATCCTTCATATTTAAATGTAGAAAAAAATCTTTACTAGTACTGGAGACTTGAAGTTTTGATTAACTCTAGTGAGCACAGAGATATTTTTTCATTCCTTTACCAGTTTTATTTTCTGCCATTGTTATATATAGTACTAAACATTGTTTAAAATCATCATTTCTTAAAATATATCATAGCTTTCTGCAGGCCCTGTACTTCCTATAAAAGCAGATATATTTATCCCTCTCAGGTCTCTGAGGTGGTTGAAGAACAGATAGCTAGAGTCTCATAATTTAATTTTGAGTTGTTTAGGAGTCAAGAGAGTATTATAGAACTAAGAAGATACTTTTAAAATTGTGTTGCAAGTTAGTATGAATGCTGAGTCAGATATAGATCTTTAAACTCATGGAGATGGTTAGATAGTAGAATGTTAAAGTCAGGTACCAAATACATATGGAATGGACATTGGGAATGTACGTTAAGCCATATAACCCTCAAAACTGTGGCCTAATTACCTCTGTTGTTTTGTATTGTATTTATTATTATAAGAGAAAGAGCCATTTGTTGGACTGAAAGGGGAAACTGTAGGGGGAAATAAGATATACCTTAAAATTTAAAAAAAGGGAAGAGGATGGGGGATTGAGGGTGGGAGGGTGGGACTGGAGGGGGAATAGGGAGGTGACTGCGATTGAGATGTAACGAAGAAATAAAAAAAAGGAAAAAATATATCATAGCTTTCATATAAACTGTTAGATAATTTCATTTAATATTTCAGCCAATAATTAACTTCATGAATCAATATCACAAATTTCTTTTTTTAACATTTTGAAACATTATTTCAAAATCCAATTTGGTCAGTTGTTATCTTAACTTCATATTTTATGTGTTTATAAGTAGTATCTTGAGAAATGGATCAATGGGAGTCACCAGGCTGATAAAGGTTTTTGTGACACAAAATATTAAGTGCAGGATCCTATTCTAGAAGGTTACATTAATACCAACTCCTTTGTCCAAATTAAACTTAAGTACATAAACAATTTCCTTTCCCATATGTTTCAGAATTAACTGCATAATATGTGCATGTGTGTGGAGAGAATGCATGTACATGTGTGAAGTGAGTTAAAGAATAAGAACAGCTTATGGGAAGATCCAAGATGTGCTAAAAATAGAGTAAGAATGAGTTTGTTGTGTATTCTTTTGAAAAATGTCTTCTCTGCTTTGCAGGATGTGAGAAGAGAATTTCCTAGAGTACCATTTGCTGAGTACTATATTTTGACCTCTGTTCTGCCTCTTTCTCTGCCTTGTGGACAAGAGACTGGTTTACTAAAGGGACATCAGCAGGTAAGGAGTTGTGTAGGTATCAAGTGATAGCATTAAGCTTTTAGGCTAACATATAAATATTCCTGGTTTAATTTTTGTTGAAAAGTAATTGTTACTTTTCTTTGACCTGAACTCCTATTTCTGAGTGCATGCTATTCACGTCAGGCTGTGTCTCCCTATCCTTGACTGATCTGGAATTCATGTGTCTATGCAGCAGGTCTTCACAGAGAATCCTTGGTCTTCTGATTTGTGAAACTCAAGGGGAACTGACTTATGGGTTCCAGAAGTTTAATTAACTCCTTGCAGCTAAGATTTTCTTCTGAGGATTAAATTTCCACAACTGTAAAATGGCAAAATAATCATGTCTTGAGTGATTAGGATAGACACCTAGCTAATGCTGTCTATAATAACTCAGGCACATACTATTCTAAATTATCCACATCTACGCTTTCTGAAGTCAAGTAATTTAGGGCATTTTCTTAAATTACTATTTTATGTGTATGAGTGCTTTACTTGCAAATACATCTGTGCTGACACATTCCTGGTGCCCCTAGGGGCCAGAAGAAAGTGTTGGATCTTTATTATTAGATTTACAGACTAGTTTAAGCCAACACATGGATGCTTGAAATTGAACCCAGGTCCTCTGTAAAAGCAGACAGTGCTCTCAACCACTAAGACATTGCTCCAGTCCCAGGCTCATTAGACTTTTATGTGACAAATTGTCTCTTTGATATAAACTTGCTTGTGGAGAATTGACTTTAAATTGTACAATTTTTTTCTCTAAAGAGTAGGGAAGGGCTATAGTTTGTTTATATTGATGTATCAGTTAGGAAAATCCAACTACTCCATGGTAGATAGAAATGTTCTAGGGCAACACAGTGAACTTTTTTTTTTTCTTAGCATAATAAAGAATGGCAATATCTTATTTTTTTTCAACACTTATTTATTTATTCAAGTTACATCTCAATCACAGTTTCCTCCATTCTCCCTCCCCTGTCCCACCCTCCCACTGAACCTCAATTTCTTTTTTTCCTTTATTTTTTATTTCTTCAAGTTACATCTCAATCGCAGTCCGCTCCCTATTCCCCCTCCAGTCCCACCCTCCCACCCTCAATCCCCGATCCTCTTCCCTTTTTTTTTTCCTTTTAAGTTTAAGGTATATCTTATTTCCCCCTACAGTTTCCCCTTTCAGTCCAACAAATGGCTCTTTCTCTTATAATAACAAATACAATACAGAACAACAGAGGTAATTAGGCCACAGTTATGAGGGTTATATGGCTTAACATACATTCCCATTGACCAGTCCATATGTATTTGGTACCTGACTTTAACATTCTACTATCTAAACATCTCCATGAGTTTAAATGTCTATATCTGACTCAACATTCATACTAACTTGCAACAAAATTTTAAAAGTATCTTCTTAGATCTATAACACTCTCTTGACTCCTAAACAACTCAAAATTAAATTATGAGACTCTAGCTATCTGTTCTTCAACCACCTCAGAGACCTGAGTGGGATAAATATACCTGATTTTATAGGAATAACAGAGCCTGCAGCTTCCCAAATTAAGAAATGACATACCAGTGGCTGCCTGGACAGTTCCCATTTACTCTCCATACATTACAGCATCGATCTTCAGTCATTTGGCCCTGCTTCTCTGACAGAAATTGATTGTAGAGCAGGGGTTATGAAGGACTTACCTATCCTGTCTTGGCAGAGCTAGGCTGTCGACTTACATGCTTCCAGGTTTTGTCCTTTTTAGACAGCATTCTGTCTACAATTGGGGCAAGGCAATTTTCCTACCAAGAGATAGGCTTGTGACTAATTCATTCATTTCCCACTGGAGATTCTTCGATGCTCATCTTCTACTTGGAGGAGAATAGGGGGTGCTGTCAGGAGTTGATATGTCTTGAAATAAAAAAAATCTAAAGTTACGAAAACATCTTTGAATGCCATATTCTTCAGATCTCTTGATGTTTTTGAACAGGCCCTATCTATATCTTATATTAGGGTAAGCAGATGTTGCTTGTCTCTTGCTGGTTTATTTCTGATTAGCTTAGAAAGGAACTATAATAGGCTGTCATAGTCCTAACTGAATGACCGGCTGGCATAACCATTAGTTTGCATTTCTTAATTATTCTAAACAGTTTATGACAATTAGTAGTAAAAGGCCGAAACATCACATTTCATTTTTTTTCTTTACCTCCTAACCCTTCCATTCCATTTGTCTGGGGTGGGGTGTCCTTATATAACAGTCCCTCATCTCAGTTGAGTGGTTGTATGAGGGCCAAGAGCCTCTTCATTCATTGGGGATCTACGAAGCAGTACCATCAGTGAAAAGTGTCTCGTTGCCCGGGAGAGAGAACTATTAACAAACAAACCAATAAGCATACAATAGATAAAAAAGACTAAAAAATAGAAAAAATATAACTAACATATAAAAAATAAATAAAGAATAAAAATTAAAAATAAGAAGTCTATGTCCAAGTTCCCTTTGGTGTGTTAGTTGTAGTATCGATACCTTCTACTATATAGCTAAAATTCTGCTATAAGTGAATAGATGCCATATGTGTCCTTCTGCGTCTGGGTTAGTTCACTCAGGATGAGCTTTTCTAGTTCCATCCATTGGGCTGCAAATTGCATAATTTCATTGTTCCTGATAGCTGAATAATATTCCATTGTATAGATGTACCACAGTTTTTTGACCTATTCTTAGGTTGAGGGACATCTGGGTTGTTTCCAGTTTCTAGCTATTACAAATAAGGCTGCTATAAACATAGATGAGGAAACTTCCTTATGATTCCATGAAGAGGCATTTGGGTGTATACCCAGAAGTGGTATGGCTGGGTCCTGAGGCAGAACTATTACAAGTTTTCTAAGATATCGCCATATTGACCTCCATAGTGGTTGCACAAGCCTGCATTCCCACCAGAAATGGAGTAGGGTACCCCTTTATCCACACCCTCGCCAGCATGTGCTGTCATTTGAGTTTTTGATCTTAGCCATTCTGACAGGTGTGAGATGGAATCTCAGAGTCGTCGTGAGTTGCATTTCTCTGATGATTAAGGATGTTGAGCATTTCTTCAAGTGTTTCTCAGCCATTAGGGATTCCTCCTTTGTGAATTCTCTATTTAGCTCTTTCCCCCATTTATTGATTGAATTATTTGGTTTCTTGGCATTTAATTTCTTGAGTTCTTTGTAGATTTTGGATATTAACCCTCTGTCAGGTCTGGGGTTGGTGAAGATTTTCTCCCGGTCTGTAGGTTGCTGTTTTGTTCGAATGACAGTGTCCTTTGCCTTACAGAAGCTTTTCAGTTTCATGAGGTCCCATTTATTGATTGTTGATCTCAAGTCCTGAGCTGTTGGTGTTCTGTTCAGGAAGTTGTCGCGTGTGCCAATTAGTTCGAGGGTTTCTCCCACTTTTTCTTCTAGTAGATTTAGTGTGACCGGCCTTATGTTAAGGTCTTTGATCCACTTGGACTTAAGTTTTGTACAAGGTGATAAGTATGGGTCTAACTTCATTCTTTTGCAAATGGACATCCAGTTGGACCAGCACCATTTGTTGAAGATGCTGTCCTTCTTCCATTGTGCCGTTTTGGCTTCTTTGTCAAAAATTAGGTAGTCATAAGTGTGTGGGTCTATTTCTGGATCTTCAATGCGATTCCATTGATCTACTGGTCTGTTTCTATACCAATACCATACTGTTTTTACAACTATTGCTCTGTAGTACAGCTTGAAATCTGGGATGGTAATACCTCCAGATGTTTTTTTTTTTTTTTTTTTTTTATTGTACAGGTTTGATTTAACTATTGTGGGCTTTTTGTTGTTCCATATGAATTTGAGAATCGCTCTTTCCAAGTCTATAAAAAATTGTGTTGGTATTTTGATAAGAATTGCATTGAATCTATATATTGCTTTTGGTGGATGGCCATGTTTATTATGTTGATCCTATCTATCCATGAGCATGGGAGATCTTTCTATCTTCTAAAGGCCTCTTCCATTTCTTTCTTCAAGGGCTTGAAGTTCTTGTTGTACAGGTACTTTACTTGCTTGGTTAGTTACCCCCAGGTATTTTATGTTGTTTGCGGCTATTGTGAAGGGGGTTGTTTCCCTTATTTCTTCCTCAGCCCATTTGTTTGTTGTATAAAGAAGGGCTTTTGAATTTTTTTGAATTAATTTTGTTTCCAGCCACTTTGCTGAAGGTGTTTA
>CAJQZJ010033798.1:434444-456946 GCA_907164525.1 Lophiomys imhausi
CTTCCAAAACTAAAAAATGACATACCAGTGGCTGCCTGGACAGTTCCCATTTTCTCTCCATACATTACAGCATCAATCTTCAGCCATTTGGCCCCATTTCTCTGACAGACATTGGTTGTAGAGCAGGAATTATGAAGGACTTACCTACCCTGTCTTGGCAGAGCTAGGCTGTCGACTTATCTGCTTCCAAGTTTTGTCCTTTTTGGACAGAAGTCTGTCTACAGTTGAAGCAAGTGGTTTTTCTTGCCAAAAGAATGGCTTACCACCAATTCAATCATCTCCCACTGGAGATTCTTTGATGCTCATCTTCTACTTGGAGTAATATAGGGGGTGCTGTCAGGAGCTGACATGTCTCGATATCAAAAAATCTTAAGTTAAGAAAACATCTTTGAATGCCATATTCTGCAGATCTCTTGAGGTTTTTGAAGATGCCCTATCTATCTCTTATATTTAGATAAGCAAATATTGCTTGTCTCTTAGCAACTTTATTTCTGAGTAGCTTAGAAAGTAACTGTGATAGACTGTCATAGTAACTAACACAATGACATGTTTTCATGACTATTAGTTTCCATTTCTTAATTATCCTAAACAGTTTATGTCGGTTGGTAGCGAGAGGTCAAAACTCGACATTTCATTTTTAAGTATTACTACGAACAATACCTTTAAGAAGTGTTACCCTTAATTTTGTATCAATATACAAAGATCAATACCAATGTGGCCAAATATAATATTAATTTTGTATCAATATACAAAGATCAATACTGATGTAGCCCAATACAATCTTAATTTTACATTAATATACAAGGGTCAATACCATTGTGGCCAAATATAATCTTAATTTTGTATCAATATACAAAGATCAATACCGATGTAGCCCTATACAATCTCTAAGTTGTTTATTTCAGCCCTAAGTTTGATGATCTCCTGCCTTCTGCTCCTCTTGGGAGTGTTTGCTTCTTTTTTTTCCAATTCACCCAGTTTAGCTGTTAATTCGCTAATATGAGCGGTCACAATTTTCTTTTTGAAGGCACTTAGTGCTGTGAACTTTCCTTATAGCACAGCTTTCATTGTGTCCCATAGGTTTGGGTATGTTGTGTCTTCATTTTCTTTGGATTTTAAAAAGTCTTTGATTTCTTCTGTATTTCTTCCCTGACCCAGTGGTCCTCTAGTAAAGAGTTGTTCAATTTCCATGTGAGTGTAGACTTTCTGTTGATTCTTTTGCTATTGAAGTCCAGCTTTATTCCATGGTGGTCTGATAAGATACAAGGGGTTATTTCAATTATCTTATATCTGTTGAGGCTATCTTTGTGTCCAACTATATGGTCGATTTTGGAGAAGGTTCCATGAGGTGCTGAGAAGAAGGTACATTCTTTTGTGTTTGGATGAAACGTTCTGTAGATATCTGTTAGGTCCATTTGTTTCATGATCTCTGTTAGACTCATTATTTCTCTGTTTGGCTTCTGTCTTGATGATCTGTCCATAGTTGTGAGTGGGGTGTTGAAGTCTCCCACTATTAAAGTGTTTGGATCGATGTGCGATTTAAGTTTTAGAAGCGTTTCTTTTATAAATGTAGGTGCCTTTGTATTTGGGGCATAGATGTTCAATATTGAGATGACCTCTTGGTGGATATTTCCTTTAATGAGTATGTAATGTCCTTCTCTGTCTTTTTTTTATTAACTTCAATTGGAAGTCTATTTTGTTTGATATTAAGGTGGCTACTCCAGCATGTTTCCTGGGTCCATTTGCTTGGAAAACCATTTCCCAGCCCTTTACTCTGAGGTAGTGTTTATCTTCAATAGTGAGGTGTGTTTCTTGTGTACAGCAAAACGATGGGTCTTGTTTATGTATCCAGTCTGTAAGTCTGTGTCTTTTATTGGCGAGTTGAGTCCATTAATGTTGATGGATATTAGTGACCAGGGGTTGTTATTTCCCATTATTTTGGTATAGCTGGCTGTCTTGTGTTTCTCTTTTGTTTAGTTACTGTGGATGTTTCTATTTCCTCTCTTTTCTTGGGTGTAGTTATCTTCTCTGGGATTGGAATTTTCCTTCTAGGATCTTCTGTAGGGCTGGGTTTGTGAGGAGATATTGTTTGAATTTGATTTTGTCATGGAATATCTTGTTTTCTCCTTCTATGTTGATAGAGATTCTTGCTGGGTATCGTAGTCTGGCTGGGCACCTCTGTTCTCTCAGGGCTTGTAGGACATCCGCCCAGGCCCTTCTAGCTTTTAAAGTTTCTGAGGAGAAGTCAGGTGTGATTCTGATGGGTCTGCCATTGTATGTGACTTGGCCTTTTTCTCTTACAGCTTTTAATATCCTTTCTTTGTTCTCTACATTTGGAGTTTCTATTATTATGTGGTGAAAGGAGTTTCTTTTTTGATCTATTCTGTTTGGTGTTCTGTAAGCCTCTTGGATTTTTACTGGCATCTCTTTCTTTAGGTTTGGGAAGTTTTCTTCTATGATTTTGTTGAAGATATTTCCTGGACAATGGATTCGGGAGTCTTCTCTTTCCTCTATGCCTATAATTCTTAGGTTCCGTCTTTTCATTGAGTCCTTGATTTCTTGGATGTTGTGGGTGAGAGATTTTTTAGCTTTCTCATCTTCTTTGGATGTTGTACTGATTTCTTCCATCGAATCTTCCATGCCTGCGATCCTGTCTTCCATCTCTTGCATTCTATTTTTCATACTCACATCCGTAGTTCCTGTTCTCTTCTCTTGATTCTCCATTTCCTCTTTTAACTCTGACTGTGTTTTCTTTATTGTTTCCATTTCTATTTTCATGTCTTGAATGGTAGTGTTCGTTTTGTACATTTCCTTCTCCAGTTTGCTTGTTTTTGTCTGGAGATCTTTCATTGCTTTATCCTTTTCTTGTTCAAGCTGGGTCACCTTGGCTTGGAGCTCTTTCATGATGTTATTCGTTGTTTTGACTTGTAAGATTGTGGCTTCTTTGAATTCCTTCATAGTTTTAAGTTCTTCTTGAAGGGACTTTATCACTTTCCGTACTGTAGAATTGTCATCGTTTTTATGTGTTTCAGTTGTGGTGAGGTGGTTCGGGGTGGATGGAATAGCGGTTTTCTTTTGTTGGAGACATTTCGCTCTGTTTTTTTTTTTTTTTTTTTTTTTTTTGTCTGGGGCCTCTGGCCATGTGGAATTTGCTGTCTTTTGGACTTGGGTCCAAAGGGGGCACTGTGGTGTAGGATTCGAATTGCCTTACTCTACCCTTATAAGGCGAGTCATTCAGTCCCGCCTCCCAGTTGGGGACCTAATTAATTCAGGTGGCGGAGCTGTTTACAAGTAAGCTCTGATTCCCTGCCTGAAGGGCCTGTATTAGTACATAAGACCGATATAGGACCGTTTCAAATATCTCTCAGTTTGCCCGGGGTTGGTTCCTGTAGTGGGTAAGTCTGCAGTTCAGCTGCAGTAGCCTTGCTGCTCCCGCAGCTTGGAAACTGGCCAGTGATGTCACAGACTGTGATCTGTGGTTTGAAGGCACTTTGCAGGGGATCTCTTGCTCACTTCCAAGGGTCACAACCTTTCGCTAGATAATTGGATCCTCTTTGTGAGACCTGGGAGTGCCCAGCAGGGTGGGGATTATCTCTGCATGGTTTCTGAATCTGCTGGCTGGGTATTAGGTTGGAACTTGCCTGGATTTCTGCTTTTGGGGATGATGGGTTATCCCGATTCCTGGGTCCAGAGGCTTCCTAGCGTGTCCGAGATTTGGAAGTGGCATCCTGCCCAGGCATCTTCTGTGGTCCCTGTGTAGCTGGGTGAGATTTAGAAGGGGTCGTGCCCTTTTTACAGTGTCCTGGAACACTTGCCGCCTTGGGATTGTTGACCCCAAAATCAAAATACATCTGAGTCGGCCGCCGCCATCTTGGATCACCAACACAGTGACGTTAAGTAATAGAAACACAACACATAAAATTTTTTGACTATTTCCCACCTAAGAACATAACTTTTCTTTCATCTGATTATTAAAAAAATTATCCTTGTCTTCAGATTAAAGGAAAAAAACCTTTGAAAGAATTAAGAATAGGAAAATACTATGTAAGAATCGTGGATGATCTCAGACATTGCATTTTAAATAGATAAATAAGTCATATCTGGAGATGTGGCTCCATTGGCACATTGATAGAGCACTGGACTCGTGTCCATGAGGCCCTGAATTCTGTTTACAGCATTGTATGAAATATCTGTAATCTCAGCATTCTAGGAATCGGGGCAGGAAAACTGGATGTTCAAGGTCGTCTTTGTCTATAGCCAAAGCTTTGCAAGAGTGCCTATAAAGCAAACAAACATTATCTGGTGAGTTTTGAAAAATGCAATTGTTCTATTATTCTATATCATTCTGCACCTCAGTGCTAAGTCGGCCTTCCATTCTTCCTTGTCCCAAACTAAGAATTCTTTTTTGCCCTTTCATTTCTAGTAAATCATCAGCAAGTCATGTTTCTTCATTATCAGGAAATAAGGTAAATTCAATTAGTTCAAGATTAAACCATTTGCTTAGATGAAAAAGACAGGTTCCTAAAACATTTTCCTGTTTCAAATCTCCTAAAACAGATTTTCCAAGGGGCATCCAGAGTGATTTTTTTTAAATTTACGTATCAAAGCAAACGAATTGTCTATAATAATTGCATGTATTGATAGCTCTCTTATTGATACTAAAATTCCCACACATTAACTCAGCTTTTAGAATGAAGCATGAAGGCTGGAGAGATGGCTCAGCCGTTAAAGGCTAGGCTCACAACCAAAAATATAGAATGAAGCATGAGACCATTGCATATAGTCTCCCTTATCACTTGTGGACTTGTTCCTTTCACACAATTTCCACAGCAGTCATCATTCATGCCTCTCATTGCTCTTCCCTATCATGGTAACAATTTTAAAGGTTTTTTTTTTTTTTTTGTGTGTGTGTGTGTGTGTACACAAATATATAATCAGTTCTCAAAGAGACTTGTCAAAGCCATTTAGCCATTCTGTCCTTTGCTGTCATTTCAGTCTCTTTTAATTCACTGCTTCACAATGGTCTCTATTTAATTTCTGCTTGTTTAATAGTTAACAAGTGTATAATATTTCTTGTGCTAAATATTAAATTGCTTTCTTCGACTAGATACACTTTGGTGAACTCTTACATTCATGAGGTTTCAAAAACATCCACAACTGTGAAACAGAGTTAGCAATACTGCCTTCTTGTCTAACTATTCTATTCCTTTGGAAGATTGCATGGCACTTTCTAATAACATGAAAACTAGTTCTCAGAGAGTAAACATTCATGTCAGTTCTAGCTCAGAGGTCTCTGGGCCCCATGTGTGAAATGGATGGTGTCTTCAACAGTGAGGACTTACATTCTACCTGTGGGGGGAAAGCATGTTTTAGAATTTTTCTGGACAACTCGGACCAACAACTCAAAACAGGACTTCTCATGCCTTGGATTGGGTAGTTTGTTAAATGGTCTTTGACTCTTGGTTGGAAAATTGTCAACCTAGATGAGACAATTTGATTTAAATTACATATGTATATTTATATACAGACTCACATGTATTATAGTAATTTTTATGTAAACAGTGAATACTATTGTTCCTTATGATGTTTTTTTCTGATATTCTTACTGTTGTTTTACACACATCCCTTCTGACTCTGGTCCTATAACTTTTATAATCATCAGACTGGAATAAGTGAAATATAGTTATGCCAGGAAGTCATATTTTGTAACAGTTAAGAATACTATCCAAATTTCTCTAACAACATTGAAATCATTTCTAGGGTTGCTCAGGAGTCATACATTAGATTTCACATGTAAATTCTAATGGTTGTTGAAATTCTTACATATAGAATGAAAGAAGATTTGTTAAAATCAAAGCTAATATTAGCTTCCTTGACATATCATTATCCCTTATCCTTGGGCAATATTTACTAAGAGCATTTTTTGGTCAGAATAGCATTGCAGGAGACGTGTGAAGAATAAATTGTTAAGTATAAATGCCATTAGAAAGTCCAAGTAAATGTCATAGCAAATGTTAAGTAATGTGGAATTAGATGGAGACTACACCACACAGACACACACAGACACACACACACACACACACTATACATACCCTCTCAGGTGCATCATATGTACACACACACCATTTTTAAACTGTTATAGTTTTGCTTCCTGTGAAGGTTAACTCATGATTGTTCCAAGTGTTATCCTGAAGATAACTTAAATATACAGCATTTGAGTAGAAATTAAGTCTTTGCCTTGAAGAATAATTATTTTTGCTCTATAGCCCCTGGAATTTCTTAACATGCTTCCACAAATTTTCATAGTATAATTTATTGCTATATGTATACTTTTTTTCTCTTTGCCTCCATACACATAGCAAAATGTGTATTAAAATATCTTTGAAAATCAATCCTGTATTTTATAGCTTTATATAATTAAGTGTGATTACCTTGGGGTATTTATGATACAAAGAAAAGTGGATTGAGAAAAAGCAAATTGGTCAGATAAGGCAAAAGGTTTTCTACATTGCCTTTTTTGCAAAATGAAATCTACATATTAGCAATTCTGTTTTCAGATTATATGGGATAGTTCTTATCTTTAAGAAAGCTACAATTATATCTGATTATTAATGTGAAGAATAATTAGCACCTTCTCATAATTAAACAAAGTATAAAAGTAACTCATAATATTGTATATGATGAGAAATATAATTATTTTTAATAGATATATCTTAAAAATTTAATGTTTAATTGATTCATAACAATAGATATATTTATGTAGTTATCTATGAGAGTCGAATAGAAGTATGCATAGTGTAATGATCAGATCAAGGGGTAAATATTCCAGTGGTCTCAAACATTTATTATTTATCTGTGTTGGGACTATTCAAGGATCAATTTAGTAGTTATTTTGAAATGGATATCAATAATAGGTGTTCTACTATTTGTAGAAAGCTAAAGATTATTCTCCTTATTGAACTGTACTATTGAACCATTCTTTTCATCTACCTTTTCCCTTCTTTGCCAGTCTCTGTTGATAGGTTACTGTCTAAAACATTATGAGCTCAGTTATTGCAGCTTCTACATATAATGAGAACACACAGTATTTGTCTTTCTGTTCCTGACTTAATTCACCTAACACTGTATCCTAGGGCCCCATAGTTTCCTGCAAGTGATAGGATTTCATTGTTTTTGTGGGAGAATAACATTCTATTGTTATATAGGGGCCACAGGTTTCATCACTTCCTCTCTCAGTAGTGGTGTTTGGGCTGCTTTTGCTTGGAATTGGGTTTGCAGAAAAAGCAAAAGTTGCTTCTAGTATCAAATAGAAAGATGCTAGTCATTGATTGGGTGGAGCTCATAGGTGAGCTGGGGGTAATAGAGGGAGGTCATGCCATTAATTCATATTCCTAGTTTTGAATGCAATACCTGTGTGGTAGCCTGTGTAAAGTCAACACTTTAGTTCATTACACATGAGGCTAATTCTTGAGGAAATTGTATACCGGGTGTATGTAAGTTCTTAACCCCCTGCTCACTCAGTTGTATTCGCCTCTACTGTTCCTGTGGGTAGAGATTTAAACATGTTACAAATTCTATAGTGTTATCAACCATACATTTTGTTTATTTTTCTCAACCACAGCATAACTTTTTTAGTAAACTTATTCTCTCATAAAATGGGTTCATTTCCATCTATAGGCTACCAAGCATATGAAGTTCTCTTTCATACTCTCAGTTTTCCTACCATCTTTCCAGGGAATAACAAATGTGAAGATTGGAATTAGGGATCAGATAAAGGAGGAGGGGGAGAAGTGAACAAGGAAGGAAAAGAGGAGACAAGGGACACAACAACTGAAGATGAGATGATAGGACCCCTCAAGGAAAGAAGCACACAGGGAGACTAATTGTAAGTGTGAATTCCAAGAGAAAGGAAAATGAATCCTTAAAAGGAAGATTGAGAAGAGAAGACCATCTCAAAGCATAGTCTCTGGAGATGCTGAAGAAATGCTGGCTCTTCCATCTGCAACAGATTGCTTGCTTGCAGTTAAGGGAAGGTAGGTGGAAATTGGATCCCATGTCTATCCACCCACTCCCAGGAATAGATCTGTGAGAATAGTAGAAAGGGGCCAAGCAGATGGATGAATGATATCATGAAGCTGACAGGGACGCTGGAGGAATTTCCTCTGTGGTAGGTGGGGCTTTTGTTTGCTGATTTAAATTAGTAGACCTAGAGGAAATTCCAGGATAGGGAGGAAAAGGCAGAGCAAGAAAAGCTATAAGAAGCTGAGCTGCAGGAGACTCTCCTTCCGTACCCTTCAGCAGAGGGATGGATGAGGGTCAGTGCCAATCTGTGTTGTTGTGGCTGCAGAGTTCTGAGGCATCTTCTGCTAGGCAAACCGTTTGTTAACAAACAACGCAAAACAAAAAGAGGAAAGGCTCCCATGTTCCTGTTCTACTGTTGCCTGAGAAGGCAGCCATGAGCCTGGGTTCAGAACCTCTTTGCTGATATAATATGCATTCTCTGTGTTTTTCTCCCATGAAAGGAAGACTATCAGTGTTCCCTGAGAGGGAAGATCACATGATGTAACCCAAAGAATGACTGTTTTTCCAGCTTGTGGGCCATCAATCTCACCATCACCGAGAACTCTAGGCACTTGAGAATGGAGTTAGGAAGCAGCAACAACCAAATTTAAGTTAGTGCTTGGAGTAACTAAAGTTGCCCCAAGGGGAGAAGGTATCAGCAGTTTGAGTCCTTGGAGTATTGTAAATTCCTCTTTATTCTGACTTGTTGCTCAAATCCTTTGAACATATTTTTTAGCAGTGTATCAATTCCCTAACTACCAGCAACATGGATAAGGTTGGCTTTTGAATATTTACCATGCTTTTTACTAAATCTAATTCATATGGTTCTTATGGTGATTAGGGAGTACAGTATATAACACTTTTGATACACAGAGGATATATGCTATGTGTTAGCTCTCACGTTTTTGTTTATATTACAAAAGTTTAAAAATTGTTGGTTGAGAGGTTTTAAGGCAAGATTTTTGCTCTCTGTCTGCTTGATACTGCTCCTTTACAATAAATATTAATCCTAAAAACACCTTAGATATCTCCTTTGTCCCCTTGACCATTATAACTATTACAGTTGCTTATATCATAGAAAGTTAGACATTATATAATATTTTATTTTGTTTTTTTGATGTTTAAAATTTTTTTCTTTATTTTTTATTTCTTCAAGTTACATCTCAATCGCAGCCCCTTCCCTATTCCCCCCTCTAGTCCCACCCTCCCACTCTTAACCCCCCATCCTCTTCCCTTTTTTTTTTTTTAAGTTTAAGGTATATCTTATTTCCCCCTACAGTTTCCCCTTTCAGTCCAACAAATGGCTCTTTCTCTTATAATAACAAATACAATACAGTACAACAGAGGTAATTAGGCCACAGTTATGAGGGTTATATGGCTTAACGTACATTCCCAATGACCAGTCCATATGTATTTGGTACTTGACTTTAACATTCTACTATCTAACCATCTTCATGAGTTTAAAGTTCTATATATAACTCAACATTCATACTAACTTGCAACACAATTTTAAAAGCATCATATTTTAAAATCTAATTCTGTACATAAAGCCAAATCCTGAAAGGGAGAAATATGATGGCACTTTCAAAGAATATGTAGTTAAAATAGGGTCTTGTATAAGTTACTTTTTTTGTTTCTGTGAAAAACACCTGAGAAAAAGCAGTTTTAGGGAGGGAATATTTCTTTGGACAGACTCTTTCAGAGGGCAGGCTGGAAGAGAAGTCAATGTGGGGTGAGCAGGCCAGTCTTGCAGAATCAGCTGTGTGAGGCTGCTTGCTCAGATCCCCACAGATTAAAAAGAAAAGAAAAGAAAGCTAACCAGGTAGGCTTATCCCACAGAAACCTTGCTCCTTCTAGTAAGGTACTATTTCAAAAGATATCCCAAGCTCTCTAAACACTACAATCATCAAAGGACCAGGGGTGAAACCTATGAGTCTGTAGAGGACACATCTGAACCATAACAAGAATTTTTAGAGTTGAGCAAGAATGAGTGAACCAGACAAACCCAAAGATGGAGAAGAGGCCAGAGACCAGTTGTGGCTTTGAGTGGAGAAAGCAGTCATTGCCAGCCAGTAATAGAATGAGGAGAAAACTTGGGGCATAATAGCCTGGCTTCATTCAGTTCCTGGCAGAGGCTTCCAAAGCTTAAAATCAAGAAGGGGCCAGTGTGCTTCATACAAAGAAATAATCAGTAGGAAGAAGGAAGTAGATGTCGCTAGCAAGAGTGGGGTGTTTTGTGGTATTTTATGTGTGTGTGTGTATGTGTGTGTGTGTGTGTGTGTGTGTGTGTGTGTGTGTGTGTAAGTGTACATGTGTCATGGCACACAGGTTGAAGTCAGAGTACATCTTGCATGAATCAGTTCTCTTCTACTCTTCTTGTTCTGGGGTTAGACCTCAGGTCATTATGTTTGGCAGCAATTGCTTTTATCTGCTGAGCCATCTTGTCTTGCTAGTCCATAAATGATCAATTCTGTCAGTATATAGGGTCAGAACAGTAGTTTTCCTTACAGTTTTCAACTTCCTCTTATACTTTGTTAGAATATGTGGAAAATTATCCAATTAGCCTACTATTCAGGCTCAGTTCTTTGGCAGGATGGGAGGATAACTTCAAACTGAAATCAAATGTGAGTGGGTCAAAAATGTCACTCACCATTTGGTGAATTCCCAGTGAGCAGGCCACTTATTATTCACCTTAATCCAGTTCTCATGGCACTAGGAATTACCATGGGAACTCTAGTTTAGCTTTGTAAACAATAATGATATTGGCAGGGGTCTGTTTTGCTGTGAGGGCAGAAGTGGGTGTTATACCATATAAAAGCTATCAGAAGTTAAGGAAATTGGTTTTAATCTTGCCTGTGTCCAGATCCGTGGTTTTTTACCCATGGTGAACTTGAGAGATAGCATATTTGAAAATAGTTGCCTGAGCATGTTTCTGTCTTTTGTTTTATAGGAGAAGTGCCTTGAATGTCACACCTAACAAGATGGTAAGAAGCAGTTCATGTCTTCAAATAAATGAATAGAAAATCCAAAATCTGTAATGAGTGAGCTGACAGTGTAGGAAGGCTCATTTGAAGGATGTAACCTGGATGAACAGAGAAAATAAACTCTATGAGTCTCAATGGGAAGAAAGATGGTAATTTAACAAAACCTAGAAAGCATATACCAGAAATCCCTTCTCTGTCAGCTAGAAATATGTAGAGTCCTAATGGAAGGAAACCACAGACACTCATTCTGGTAGATACTGATAATTTTTGGGAAGTGATATAGTTTTCTGTATCATTTATAAGTAATTCGAAATCAAATTCTATTTCTTTATAATTAAATTTCACTTCAGACAACCTTGAAATAAAACTGCTTAGAATTTTACTTATGGAACTATAAAACTATAAATTCCTAAATTGTCAAGAAATCAACTGTCTTGGAAAAGGGAAGGGCATTCATCTGGGCATTACTATTCTAGGGTGTACTCATTGGGAATTTCACATTAAAATCTTTTATGTGGAAGGACACTTGTCCAAATGTGCCAGTGTCTTGATAGGTGATACTTCATAGAAAAAAATAGAATGAAAGTTGTAGCCTTCCGCTCCTAGGTACATTTATGACATGTGTACATCTAAACTACTAGCCTCCTCTGGTGCAGTGGCAGAACCCATTGTCAATAATATCCTTTCTTATATAGACAGTAAAGAGACAAATTTGTATCAATGTATTAGTGTTCTTTGGCACAATCAGTATTGCTGATGGTCAGTTATCTCCTTTGGAAATAACCTGTTCAGTGGCTTGTAATATTCTTTAAATGAAGACAGCAGGTACGTTTCTTTTTTTTTTTTAATGTTTATTACTTCAGGTTACATCTCCATCATAGTACGCTCTTTCAACCACTTCCAGTCCCACCCTCCCACCCTCTATCCCCATCCCACTCCTCCAGAGTGGAGTGTCCCTACAGAGCAGGCACATTTCTTGAACACACAAGACTGGAGACCTACTACCCATAAAGAGAAAAAAATTCTATTTCATAACCTTTGCAGATGAGCCTAGAGTCAGAAGGTGGAAACCTGATCACCTGGAGACTTCATAAGACGCTGGGAAGAATAGCTGTTTTCTTAAGGAACAGTGTATTCCTATTCCACAGCAGGTCCTCCCTTAAGTCAGGTGCTTGCAAACTCTGACTGCTAAATAAGCCATCTTGACTGAGAAAGCCCAGGATGACCCCTGCCCCACACACCTCCCTCTGTTATGTATGTGCTCTTAGCCTGTCTTTCCTGTAGTCAACTTGAGGGCAGACTCCCTTTGGAAAGCAGCTTTTCCCTCTATAGCAGCAGCTGGAAATAGAGAAAAAGGAAACAGGAAATAAAACAAGAAACTCTCCAAAAATAAAAACTAAAAATTGAATTCTATTTCTCACTAATCCTTGGAGTAGAACTTGTACCTCTGAATCCAAGCCTACTTCCTGAATCCTTTTCTCAGTTTCTCTATAACCACAAGACAAACATAACTGGGATGAACTTTTAACATCTTTAAGCTTTAGATTACTGTGTTTAAAATACTGGTAATTTCTCTGATTCTCACCATCCATGAGACACAAATGTGAAAACGACTTTAGACATAAAGATGCTGTCTGTATCCATCAGACAGATACGCTATGATGTAGACAAACACTTACATTGTATAATACTCAGCTAGACAGTACCACTGGATGTTACTAAATGGCCTCTTGAATCAGCAAATATTTCTCTTCCTGCCAAGCATGATCATTTTTGTGCTTTGTGGAGTGAATGAACAATAGGAGGTATCCATTTTCCGGCATTTATATTGTATTGCTTACTATGATGTTTGCTTTCATGGAGTAATTATACAATCATATTGGCACATGCATGGCTCATGAAACAGTGGTGTTTTCAATTTAAGTTAATGAGTTGGTGTTTTGTTTTCTTGCATGACTGCCATTTGTGGGTCATAGGAATCAGCTATTGAATATGAATTACTGTACATGATTTGGACAATTATGATTTTTTTATTATGGCATTCTAGGCCTGTTTTAAGAGAAATTGGAGTAACCAAGCAGTCAGGCTAGAAAAAAAAAATTCTCCACTTCTCAAGACTTCAAGATCATTCCAAGTCTTCTGCTAAGAAAGTTACCATATTAGCCTTTCAGTTAAGTTCTGCTTTGATGGTACATGGCAGCACCTGTGGTGGTCAGTGATTTAATGATCACACCCTGATAAGGATGCCAAAGGTATGTGAAAAAATCACCTAAGATGTTTGTGTTGGCCAAAATGAAGCAAGACTCTGATAGTCATTTGATGTGAGTAGACAACCCTAGTGATTTCTGATAGAAGTGTCCCTAACAGAGGAAAACCTGGCTCAGAGTGTGTCTACTATGTGCAATTTTAAAGTGTCTTAAGTCATCCAAAGTGTAGGCACTGATGAGCTGCATAGTTTTCAATAATTACTGGAATGTAAACTAGTATGTATCAGTTCAGCAAACCAAGGTGCTAGACACAACATGGAGGCAAGAGGTTCTTCAGACGAAAAAGTTGTGTATATGTATAAAAGCAGTACACTATGAATTAAAGACTTTCTGTATTTGTTACTTCACTCACTACTGTGACCAAATACCTGACAAGAAGCAACTTGAGGGAGGACAGATGCATGGTGGCTTGTGGTTTGAGGCAGCACAGTCCATCATGGCTGGGAAGGAAGAGTGTCAGGAGTGATCATACCCACATAGCTGGCAGCTTTTGCATATATGAGTCAATCAAGAAACAGAAAGGAACACTAGTGCTAGGTTCACTTTCTTCTTTTTCCATGGGATGATGCCACCCACATTCAGAGTAGTTCTTCTTACCTCAGATAAAACTCTCTGGGAAATCCTCAGACATATGTCCAAAGGAATGTGTCCTAACTGATTCCAAAACCTTCATGGTCATGTTGACCATGAAAATAACCCATCACACTTTCTTTCATAGTAATGCCTTTTCCTGTGTTCTAAGAGTTAAAAATATGAATTCTGTTTTTACCTGATATTACCAACCCTCTGTATCATGACTTACAAATAGGTTTTTCAGCATGCAAATTTACTTACATCACTAAAATTGGAAATAATATATTCTTCATTTTGTCTAATTCATCACATATAATATAGTTTTATAATTTAAAAGTCAATAAAGCCATTTACAACAAAGTTTTTTAAAACAACTGAATGAGTATTCATAAAATGCTTCATAGTCTTTTTAATTTCATGGAATAAGAAATGTTTAGCATATATAAATAGTTTTGAATTAGGTGTATGCTTAAATTAGGAGACATTTTAAAGTTATTGTTTATTGAGAACAAAAGTTATAATCAGAATTCTAAACTTTAGCCTCACTAAAATTAAAAATGCCTTCTCATATTTATACATGTGTCTTATTGATAAATAACATGATTTATACATGGAAGCTTATAGTATATATAGTATTTTCATAAAATATACTATAAAATATCATATAAGTCAATTTATGTGCAAGACATAAGCCACAGTTATATTTTGAAAATCTGCTGAAATAAATACCAATTCTTATTGTTAGTGAGGACTCTCATGACCTTCAGACTTCCCATTGCATGTGATTGTATTTTCAGTGCATTTGACAATCTTCTTGACATACAGATATTTTAGAGGGAATTAATTCTTGAGTTTCATCTTCGTGGTGGAGGCCTGAGTCCTTATTCCTTTCATCTCATGCATAGCATTTCCCTAGAGTCACTTGGGTGATAATGAACTATTTATGCATTTCTGAATGTAGAGCGTAGGCACCAGTTGGATGGTCATTTATTTGCAGTGAGCAAAATGATCTTATAATGTTAGTGATTATGTTAATTACTTCAAAGGGGATGAACTGAACATATGGGTAGATAAAATGAAATGTGAGAAGTGTATTGTGTTGCTAAGAAACATCAGGGGCAGCCATAAATGATTTCGAGAAACAAGCACTAGAAAAATAAGCTAATGGAAGTTATATATGGTGTTTCAGATTAAATTTTGATTTATTTTCTATTAGGTCTTTATCTTTATTATTTTATGATTATCTTTAGTTGGATTTTGAGATCAATATATATAATTATGTTAGCTCTTCTACATCAAAACTTAAATAAATTGTTGCCCTTAATATTACCTTGATGAGTCAGGTATTTCCATCCCTGAGAGAAAACCTGGTCATCTCTAGGTCATTTCTCATCTGTAATAGTTTTGGGAAGCTCAAAGGCTGCATAAGAAATAAGCATATTTGAAAGCCTGTGGCAGGACAGTGCATAATGTTAAGGTAATGACTAAAATGTAGTGAACAGAATTCTTAATTCAGGCTGGCTGACAAATGAGAAAATGAATATAGCTAATGTAAGCATGAAGAGAAAAAAATCACTTACTGCTACTTAAGTGGATTGTGATATTTAATTATTATTACTCTTGCTCTGAATTAATTAAGCGACTGTGGCTTTGCTAGATACTCTGGAATATAGACAGTGATGTGGTACAATGCCAGAGGTTGACTATCTAGTTAAACTGGCAGGAAAGCAAACACATGTCAATACTCCCAGCAAGAGTAAGGCAGTTAGCTTACAAAAGAAAGAAGAAAATTAGAGGAGGCCCTCCATGGCTAGTAGTGGGTGTCTCAATTGGGGGATTTCTCTCTCATTGTATATATGAATGGCTTATGTATATGGAGTTATTTTCAATTATCTGGCAAACTTTCATTTGCTTATTTTCATTCCTCCTTATCTGGAGAAGTCTCTTATAATATAGAATGTTTCTCTCTTCCTCAACTGAGAATACATTTTATTAATGAATAGAAAAAATGTGGATATTAATTATAAATGATGCTCAGTGAAAAAAAAAGTATTAAAAGTACAAAAACAAAAAAAGACTGGAGTGATGAATTAGTAGGAAAATGCTTGCCGCACAAATGAAGGTTTGAGAACAGACCTCTAGAACCCACCTGCATCTAGGCATTGGAGCACACAGGGAGTGCTCCTGTGGTGGGACAGAGGAAACGCCTATCATGTTGAGTTCTGGACAGATGCAGTCAAGCTGACAACCAAGATGTCATTGGCAGACACTGCTGGCTGTCTCTCTATTTATTTCCTTCTTGTCATACTTAAGCAAATTTCTTAGCCTTTTTCATATGTATAACTAAAAGACAGGAACAATAAATATTTTCTGCCTTGTCCTGTAGCTTAAGCATCAAGTGAGTACATTCTTGTCAAGGACAGAAGAGCTGAATGCCTGTGGAGAGGTCTGAGACCTTGGCCTGCATTCCCCATTTTCTCTCTGGTAAAACTTACATCTTAGATCCATTTCCCTCATACAGAAATAAACCCCAATCCTATTAAAGCCTTCCATTGGAGATCTCAGTTATAGTAACTTAGCCTGTTCATTAAACAATATAACCTCTCTTGACAGGTATAACACTAAAAGTAAAATTGCATTTTTAAAAGGTTTTATCACCTTCATTTTTCTTATGGGGGAATATTAGAACCTATAAATTCCAAGTACCTGCACATCTATCCTACTGGTGATTTCTTTTTAGAAAGACATTGAATCCCAACCGTTCTGGTATTATTTAGACACCAATGCCCCTCCAAGCTATCAGTGCTGCCACTGCATGCCACTTCTCCCCCTGCTTCTTCAGTGAATTCCACTTTTCACTAATATTCTGTAAATTTTATAGCTGCTTATGATACAATATATATATTTTTTATTTTTAGGAAATCTTATATGTGTTCTAAAAGTGATGACTTTTAAAAGATTCATTAGCTCTTCAAACAAAAATAACTTTTCTCCATAGCTGTCTTTTACTATTGGCATTCCCTTAATCAGCTAGCACTCTTTTCCCCAAACTAAGTGATCTGTGTGATTGTAATACTATATGCTTTCACTATTACACCATAAAGCTCAATTAGAATTCTGTTAATTGCTAGCAATGTAGGATTTACTCCTGTCTTAAAAGGGCTGTTTCGAGTAAAACAATTCAAAAGAAGATATAGCTCAGTGAGAAAATAAAACTATTTTCCCTTCTAAGAACCTGTTTTATAAGATAAGAGACTTGTAGCCATAAAGGATGTGTTGTATTGACAGAATTCTCCTTTTCCAAATGTTCTTTTAGCCACTGTAAGCTGTCAAGTAAGAACGCTCAAAGTCAGCACCTTTCTAGTACAGAAACGGTTCTTCAAAAGAATCAGCGTACTCCCTGTCTCACACATTTATTCTTTAAAATTTTTGTGGGGGAAGGTCTAATAACATTGCTTCTGATAGGCTGATTTCAATGCTGAGATCTAGTTACCGCTCTTTCTGAGGCATTCTCTTGATTGGCTAAAAAAAAAAAAAAAAAAAAAAAAGCCACTGATGGCTAATTAGCTGGGCAGAAAGAGTATAGGAAAGTACGACTTTCTGAGATTAAAACAGGAACCCGGCATCTTACACAGAGGAATTGCTCTTTACGCCAGGAGACCTGGAAGCAGACAGACACGTTTGAGAACTCTGGAAGGTAATAACAGGCACATGACAGTTTGGGATTAGGTGGCCCGGGTTAATTTAGATTAGCTAATTGAGAGTCTGCCCAGCTAACAGGTAAGTGTTGAAACATTAAAAGGTCTTGGTGTATTTAATTACTGGGGAAAGGATCATGGCAGCTTATAGGCTGTCAAACCAAGCAATCCAGGGCATTCAGCATCATACCAACCTCCAACAAATCTGGCAAGCCACTGGCAATTCTACCAGCTAAATACAATTTATATTACTTAACAGAGTTTAGTTACAGGTAGTGTGGGCCACCCTTGGTCCAGGGCTTTTTCTCCAGGACAAATCAGACTGCTGGTTAAGCTTGGCCAGGCTGCCAGCTGATATCCCACCAGGCCGTCGGCTGCTTTGCCAGCCCACAGGATGCTCTGCTGGCCTAATCTTACAGTTTATACTTATTCATAAATACAATTGATAATTAAATTGCAGTTTGAGGTGGCACCCAAAGTGGGGTATGCATTATGGGTAATTTGATTTTCAAAACTTTTGAGGAAACTGAAGATTTTGAAACTATGATGCCAGTTGTTGACAAAATGGTAATGTTTGCTGGTAATTTCTATACTGTTTTTCAATCAGACTGGATGTTTTATGCTGTTTACCTTTTTTTTTCTTTATTTGATTGTCATAAGGAAGAAGTTTGTTAGGCAATTAAAAAGTATGCAAATACAGATTGAGGAGCCTAAGGAAAATCTGCCAGGGCAGGTGACTGGAACTGAGAAAATGTCACGTTCTTTCCTAGCTAGGTCTCCACAGCCACTGCAAGTACCAGTAGAAGACCAGGTAGGTAATGGTGTTAATGTGGATCCAAGTGCGCCCCCAGAGGAGATGCGTGGTAATACACAATCACCATCAGCTTTTCCAGTTATGTTTCAATTTAGGCCTGATAATAATAACGGTCAACTCCATCAGGAGTTAAAATAACATCCAATAGATATTTTGGATTTAAAAATATTTAAGGAGTCCATTGTCTCTTATTGAATGCATTCATCATTCGTTAAACAAATGTTAAATAATTTAGCTATACAAAACAGAGTCATTCCCCAAGATTGGAAGAGACTGATATCAGCTGTGCTAGAAAGTAGCCACCAATTACAATGGTTGTCATGGTAGAGACATGAAGCCACAAAGTTAGAGAAACAGGGAAATAAATGTCACAACCAACCAAATGCTTGGTGAGGGACCTTATGCTGACATAAGGTTACAGACTCATTTTGAAGATGTTGTGATAGAACAAAGTTGAGTTACAGCTCTGAGAGCTTGGGATATGGTTTCAGAGGCTGGGAAAAGACTTACTTCATTTACTAAGATAATACAAGGTCCTCAGGAAACCTTTCTTGACTTTTTAGGGAGATTGACTTCAGCTGTGGGGAGAGAATGTAGATAACCCTGATGCCAGATAGGACTTGATAAATGGCTTGGCATATGAAAATGTAAATGCTGAATATCAAAGGGTAATTAGACCATTGAAAGTTCTAGGAACCCCAATAGATGAACAGATAAAAGAAACAACTAATATTGGTTTTCAGAAGCATCAGACTAATATCATAGCACAAGCTGTTGCTAGGGGTCTTAATGAGTGCTTTGAAAATGGTGAATTTTTTCATTTCCAAAGATATCTTAAGGCTGAAACCTCCAGAACTCAAAATGACGGTGCTTGGACTCTGCATAACACGGTCGTAAAAGAGAATGAACAGTTTTTAATAACAAGGGAAGGTTAAGTTCTCCAGGATTTTGTAGTTGTTGTGGTAAAACACTGGTTCTGGGACTATAGAGTTAAAAGGGATGTCAGAGGTAACCTGACATGTTAATAGTGGATGGCACCTGAGAATAACACCTGAAGTTATTATCTTCTGCTCTCTTCAGGCATGCATACATAGACATGTTTACACACACACACACACACACACACACACACACACACACACACACACACAGAGAGAGAGAGAGAGAGAGAGAGAGAGAGTTTAATAAAGATTAGTCTAAAACAACTAGATTTGACCAAAATAAACAGAGAATAGGAAATGTATCCCAAAGCAACAAACAATGATTTTTAACAACAATTTTGTCATTTCCATCTCACTGACAGATGATTCCCATAAAATAGCTTCCACACAGTATTTGGAATTCGAACAACTCATAATCATTCAGTTATCACTGAGAATTATCACAAGCATCAGAGGTAAGCTTTAAGGGGTCTATTGGTCATCAACGTGCATATTTATACATCAAATTTTCCTATGGGGTCAAGGACGAGATCTTTTTGAAGTGATGGGGAAAATATTGTATCCATACACAGGACAAAGCACTGAGGATGGTCTTGAAGACACCTTGGCTTCATCTGGAGCAATACAGCTCAAGCCAGGCAGCTGAGAAAGATACATCTCAGCCCCGAGAATTAACATGAAGAGAGACTGCAAGAAATTGCAGTGACTAGGATTTGTTCTATATGTGCTGTCTGTTAAATAGAAACTAAGTGAACAAAAGTGTAGTTATGTTTCAAATTAACTAGATTTCATCTCAAGATTGAGACATTTAGAATGTACCCACAGGTCTTTGAAAGTATGTAGTTGTAGCTGTATAAATTGTCCTTGTGGCACAATATGGGTCACAAGAACTAATAATCTTTCATTTCTAAAACAGAAATATACTGATGCATAAATATATTGGTAGTACTAAAGCAGTCTGCAGGGTATCATTTGTCTCATAATAGGAAATGGCAGAAGTAGGCAATGATATTTTCACAGTATAAAATGGAATGGAATGATCTTTTGTGATTATAATGCATAGACTCTTTGGTCCTTGTGCAGGAAGCATAAGAATTTACATATTTTAATTCAGAGGTTAGAGACCTCTGTCAAAGCAACAGCTTGGACCAGGTCAGCAAGGAGAAATCGAGAAGAGAGAAATAATTGGAAAGGCAGTTCCCAACAAAATGAAATGTGTCTCATTGTCACTTAAGGTTCTCTTCTTGTCTTTCTGTGGGAGCAAGGTCAGCTTAAGAGTGAAGGGAGGGTAGAGTATGGTGGATTGCTAAGGACCAAAGCATAATTTTTCTTTAATAATAGTGGCAATTGCAATATATATTTATGAGGGGGAGAGGAAATGAATGCATATAGCTTCCCAGTTAAGAGTGAGCCAATGACTTTGAGGGGAAAACTTGCCGGCATATTCAGGCAGATCTAAAGTTTGTCTTCAAAGACAAACAAGTTACATAGACAATGAAGTACTTAATGAAATAATTCAGTGTGATATATTGATATTGAAGGCTGGAGGGCAGAAAAGGATTTGGACAACATTAAGGAATATCTCTCTTGAATCAGTTCCCCCAATTCTTTTCTTTGGGGTCTGAAATAAGGCTGGCAGAAGCAATGGATCCTGTTTTATTTCTCTTCCTAAGTCCATTCCAGAATGTGGATGTTAATGTGCAGTTCAACACCTGTAGCCAAAGAAAAATCACACTGGAATATATTCTAGAGAGAATTAAGCTATGGAATGATTGGCTATGTTTAGAGGGGGTTTTAAACTTCACAGTGTCATGTGTTTTCACTTAGAAAACACATTAGTGAAAAATCCTGGGGCAAGAGGAGTGTTGGAAATTGGGTCTGCTAAATGTTGGGCTGAGACAGAGGAACTGGAGGATAGCTCTAACTGTTATCATGGTATAAGCACAGCAGCTAAGCCTCAACTTTGAGGATAAACATTGTCACAGTATCTGGGACTATTAAAAGGCCTTTCCTTGAGAAAATGAAGATAAGAATTTCTTGTTCTTAAAATAATGTCATCTTGTACAGGAAAAGGAAAGAAAAACAACCTGAGAAGCAGTAATAGTCTGTGGTTAAAAATTTAATTTCTGCCCTAACACATTTCTGGGAGAATTCACTTTTCATGTCAGTGATTTCTTAGCTGGTGGGACATCACACCCAAGTTTCCAGAAAGTCATGTAGGGAATAGGAAATCTGTACAAGTGACTCTTATTCTCCTACATTTGAGACCAAGGTGGCATCATAAATCACCAGGTTTACTGGACAGGTTTGGATGTTTGTGTTCTACAAAGTTCATGTACTTACATTTTAGTCCGCAGTATAGCCATGTAACAAGGGACAGAATCTTTAAGAGTTGAGGCAAGAAAAGTGATTGGCATCAGTAATGACCTCAATGCTAACAGATTCAGTCACTTGATGCTAAAGTTTCTGGGTGGAGTGAGATAACAGGATCCTCAGCACTTGACAGTGCCCCTTGTCTTAAAGCCTTCCCAGCAATGCACACCTCTTCCAGCTACCAGGGCTGATGACTCCTCTGGCACTTGACAGCTTCTACACATCTTCAGCTCTCCATCCACTCTATGTCCATGTTTTTACCCTGGCTTCTCTCTCAAAGCCTCAGCCGCTTCTTTCTTCAGCTGTCAAGCTACTGGCCACCTTGGTGTTTTTGTAGCATGGCCTGCCAACTGCTCAGCTGCTGCATCTCTCCCCATGCCACCTTTGCTGCTCCCCTGTGGTGTTTGCTTCTCTCTTCATATTAGCAGCTCAGTTTACACTGCTAAGAGTAGGCCAAAATATTGCCTGAAAGAAAACCTTTTAAAATAATAGTTTTGTCAGATCTTTCAGAATTAATTATGTGAACATATTCACCCCTCTCCAATGCCTCCCAAATCCAATCTCAAGTGGATATTTACCCTACTTTCAGGTCTCTTACTTTCTTTTCTTGTTGAATCCAATCTGTTGCACTGCCCTTGGGTGTTGGATCTGCTCTGGACTGTAGTTTACTTAACAGTGGTCTCTGCCTTTAAAAAATTGACTGTCTCTCTGTGTATCTCTCTCTGTGTGTCTCTGTCTCTCTGTCTCTCTGTCTCTCTCTCTCTCTCTCTCACACACACACACACACACAC
>CAJQZJ010033798.1:471166-496628 GCA_907164525.1 Lophiomys imhausi
TGTGTGTGTGTGTGTGTGTGTGTGTGTGTGTGTGTGTGTGTGTTTTAAGATGAAAGCAAATAGAGCTTGAGCTGAGAGGTTTACCATTTCTGGATCTTTAGTTTGCTGGAGTACTGTGCTGATAGTTCACACTGGCACTAGCATATCAGTGTGGGAAAAGTTGAATTACATTTTTACCTTCTTCCATCTATAATTTAGTAAAATTTCAAAATTAGGTTTCAAATGCAAAAACACACTAATATGTAGAAATCGCTTCTATTTTAATTCTATAAACAGTTCTTAATCTCATATATATATATATATAAATGAAATAAGGTGGAATGGATAATTTGAATTACAATAAAGCCTTGACAACCACCCCACCACCACCACCATTACACACATACACACACACACACACACACACACACACACATACACACACACACACACAGAGAGAGAGAGAGAGAGAGAGAGAGCAGTGTACCTGAGAATAAAAAGATTCACACTGAGAAAATGGGACACTTAGGACTATTTGATAAATTACTACAGACTACTTGAATATTCCATTAGCAAAATAATACCTTGTTATGAATCTCAGAAGAATGTACTATAATTAAAATGGTACTATCCTCTCTTGGGAGTTGGGGAGAATGCAAATGTTAAAAATGATAGCTATTTAAACAATGTTAGGAAAAAATGCCTCAAAACAAACTGAAAGGTTATGATTTCTGGATTCCAGTGAGATTTCTTTTTCCAGTTTCCACCAGCTTTAATTAGCTTGATGTGTTTATAAAGAGTGAAGGCTGGTCACATTCTTGGACTCACATAGGCATATATGTCTCACTGAATTGAGATGAGGGAATTGCTTCAGCATCTGTTAAAATTTTCTGTGAAGAGGGGTGCATGGACGGGTATAGACAGAAGAAAAGGGAGTGGGAAATCAAGTAATTAGATTACAGCCTCAAAAAATAAAAAGAAGAAAAGAAATGTGTTTATCTAGAAAACAAATGTCCAAGACATACACCCAGAATTATCTGTGAGGCAAGAATAAGTATATTCATAACAGGTGCAAGTCTGAGAAACTGCATGTATGAGCTAAGGTATATTAAATGACTAATGTGGTGAAAAGGAGGAAGAAAAAGGAATCAGATAGAGGAGGTAAAACACACAAATGAAACAAGCCTATTGTTTACAAGTATAAACCCTTGACGTTGCTCAAGTTGGCAAACCACATCCCAAACATAGTGTGCTACAACAGTAGGATGGCTTGAGTTTGTAGCTAGCCTGGGCTTCTTAGTAAGTTCTAGGAAAGCTAGAGCTAGAAAGAGAACTCTATAGCATTAATTACTTTTATTGTTGCTGTAACAAAACAGCTGCCAGGAATTCACTTAAGAAAGGATTAGTTTGTTTTCTGTCATGTTTTGGGGGTACAGTACAAAGAGTCAAAAAGGTATGAGTATGAAGTATGGGCATACCTCAGAGCATGAGCACGAAGCAGCTGGTCACATTGAATCTGTCCTCAGGATGAAGGGAGAGGTGAATCTGGGCACTCAGCTAGCTTTCTCGTTCAAGACCCCATCCATAGGATGATGCTCCCCACATGGGGTGAGTCTTCAAACCTAATTAAAATTTTCTGTAAATCCTTCTAGAGATACATAACGAAGTTTGCTTCCATGATGGTTCTATGTCTGGTCCAGTTGAGTGAAGATGAGCAAGCATTAACTAGTTACCAACTCACATGTACTAGGCATCTCAGAGCAGGGAGTAAACTGTATACAAATATATGTACTGATAACTGTGTGGTGTATGATACTTTTGCTACTAGACCAAAAGAATGTATAAACGGATAAACAAAATTAATTTCTCTTTAACAACTGAGCTTCATTTTTCAGATATGGTGTTAATTGTTTCATTCAATAAATCTCCTGGGAAGACAAACGGTGCTAATCAGGTGATTCAATCTCCTAAAGTTAAAATGTTGCTTTAGAAGAGAAAAGGTATAATTACTTATTAACTTCAAGTAGGAGAGTTCAAATCAGCATTAAGGAGAAGACTGCATTTAACATGTAGTTTTCAGCCTTTTTGTAGATTTGGCATATTTGCTCATACTTAGGGAATACCTCCACAGTGAGTATCATGCTCAATTAGCAAGGGTTTTCATAATTAATCCACATTGTTATATTGACAATCACTTAGTTGGTGTATTACTTAGGACTTCTAATGCTGTGATAAAACACCATGACCAAAAGTAACTTGGAGAGGAGAGGTTTTATTTTACAGTATATTGTATAAATACATTGTTCTCAGGAGTCAGAAAAGAAACCTGGATGCAGGAACTGAAGCAGAGTACAAGGAGAAATACTGTTTACTTGCTTGTGCCCCATGGCTTGGCTTGCTTGGCTTGCTCAGCCTGCTCTCCTATGGCATCCAAGAACAGCCACCCAGGGGCTATACCATTCCCTGTGGGATGGATCTATGCATATCAATCACCAATGAATAAAATACACCACAGACTGGCCCACAGTCTGATGTGGGAAATTTTCTCAGTTGATGTTTCCTCTTCCAAAATGACCGTAGCTTATGTCAACTTGACATAAAAATTAGCTAGCATAAAAACTAGCCCAGAAAGTTTGCAATGGCTCTGAACTTTCCCTTATATAGTATCTATCCTTTGATAAATATTTGCAATAACAAGATAAATTTATGGGATAATTAAGGGAAATGACAATACAGAATTGTTATGCTTCCCAGGGTGCTCATATTATTCAAATATACAAATAGGGTAGACAGAAGACTTCATATAACTTATGGCCTGCCATATTTTCAAAGCTACAACCTGAGAAACAAAAAATAAACCTTTACTAAATTAAAAGATGAAATAAATTATCACTGTACGATTATATATTGTAATATGAAGCTCCCTTCCCATCATTTATTGGTGGTTGATGTCTGTCCAAAATCATGACTAGCATTAGAAAATGTATACATGTAAGGACACATTTTTGACTTTCCTTTTCCTTTCCTTTTTGTCTTATTATATAGGATTTGATGTATTTCAGATTGTCCTCAGTCTCCCTATATAGATTATGATGATCCTGAATAACCTTACATTTTAGGTCTATATTCTTCCACCTCCATAGTATAAGGATTGCTGGAACAGCATGCTTCACTGCACCTGCTTTACATGGTTCCCAGGATGGAATGCAGGACATTATGCATGCTAGTCAAGCACTCTACCAATAGAGCTACATCCCAGTCCCAAATTCTCCGCGTTCCTAAATGTTGTTACTAATGATTATCTAGGATGCAATTAAAAGTTCTTCCAATCTTTCAATACACATAGACAGAGGAGTAAGAGTTAGTAGCATTATAATTAAACAAGAGTCATTTGGATAGCCTGTAAACACAAAACAATGACTTATTATTTCAGTCAATTATGGTGACCTTTAAAAATTCAAAAAGTAACTTTTAGTATTTTGTGATTCTTTTTCAAAACATATATTTGTCTTAAATATGATTGTTTGAAGTCACTTTAAGAAAATGAGGATCCAGTTTTGGATAACATGGAGGAAGCACTCATTTCTCCCTCATTAGAAGCAATTATAAAATATGAAAAAAGAAGATCAAGGATCTGGAGACAAAGGCCATAATTATAAAACCTATCAAAGCTCCAACAAGCTTTTCTTTTGTACCTTTTGGTAAATCTTGTCTTGAACCTGATATGGCCAGAAAGCTAGCAGTGAATACTACAAGAAAGGTCTCAGAGAAGCCTGAATTGAAACAATTTTTGCAATGAGAAGATCATCTCAGACTTTAGGCTATACTAAGCCTAGGCTTGGTGACTATAGCAGCTATCCTTATGGTAACACACAGGAGCCAGATTAAATGAAAGCAACTTTTCTCTGTGTTCCTAGTAACTATGATTTTAACAAAATAGGAAAATCTCTGTGGCTTGTTTTCTGTGCTTGTCATTTGGCTCTTTGTCCCAGGATGTAGGCACTATCTTCTACAGAGAATCCTACACCAAAATTGAAGAGTTGAAAGTAAATTTCATAAATAATGTTTTGGTGTGACACATTCTTCTGGAACTCTGACAATGCATGTGTTAGATCTCTTGGTGTTGCTCTTCAGGTCAGTTCTTGATGGTGTTACATGTGAAAGGAATAGAATTTATTCTTGGGGTTTCAACTTTCTGAATCTCCTTTCTGGTCTAATCATTTTGCTATTAATCTTAATATTATACTATGAACTATATTTTTTTAGTAATTTCCATTTACACCTTTTGAGTATATTTCTACCATCTTTGCTTTCCAAAAGAAGGTTATAACTAAAATTTCTGTCAAATTCCAAAATCTATGTCATCTCAGTGGCAGCAATCTCTCCTTCTGCTTTCCTTTGTCCAATTCCAAGCTCTGTAGAAGCCAAGTCACTTATGCTCATATGTAAGTATTTTGGCTGTTACATTCAGTCTCTAAGTGTTCTAGAATCCTATAAGGAATGTTATTTTTGCTTTACAGGCCTAACTGTTTTAGGTCACAGATTTCTATCATATTCATGTGGTTAAGTTGGCTTTTAAACACTCTGCAGTTTGGTTCCAGTCTGTTCTCCACGAGCCCTATGCAGCTATGTGGGACTTGGGCTATGCTCTATCCCTTAATTAAACTCTCAGAGTCTGCACATGCCATTAGGGTTCAGGGCATCTTCAAGGCACAGGGAATGCACATCTCATGTACAACTAAACTAACTGCTAATTAATCTCCTGCATCTTTATCTTCTCAGTATTTGTCATTTCCTTTAGCCTCCCCTTCTTCCTCCTCCTCCTTCTCTTCCTTCTTTATTCTTCTTTTTACCTTTTTTATTTTAATCTATTGGCCAGAATTCTGGGACTTAATATATTCTGTTCTGCTTTAGACTTTCATTGGCCATACTCAGAGGAAAGATGAGGCTCATAGATCTGAATCTCAAAGTCTACAAACCCACTGACATCATCCTCTGCCATCTGATGTTTCAGCATCCTACCAGTCCTAGAACTATGGTATCATTTCTTTTCTACATTTACTTATTGTACACTCTTGTCATGTGAGTGTTTGTTCAGCATCCTTGAGTCAGAATTAGCATATTTCTCAATTCCATTGTGTACCAATTATCCTATCTGAGGCCATCTGAAAGTCTAGAAATAGAATTGCAGTAGGAGATAATGGTGAATTTCCTTTCAGTTTGGTAAGATATTGAATCTTGGTCTTTGACTTTTAACCTGATTTCTTCATAAAGTTACACTGCTATTTTATATGTTCTATTTTACATTCACAGAGAGGTGGATGTTCTTTATTCTTTTTTTTCCTTTATTTTTTATTTTTTCAAGTTACATCTCAATCGCAGTCCCCTCCCTATTCCCCCTCCAGTCCAACACTCCCACCCTCAACCCCCCATCCTCTTCCCTTTTTTTTCTTTTAAGTTTAAGGTATATCTTATTTCCCCCTACAGTTTCCCCTTTCAGTCCAAAAAATGGCTCTTTCTCTTATAATAATAAATACAATACAAAACAACAGAGGTAATTAGGCCACAGTTATGAGGGGTATATGGCTTAACATACATTCCCAATGTCCACTCCATATGAATTTGGTACCTGACTTTAACATTCTACTATCTAAACATCTCCATGAGTTTAAAGTTCTATATCTGACTCAACATTCATACTAACTTGCAACACAATTTTAAAAGTATCTTCTTAGATCTATAACACTCTCTTGACTCTTAAACAACTCAAAATTTAATTATGAGACTCTAGCTATCTGTTCTTCAACCACCTCAGAGACCTGAGAGGGATAAATATATCTGATTTTATAGGAAGTACAGGGCCTGCAGCTTCCCATACTAAGAAATGACATACCAGTGGCTGCCTGGACAGTTCCCATTTTCTCTCCATACATTACAGCATCGATCTTCAGTCATTTGGCCCCGCTTCTCTGACAGACATTGATTGTAGAGCAGGGGTTATGAAGGACTTACCTATCCTGTCTTGGCAGAGCTAGGCTGTCGACTTACCTTCTTCCAGGTTTTGCCCTTTTTGGACAGCATTCTGTCTACAGTTGGAGCAAGAGGCCTTTCCTACCAAGAGATAGGCTTGTGACTAATTCAATCAACTCCCACAGGAGATTCTTCGATGCTCATCTTCTACTTGGAGGAGAATAGGGGGTGCTGTCAGGAGTTGATATGTCTTGATGTAAAAAAATCTAAAGTTACAAAAACATCTTTGAATGCCATACTCTGCAGATCTCTTGAGGTTTTTGAAGAGGCCCTATCTATCTCTTATATTAGGGTAAGCAGATGTTGCTTGTCTCTTAGCAGGTTTATTTCTGATTAGCTTAGCAAGTAACTATAATAGGCTGTCATAGTACCTAACAGAATGATCGGCTTGCATAACCATTAGTTTGCATTTCTTTTTTTTTTTTTTCATGGTAACTGTATGCCTATACTTTTATTTTTTTGTTTGTTTTTTTAATCCTTTATACTCCACTTTCTTTCTTTTTTTTAAATATTTTTTTTCAAGTTACATCTCAGTCACAAACCCTTCCCTAATCCCCCTTCTTATCCCGCCCTTCCACCCTCTTCACCCCAGAAGTTTCCCCTTTCAGTCCAACAGATGGTTCCTTCTCTTATAACAGTAAATACTATACAAATCAACAGATATAAATATGCCACATTTATGAGAGTTAAATGGCCCAGTATACCTTCCCAATGTCCAGTTTATACATATTTGGCCCCTGACTTAACATTCTACTATCTAAACATCTCCATGAGTTTAAAGGTTTATATCTGACTCAACATTCATACTAACTTGCAACACACTTTTAAGAGTATCTTCTTAGATCAATAACACCCTCTTGATTCCTAAACAACTCAAAATTTAACTATGAGACTCTAGCTGTCTATTCTTCAACCACCTCAGAGACCTGAGAGGGATAAATATATCTGCTTATATAGGAAGTGCAGGGCCTGCAGCTTCCAAAACTACGAAATGACATACCAGTGACTGCCTGGACAGTTCCCATTTTCTCTCAATACATTCCTGCATCAGTCTTCAGCTTTTGGGTCCTGTTTCTCTGACAGACATTTGTTGTAGAGCAGGGATTATGAAGGACTTACCTACCCTGTCTTGGCAGAGCTAGGCTGTCGACTTCCCTGCTACCAAGTTTTGTCCTGTTTGGACAGCAATCTGTCTGCAGTTGAAGCAAGGGTTTTTTTCATGCCAAGAGATAAGCTTGCCACTAATTCAACCATCTCACACTGGAGATTCTTCGATGGTTATCTTCTACTTGGAGTAGAATAGGGGGTGCTGTCAGGAGCTGATATGTCTCCATATCAAAAAAAAAAAAGAAAATCTTAATTTAAGATAACATCTTTGAATGCCATATTCTGCAGATCTCTTGGGGTTTTTGAAGAATTATCCTAAACAGTTTATGACAATTAGTAGTAAAAGGCTGAAACATCACATTTCATTTTTTTTCTTTACCTCCTAAACATTCCATCACATTTCTCTGGGGTGGGGTGTCCGTATATAAGGGTCCCTCATCTCAATTGAGAGGTCGTATGAGGGCCAAGAGACTCTTTATTGATTGGGGGTCTACGAAGCAGTACCATCAGTGAAAAGTGTCTCGTTGCCCGGGAGAGAGAACTACTAAACAAACAAACCAATAAGCATACAATAGATAAAAAAGACTAAAAATAGAAAAAAATATAACTAATATATAAAAAATAAAAATTAAAAATAAGAAATCTATGTCCAAGTTCCCTTTTGTGTGTTAGTTGTAGTATCGATACCTTCTACTATATAGATAAATTCCTACTATAAGTGAATAGATGCCATATGTGTCCTTCTGAGTGTGGGTTAGTTCACTCAGGATGAGCTTTTCTAGTTCAATCCATTTGGCTGCAAACTGCATAATTCAATTGTTCCTGATAGCTGAATAATACTCCATTGTGTAGATGTACCACAGTTTTTTAACCCATTCTTCGGTTGAGGGACATCTGGGTTGTTTCCAGTTTCTAGCTATTACAAATAAGGCTTCTATAAACATAGATGAGGAAACTTCCTTATGATTCCGTGAAGAGGCATTTGGGTGTATACCCAGATGTGGTATGGCTGGGTCTTGAGGCAGAGCTATTACAAGTTTTCTAAGATATCGCCAGACTGACCTCCATAGTGGTTGCACAAGCCTGCATTCCCACCAGCAATGGAGTAGGGTACCCCTTTCTCCACACCCTCGCCAGCATGCGCTGTCATTTGAGTTTTTGATTTTAGCCATTCTGAGAGGTGTGAGATGGAAACTCAGAGTCGTCTTGAGTTGCATTTCTCTGATGATTAAGGATGTTGAGCATTTCTTCAAGTGTCTCTCAGCCATTAGGTATTCCTCCTGTGTGAATTCTCTATTTAGCTCTGTCCCCATTTTTTGATTGGATTATTTGGTTTCTTGGCATTTAATGTCTTGAGTTCTTTGTAGATTTTGGATATTAGCCCTCTGTCAGATGTGTGAATGGTGAAGATTTTCTCCCAGCCTGTAGGCTGCCATTTTGTTCGAATGACTGTGTCTTTTGACTTACAGAAGATTTCAGTTTAATGAGGTCCCATTTATTGATTGTTGGATCTCAAATCCTGAGCTGTTGGTGTTCTATGCAGGAAGTTGTCGCCTGTGCCAATTAGTTCAAGGGTTTCTCCCACTTTTTCTTCTAGTAGATTAGTGTGACCGGCCTTATGTTAGGTCTTTGATCCACTTGGACTTAAGTTTTGTACAAGGTGATAAGTATGGGTCTAACTTCATCCTTTTACAAATGGACATCCAGTTGGACCAGCACCATTTGTTGAAGATGCTGTCCTTCTTCCATTGTGCCGTTTTGGCTTCTTTGTCAAAAATTAGGTGGCCATAAGTGTGTGGGTCTATTTCTGGATCTTCAATTTGATTCCATTGATCTACTGGTCTGTTTCTATACCAATATCATGCTGTTTTTACAACTATTGCTCTGTAGTACAGCTTGAAATCTGGGATGGTAATACCTTCAGATGTTTTTAATTGTAGAGGATTGATTTAGCTATTCTGGGCTTTTTGTTGTTCCATATGAAACTGAGAATAGCTCTTTCCAAGTCTATTAAAAATTGTGTTGGTATTTTGATAAGAATTGCATTGAATCTATATATTGCTTTTGGTGGATGGCCATTTTTATTATGTTGATCCTACCTATCCATGAGCATGGGAGATCTTTCCATCTTCTAAAGGCCTCTTCCATTTCTTTCTTCAAGGGTTTGAAGTTCTTGTTGTACAGGTCCTTTACTTGCTTGGTTAGAGTTACCCCCAGGTATTTTATGTTGTTTGCAGCTATTGTGAAGGGGGTTGTTTCCCTTATTTCTTTCTCAGCCCATTTGTTTGTTGTATAAAGAAGGGCTTCTGATTTTTTTGAATTAATTTTGTATCCAGCCACTTTTCTGAAGGTGTTTATCAGCTGTAAGTGTTCTCTGGTGGAATTTTTGGGGTCGCTTATGTATACTATCATATCATCTGCAAATAGGGATAATATGACTTCTTCATTTCCGATATTTATCCCCTTGATGTACTTTAGTTGTCTTATTGCTCTAGCAAGAACTTCAAGTAATATATTGAAGAGATAGGGTGAAAGTGGACATCCTTGTCTTGTCCCTGAGTTTAGAGGAAATGCTTCAAGTTTCTCTCCATTTATTTTGATGTTGGCCACTGGCCTGCTGTATATTGCCTTTATTATTTCTAGTTATGGCCCTTATATGCCTGTTCTCTCCAGAACTTTTAGTATGAAGGGGTGTTGGATTTTGTCAAATGCTTTTTCAGCATCTAGCAAGATTATCATGTGGTTTTTTCCTTTCATCTTGTTTATATGATGAATGACGTTGATAGGCTTTCATATGTTAAACCATCCCTGCATTCCTGGGATGAAGCCTACTTGATCATGGTGTATGATACTTTTGATGTGTTCTTGAATTCGGTTTGCTAGTATTTTATTAAGTATTTTTGCATCTATGTTCATGAGGGATATTGGTCTGAAGTTCTCTTTCTTTGTTGAGTCTTTGTGTGGTTTAGGAATCAGGGTGATTGTGGCCTCATAGAATGAGTTTGGCAATATTCTTTCATATTCTATTTTGTGAAAGTGTTTACAAAGTACTGTTGTTAGTTCCTCTTTGAAGGTCCGGTAGAATTCCGTGCTAAAGCCATCTGGCCCTGGGCTTTTTTTGTTTGGGAGATTTTTAATGACTGTTTCTATTTCCTTAGGGGTTATAGGGCTGTCTAATCTGTTTATCTTATCTTGATTTAGCTTCAGTAGGTGGAATCTATCAAGATAATTGTCCATTTCACTTAAGTTTTCAAATTTGGTGGAGTATAGATTTTTAAAGTAGGATCCAAATATTCTTGATTCCTTTGAGGAAATCTCTGTTGTTATTTCTCCCTTTTCATTTCTGATTTTGTTGATTTGTGTCTTCTCCCTCTGTCTTTTAGTTAATTTGGCTAAGGGTCTGTCTATTTTGTTGATTTTCTCGAAGAACCAACTCTTGGTTTCATTGATACTTTGTATAGTTCTTTTTGTTTCTAAGTTGTTCATTTCAGCCCTAAGTTTGATGATCTCCTGCCTTCTGCTCCTCTTGGGAGTGTTTGCTTCTTTTTTTTCCAATTCACCCAGTTTAACTGTTAATTCACTAATATGAGAGGTCACAATTTTCTTTTTGAAGGCACTTAGTGCTATGAACTTTCCTCGTAGAACAGCTTTCATTGTGTCCCATAGGTTTGGGTATGTTGTGTCTTCATTTTCGTTGGATTTTAAGAAGTCTTTGATTTCCTTCTTTATTTCTTCCCTGACCCAGTGGTCCTCTAGTAAAGAGTTGTTCAATTTCTATGTGAGTGTAGACTTTCTGTTGATTCTTTTGCTATTGGGGTCCAGCTTTATTCCATGGTGGTCTGATAAGATACAAGGGGTTATTTCAATTTTCTTGTATCTGTTGAGGCTATCTTTGTGTCCAACTATATTGTCAATTTTGGAGAAGGTTCCGTGAGGTTCTGAGAAGAAGGTGTATTCTTTTGTGTTTGGGTGAAACGTTCTGTAGATATCTGTTAGGTCCATTTGTTTCATGATCTCTGTTAGACTCATTATTTCTCTGTTTAGCATCTGTCTTGATGATCTGTCCATAGTTGTGAGTGGGTTGTTGAAGTCTCCACATATTAAAGTGTTTGGATCAATGTGCGCTTTAAGTTTTAGAAGCGTTTCTTTTATAAATGTAGGTGCCTTTGTATTTGGGGCATAGATGTTCAATATTGAGATGACTTCTTGGTGGATATTTCCTTTAATGAGTATGTAATGCCCTTCTCTGTCTTTTTTTATTAACTTCATTTGGAAGTTTACTTTGTTTGATATTAGGGTGGCTACTCCTCCTTTTTTCCTGGGTCCATTTGCTTGGAAAACCTTTTCCCAGCCCTTTACTCTGAGGTAGTGTTTATCTTCAATAGTGAGGTGTGTTTCTTATATACAGCAAAAAGATGGGTCTTGCTTACGGATCCAGTCTGTAAGTCTGTGTCTTTTTATTGGCGAGTTGAGTCCATTGATATTGATGGATATTAGTGACCAGGGGTTGTTATTTCCCATTATTTTGGTATAGCTGGCTGTCTTCTGTTTCTTTTTTGTTTAGTTGCTGTGGAGGTTTGTATTTCCTCTGTTTTCTTGGGTGTAGTTATCTTCTCTGGGTTGGAATTTTCCTTCTAGGATCTTCTGTAGGGCTGGGTTTGTGAGGAGATATTGTTTGAATTTAATTTTGTCATGGAATATCTTGTTTTCTCCTTCTATGTTAATAGAAATTCTTGCTGGGTATAGTAGTCTGGCTGGGCACCTATGTTCTCTCAGGGCTTGTAGGACATCTGTCTAGGCTCTTCTAGCTTTTAAAATTTCTGAGAAGTCAGGTGTGATTCTGATGGGTCTGCCATTGTATGTGACTTGGCCTTTTTCTCTTACAGCTTTTAATATCCTTTCTTTGTTTTCTACATTTGGAGTTTCTATTATTATGTGGTGAGAGGGAGGAGTTTCTTTTCTGATCTAATCTGTTTGGTGTTCTGTAAGCCTCTTGGATTTTTACTGGCATCTCTTTCTTTAGGTTTGGGGAGTTTTCTTTTATGATTTTGTTGAAGATATTTCCTGGACCATGGAGTCGGGAGTCTTCTCTTTCCTCTATGCCTATAATTCTTAGGTTCCGTCTTTTCATTGAGTCCTTGATTTCTTGGATGTTGTGGGTGAGAGATTTTTTAGCTTTCTCATTTTCTTTGGATGTTGTACTGATTTCTTCCATCGAATCTTCCATGCCTGAGATCCTGTCTTCCATCTCTTGCATCCTATTTTTCATACTCACATCCATAGTTCCTATTCTCTTCTCTTGATTCTCCATTTCCTCTTTTAACTTTGACTGTGTTTTCTTTATTGTTTCCATTTCTATTTTCATGTCTTGAATGGTAGTGTTCGTTTTGTACATTTCCTTCTCCAGTTTGCTTGTTTTTGTCTGGAGATCTTTCATTGCTTTATCCTTTTCCTGTTCAAGCTGGGTCACCTTGGCTTGGAGCTCTTTAATTCCTTCATAGTTTTAAGTTCTTCTTGAAGGAACTTTACCACTTACCATAATGTAGAATTGTCATCGTTTTCATGTGTTTCAGTTGTGGTGAGGTGGTTCGGGCTGGACGGAATAGCATTGCATTCTTTTGTTGGAGACATTTCGCTCTGTTTTTTTTTTTTGGTCTGGGGCCTCTGACCATGTGGAATTTTTTTTTGCTGTCTTCTGGACTTGGGTCCAAAGGGGGCGCTGTGGTGTAGGAGTAGAGTTGCCTTACTCCACCCCTATAAGGTGAGTCATTCAGCCCCGCCTCCCCGGTGGAGACCTAATTAATCCAGGTGGCTGAGCTGTATACAAATAAGCTCTGATTCCCTGCCAGAAGGGCCAGTACTAGTACAAAAGTCCGATGTATATATATATGACAGTTTCAAATATCTCTCAGTTTGCCTTGGGTTGGTTCCTATAGAGGGTAAATCTGCAGTTCAGCTCTAGTAGCCTTGCTGCTCCTGCAGCTTGGAAACTGGCCAGTGAAGTCACAGACTGAGATCTGTGGTCTGAAGGCACTTTGCAGGGGATCTCTGCTCACTTTCAAAGGTCGCAACCTTTCGCCAGATAATTGGATCATCTGTGTGAGACCTGGGAGTGCCCAGCAGGGTGGGGATTATCTCTGCGTGGTTTCTGAATCTGCTGGCTGGGTATTAGGTTGGAACTTACCGGGGGTCTCTCCTTTTGGGGGATGGGTTATCCTGATTCCCGGGTCCAGAGGCTTCCTAGTGTGTCTGAAAGTTGGAAGGGGTGTCCTGTCCAGGGATCTTCTGTGGTCCCTGTGTAGCTGGGTGAGATTTAGAAGGGGCTGTACCCTTTGTACAGCATCCTGCAACACTTGCTGCCTGTGACTGTTGACCCCAAAATCAAAATAAGTCCGTGCCAGCCGCTGCCATCTTGGATCCCCTCTTTATTCTTAATAGACAGAATATTCTACCCCAGACTCCACCTCTGGTAACTCTGTCTGTCTGCCTGCCTCTCTCTCTCTCTCTCTCTCTCTCTCTCTCTCCCTCTCCCTCTCCCTCTCCCCCCTCTCTCTCTGTGTTTGTCTCTCTCTCTCTGTATGTTTCTCTTTTTTCTAGTCTTGCTATAATGACTTATACCATGATGTGGTATTGCATTCAAAGTGAATTTTCATTTTAAGATACATGATAATCACTTATTCTCTGCTTTCTTTGGTCCTGCTCATGCTCATATTACCTATATTGAGTGTCTATCATATAGAATCCATTCTATAGGGAGCAGTTATCATTCTAGATAAATCTAGAGACTAGAGATACTGATTTATTAAGGTGATGATTGAAGTTCTCTTTTGAGTCCCAATCAGTGTTCCTGTATTACCAATTCATTTTCTTTCCTTAACTTTGCATCTTATAGAAGGATTTGAAAAACCCTATTTAATGTCTTTCTTCCAAACAGGGATTGAGAGCTTAGCATTCCTCACAGAAACTTTGCTTGTTTCTCTAAAAATACTTCCTGTCATGGTTGATGGTCGTGTTTTACTTGGATGTCTGCAGGTCAGCTGTGGAATTATTGAGGTTCCTACTATAAAATAACATATCACCTTGAATACAGAATCAGAATTTCAGAATAAAGAGTGGATCTGTGCTCTGTACTGTTGGAGTTGTATCTAACTAGGATTGTTGTAGGATTCCTAGGTCCTCTTTTTTCTTTCTTTCTTTCTTTTTTTTTTTTTAATTAACTAGCTTGTTCTACATCTTGATCACAGCTTCCTCCTCTTTTCTCCCAGTCTCTCCCACTTACCTCACCTTACCTCCCAGACATCCTCAAATCCTCTCTTTTTCCTCAAAAGAGACTCAGAAAAAGGAAGGCCTCCTATGGATATCAACCTCCCTTGGCATATCAAGTGTAGTAGGTAGACACAACAGCCCAGTTAGGGGAAAGGGATCCAAAGGTGGGTAACAGTGTCAGATACAGCTTCTGTTCCTGATGTTAGGAGTTCCACATGAAGAGTGAGCTGTCTGACTGGAAATTATGTGCCAAGGGCCTAGGTTCATCTCATGTATACTCTCTCCTTGGTGGTTCATCTCTGTAGGTCCATATGTGTCCAGGTTAGTTGATTCTATATGTTTTCTTGTGCTGCTTTTGATGTCTCTGGCTCGTTCAACCCTTCATCTGCCTCTTCCATGGAACTTTCCTAGAACTTAGGTCCTCTTTTAACCAAGATTTTTTTTTTCTGTTCCTCAAAGTGAATCCCAGTAAATAAAACATCCTTGCAATTCACAGAGTTTCCAGAAATTGGTAAAGGACCAAGCCTGGTTGTTCTTGTGTTCTCTGTTGTCTAATGCAATAACAAGATAGAGTGGACAAGAAAGTGAGATCCAGGGTGTTGAGAGTCTAAAATATTTATGTTCCAAGTGGGAGGCTCAATACTCCCTCATAAGACGAGGAAGGGAGAAGAATAGGTTGGATTCCAGGAAAGAAGTGAGGTCTTTGTTATTGTTTCTCCTGTTGACTTCCACCTGGGCTCTCCTGTTAAAGTGAGAGAGGACACTGCTCCACAAAACCAAGCTGGCAACATTTCAGCTCATAGTCTTCCCATGTGACCTGATCAAAACATCTTTCACTAGTGTTGGTGTTCAAGAACAAAGAAATGCTGAGGCCAGCTTCTGAGAGAAGGACATTTAGCTTCATGTTCCATTTAATTCAAGTAAGAGCTCAAATAGCCAAAGTGGGTCTCCATATCTAGAGAAACAAAATAAGGAGGTCTGAAGGGCCAGCCCAGATGTCTTTTTGCTTTAACTATTCAGGTGATTGGAATATTCAGGCAGGATAAAGAAATTCTCTTGTAAGTAATTAATTTTACTCTCTTGTGATTTCCCACTAACTGGCACCAAAATCATTTGATTTTACATAATTATAAGAGGAACAAAAAACTAGGAGGAAGATGGAAAGGTGGGGCATTTCAAGGGAATAGATAACACTAAGGCTGTTTGAAAAAGACACATATACACAGTAGAAAACAAACGAATAAACAAAAAAACTGGTAACTATTTGAAAATTATTCTATACTCATCTACTGCTTTTTGCCAAAATCTCTGTTTTTTTTTTTTTTCAGTTGGAATTTCTAGTGAGAAGAAAGATATATTTTAATTACTTTGGGGAAATATCTTTAGTGTTTTATTACGTGTGTGTGTGTGTGTGTGTGTGTGTGTGTGTGTGTGTGCACATGAGCACCTGCATTTGTGTAGAGATCACAGAAAGACAAGTTACAGGATTTTATTTTTCTTCTACCATGTGAGCCACTGTGAGAGAGCTCAGGTCTCTAAGCTTGGTGTCAAGAGGAATTACCTGTTGAGTGTATTGCAGATTACAAATCTCTTCAGGCCAAGGAATAAATAAGAAGAAAAAATCTGGAGAGAAAATTCCCACCCTTTACTTTAAGTGATAGTATATTAAAATAAAATAAAAACAGTTTTTAACTCCCTAAAAGTGATCTTCTTTCACTAACCTACTAACATTAGGAGTCTTCTACCTTCATTACTCAGACCATGAGAGAAAAGAAATATAAAAGCAATAATTTTTCAGATACAAACTAAATTGCAGCCTAGAGCATTTAAAAATGAACAATTACATTCACTAGTCCCAGAGCATGAACTAAGTGGGACTGTAGACTCAGTGTCCTTTGCTTGAAGTACAACTAATTTGTTTGTTTTTGTATTTTTCACTTTTATATATTCATACATAGTGGTTGTCCACTCTTATGAAAACAAAACAATGGTATAAACAGTCCTGACATCTCACCCCCCTTTTTTTACTTCTTTTCCTGTAAGAGTCTCTCTTCACAGCTGCTGTGAGATGTGGGCCAAATCAAAGCTGAGAAACACTTTGAAGTTTCTGAAAACTTCTCTCTAGAAAACAACAAAAAGAAGGTTTGGAATGTGTGAGGCACTCTGTAACAGACCTTGGAAGGTCTGTTCTCCCATCACCCAGGAACTCAGCCAACTGAAGAAAGTAACTTGCTTCTAAGTCAACTCATTCTTACAATCAAGAAGGAAACCAAATAATCCAATCAAAAATGGGGTACAGACCTAAACTGAGAATTCACAAAAGAGGAATGGCCAAGAGACACTTGAAGAAATGCTCAACATCCTTAATCAGCAGCAAAATGGAACTCAAGACAACTCTGAGATTCCATCTCACACCTGTCAGAATGGCTAAGATAAAAACTCAAATGACAACACACACTGGCAAGGTTGTGGAGAAAGGGGAACACTCCTCCATTGCTGATGGGAGTACAAACTTATACAACCACTATAGAAATCAGTCTGGTGATATCTTAGAAAACTTGGAATAGTTCTACCTTAAGATCCAGCCATAGCACTTCTGGGTATACATCCAAATGATTTCTCACCGAACCATAAGGCCATTTCCTCAACTATATTCATAACAGCTTTATTTGTAATAGCTAGAAACTGGAAACAACCCAGGTGTTCCTCAATTGACAAATGAATAGAAAAACTGGTACATTTACACAGTGGAATACTACTCAGCTATCAGAAACAATAAAATCATGAAATTTGCAGCCATATAGATGGAACTAGAAAAGCTCATCCTGAGTGAGCTAACCCAGACTCAGAAAGATGCACAAGGCATGCATTCACTTATAACTGGATTTTAGTCATATAGTACAGGATAACTATCCTACAGTCAACAGACTGAAAGGAATAGGAACATACACTTTATTACCTATTAGTGGGACACTTTCCTTAGTAGAGCTGCCATGAAGGCCCCCAGTGCAAGAGAAAGCTCTTAGCTCTCATGACTGATGAACTGAGGGGAGGTAATAGGTGGGGGCACCCCATACCCCACATGAGGAGGAGCAGGATAGGTGGGAGAATGGGGAGAAGGTGGAATGGTGGTGGGATGTGGAGGGGTGGAGGGAGGGGACTGTGATTGAGATGTAACTGGAAGAAATAAACAAACAAAAAAGACAGAAATAAAAGCAAAACCAAAACACCCATTTAAAAGTGAAAAACTTATTTTAAAAAATATAAATAAATACAAGAGAAAAACTAAGGCCTGGTTCTGGTAAATAAGGTTTGAGGGGCAAGGAAATAAGAGCCAATTCTGTTATAGAAGAGAGTCATGCAGTGGCTAGCATCCATCTGTCTTTGGCTATAGCAAATATATCTTTATTCTACTGCAGTCACTGCCTGTTTTATGTAGCTAAATGGTACATGTAGTCACATACACCTATGGAAGCTCTAGCTTTTTACTCCCAAAATAATCTTTTTTAAACAAATTGTCCAAATGGTAACTGACTTGTAGGGAGGGCTTGTATGAGAAATGCAGACAAGAGCAAGAGCTCACCTTGGCCAGTTGGTATTTGGACCTGAGAAATTTAATCTGGAACCAGTCATTTTTATGAGAAAATAAATTCCCCTAGGGAGAAATGGAAGCAATATCTACCTCTCCCCATGAGGTCTCAAGGACACACCAAAACACTATTCCATCAAAAAGCTTCCTTTGAGGAAGCAGTGAGTTTATTGTGGATGTTTTCAGAGCATGGGTGTGATGTTAGGGCAGGATTGTGGGTGACATTATAGCAGTAACACTGGAATCTCTGCATCCAGAGTGGACAATGATTTCCTCATGATCCCATACTTGGAGCCTTATTCAGCTAACTGTCTCCAGTTTGTGTATTCTAGCCCATAGCTAAATTGCATACATGTGGCTAGGAAAAGACTAGCTGGACACTCAGGTGAACATCCCACAACCCTTCTCAACTCCTCTTTCTATAAGCGAAAGCCAACACTCCACAGGCTGGATCATGATGGACTCTCACATGCAGTTACCACTGAACCCATAAAGATGTGGCAAGTTTTCAAAGAAGATTGTCCATGACAATAGTCGTTCAAACGGGAAGAGAAAATGATGTGTACTCAGATCCAAAAGTAAGGGCTCAGTGCCCAGCAGTGTTGATTGGTGTTTCTGAGGCAGAAGTAATCTGCCAGGTGGACATTTTATTAAAAGGCAATTGTCTTGTTTCTTTTTCTTTCTATGAAATTCTTATTCTTAAAGTCTGATTCTCCATCCTCCTGTAGAGGTTATGAGTCTAATTGCCTTCTGAGTAAATATTTTTATATTAAAATTAGCCAGAGGTGCTTTTAGCTGTCCACGGCCATTGATCTTACTTCATATATATGAGCTGAGAATGTTAAGATCATTAGAATAGAAGAGAATTCTTTTAATTCCAAACCCAGAAATACTCTTAAGAAAATGTCTTCAGTTTTGCTGCTAGTGAAATAACAATCCTGGGAATAAACACAAAATTGGAAATAAAGTCCCCTGAAAAAATTCAACTATAGAACGCTACAAGAATTAGTAGGGTTATGGATTCTGAGAATTAATGTATTTCTTGTACTTCCTCAATATTAAGCAAATGCTCATTTTTGTAAAATCCTGTTTTTAGAGCAGGATTGCTGCAATCTGCTTACTTGTACACTGCACTAGAGGCTCTCAGCTATGTGATTCAGTGTGGAGAATGCTGTGGTGAGTTGAATCTGGGTCAGACATTCAGCACTATTGTCATGTTGAGGAAAAGGGGCAATAGACTCTAACTTTGGAATGTCTCTTCCCCTTTATCAATCACTTAGGTGACCCAGTTACAAAGGATTCCTTTCTGGGACACCTCTACTTTGAGGAACCCCAAAGGGAATTAAATTAAAGCAAGCTGTATGCTGTGTGCTGTAGCGAGTTAAAGGAGGGAGTCTTAGGCGGTTGTCTGGTTAAACAGAACTACATAAATAAGGAGAGCTGCTGGGAATCTAACCACTCTTTCATGGTTTTTCTTTGCAGAGGATGAAGACAGGGTTGAGTGAACCCAGAAGCTTTTTCCTGTCAGGAGGAAACTAGAACAAAGATTTCCCTTAGAAACAGTGTGCTTAGTAGTGTCTGGTGACAGAACAGATCTCAAAAGACTCAGTTCTGATAAAGCCCCAATGTGAATATTTGAGATGGAAGCAATGAGTATATCTCAGAACTTTTCTCTACTTGGTCTTTCGTTGCCCCGACATCTAATTTCCTGTTTGCTCTATTGTATTATTCAAATCCCATCTGGCCTTTTCCTTGGAAGAATTCTTTTTTTTTTTTTAATCTAAGTTGTCCTTTTCTGAAAAGAAATACTTTTTTATATGGTGAACATCCACGTTTTCACCATAACATGAGCGGCAGTGAATTTAAATAGCCAAAAGAGTCAAAGTTCACCTAGCATGAGGCTTTCTGATTGTCCATAACCTTCCACACTCACTCATCTAAGTAGTGACATTTAATTCATTAAGAGAATTTTCATGTTTACTTAAATGGTTAATAAGCCATTAAACACATCCACTACTTCCAAAATGACAAACAAGATGGATATCTGTACACTTGAAGAGATGTCTCTTCTTATCCCTCCATGACATCAGTTTCTCTGTAACTGGCTGTATAGCCCCCTCTGGTGATGTCATTGCATTGAATTGCTCACCTACACACAATGAGGAAGCTTGGTGGCTTCTCAAATGACATATTTGACTTGAAATTTTACTCCTTGAGAATAAATTGTTATTAACTTATTTTATGACACAGGACTCTAGACTGTATTATATATTCTTCTGATAGTTTGGATAAAATATCCATTTTTAAATATAAAACAAAACAACAACAACAACAACAAAAAAACCCTCAACCATCCTAAAAAAACAAACAACAACAAATACCTGTGGAAAAATATGTGTCTAAAGTAGACTTCTATGGAGAGCCCAGAGGAGTTTCAGTCTTCCTTTTTATCACACTGATTCTATTCTGTTCTTTCAATTTCTCCTTAAAAAATGTCTCCTAAGTATGTAGGAAAGTGAACTTTAAAACGCCTTTTCCTAGCACATACCCCAAGGACTACCATGTGCTGATCACTCCACAAATTTCTGAAGGACTTTTCATTATGTCATGTCTCTCTCACTGTATTTGCCCTAATTGGTCCTTCACCAGGACTGCTCAGAATCAGAGAACCCTTAGTGCCACTCTCAGTTTCCACCAGGTACATGCTTTCAGGTTCCATCTGTTAGTGAGATCATGAAGAGTTTGTCCTTCCGTGCCTGACTTGTTTCACTTAGCAGAATGTCCCTTAGATCCTTACCACCAATGAGATTTCATTCCCTATATTGAAGACCAATAAATAGAACGCTAATCCATTCCAGATAAATAACATATTTAGACAGATACTGAGAGGATTTCAGTAGAAATAAGTAGAATTTAAGGAGCTTCTAGGATATCTGAGATACTTTAGTGTGGTTGAAAATACCTACATTTATTTTTTTGAGAAAACAAAATGCCACATTTCAGGTGAGTAAATGAGGAGGCTTGCTATCTGTGCTGGCCAGCCTTTATTCACTGCTCAGTACCAGCAGCTCATGCAAGCTATTCTGGAAGTGTGGAGCTTCTATTTCTTCTATCTTCTGTGTCCCTTAATTGCTTCAGATTTATTGCTGCAACCTGACAGTTTAAGACTGAGAGAAACTGGTAATTTATTCAGCCTACATTGTGATTACATTTCCACATAGCACCTTCTCATCAGCTTTACTCTTTGGATCAATATTACAAACACTGATGTCATTAGGACATTAACAACTATTAGATGTTTCTCCATTAAGTAATGAGTAACATTTAAGTACATGCTATTGAGAGATGTGACAAGAAGGCAAACCCTGTGGCCCAAGACCTTTAGTTATCTCACTTTTCCAGATATGTCTGCTTATGAATGGGCCTTAGAAATTTAGAGGGGCAAAGCTGCTTAATATATTGAACAACCTTAAATAGCCTTTAGTATCATTATTTATAGGAAAAGAATCCTAAGTTAAGACAAATGTAATTCAATTCAAGAAAAGTCCTGAAGGTGAGAAGCTTGATTCTCTCCAACTTGCCCTCTCTCTCAGGCTGAGTGATGACTTTTTATATTTTTGTACACAGTGATGACAAGTGACCACTAAACATACTTATAGACATATTGACATGTTGTCTGTTCAATTCTGAAATCCTATCTCAAGCCGTGAATAACATGATGATGAAAGTTTGGTCAGTTGTCACCTTTGAATCACAAGATGGCAGATAGAAAGGATCCAATGGTTGCTGCTGGCAGATAGGAAATATATATGTTCAACTCCCAAAATAGTATGAGTACTTAATGAATATTAACCATTCAGAAAAAGAGACCGATAAATTGTTTATCTTTCTACTCTTCCAAATTATTTTCATAATTTCTTCCACAATGGCTCATAGGCTGGAAAAGGTCTACAACAATGAAAGAATTATAGAAAATGACTCAAGAAAAATGAGAAAAAACATTTCTGAAAAAGAAACAAAGCAAAGTAAAACATTTTAAAGCAAAAAAATAAGAATTTGCTTCTTAGTCATGTGAAAGGCTGTTATTGAAGAACAAAGTCCACATATTACCTAGTTTGATTTATGGCTAGCTGCTGACAATGCCGTGACAGATGATTCAATTTGTAATATCTTCATCCATTTCTCCCAAATTTTACACACCTATGTATATGTTCCAAATTAGTCTCCAAATCTATTATGGGGAGAAGAAATATTTCATTTATTACCATTCAATAATATGGTACATGTAGGGGAAGGGAGTTTACCAATTTAGTGGGCCTTCCTCACATTTCTATGTCTCATTCATCTGCCTGAAAGAGCCAGTGATTGGATCAAATTTAACATATCTGGGACTTTGTTTCCTCTCTTTTATAAGGTCACTACATCATTATGCAAATGGTTGTTGAGTGAAACATGAAGAATAACCAACCCTCTTATATCTGAAGGAACGTCTCTCCTTCAGAACCATCCATTATCATCTTTCCCTGGGCATACCAGGAAGATCAGGTTCCTAAAAATCAATCCAGGACCAGTCTGTCAGAAAGAGATAAACTTGGGTTCAAATGACATAGGTGAATGTAGCTCTACCATCTGTGTTCTCTGCTTCCCCATAGTAAGGTGGTATTCCTGCCTACTTACTTTTCTCTCTGCTCTTACACTTCAAAACAGATGGAGCTGACTCTTCTTTTTAGAAAGGATGAACATTCTGACCACAAACAAGTGCTTTCACACATTAGATTCAGCATGACTTAGACTCAACAGCTTACCTAAAGTGCAGTGAGCACTTTGATATAAGGCTATCCAAGGACCACTTCATCCCTATAAGCTAAGAGCTGCTTAGATGTGCTAAAGTTGTTCTTTCAGAGTTACCAGCAGTTGGGCAGTTGTGACAATGTGATAGACTTTAGGGTTTTAACTCTATTGTGTGCACAACTCTCTCTCAAATATAAATGTAACCACTGCATTTTGAGACATTTCTCCTTCTCAGGGTATGAATTTAACAAACAACCCCAAACTTAATTCTTAACTTCTTGATCATTATCTATTTTTCAATGGAATTAATTTAATTATATCCTTCAGATCTCTATAAAGATGGAGTAAACATAATTCTTTCCTGTGTCTGACTCTATTCACAACAAGAGAAATTGTGTTAATTGATACTATTTTAATTTGGGGGCTTATGAATATCTGTATTTCTTCAGCTCTACTGGAAGCCTCTTGAAGAGAAAAATGACTTATTTACAATTGTCATATCCTAACATAATGAATTGTGTGCATCCAGAGCTCCAAAATGTTTTCAAATTTTAATTGAAGACTGTGTGATAGAGTAAATAGGGGCTACTTTTCTACTATAACTTTTTAATTTTTTCTTCATTGTTCATTAGCACATACAATATTAAATTTATTTATAGGTCTAGTCTTGATCTTTCCATATGAATTAAAAATAAGTATATACAGTTGGCATCATTAGTTTAGAAATTATGATTACATTACTGTTGATAGAAAAGTTGAAAATAGAAAAAAAGTTCTTACATTTAATTTTATTTTAAACTGTCAATCATCTTGTCTTATTTGTTAATGTTATCAATTATACTGTTGAATAATTAAATAAATATACAACTAAGATTTTTAAGTTAAAGAGCTATTTTATAATTTTATTTTGTTTGAACTTTTACAGAAGCCTATTTTCCTCAACATTATAGGAGGAAAATCTTACCAGTGTTTTTTTTTTAAAAGACATGATGGAGGGAGCTATGATTATCATTCTTATTGTTGAATATTTTCTATTTCTTATGTTTTTCTCTCAGTCTTTATTATTATAGGACAGCACAAGATAAACTCCTTTGTTTAAAAGAAAAGCAAAACCTTCTACAAATATTAATCTCAGTGTTAAAGCTTTATAAAGACTCAGCATTTGTGAAATTTTAAATTAGAGAGGGTTGTAGGAGTGACATAGTCCTTTGTCAAGTTGAGCATGATTTCACTGGGTAGATTAATACAGGAAAAGGGTGACTCATAACTGAATCACAATTGGTTTGTCAAGTTGTATATGTAATTTTTTTCATCTACTAAAAATATGGCTAAATAATCATAAAGTGCTATAAAAAACTATGCTAGACATTGGAAATTGCTTCTACTTGTGACATCTATTAAAATATCACCAGCACTCACATGCACAGGCCCATAGATAGACCCAGACCCACAGACATATGTGTAATTTAAGAAGATATAATGAAATACTTCTTTAAAAATAGCCCCCCCGCCATGTGTTGAGCTTGACCCCTCCAGGTCTCTCTATACCTCCTCCCTCTCGTATATAGGGCTCCCAGTGTTACACCTAAAGTTTGACTGTGTATCTCAGCTTTTTCTTTGTTCTGCTGCTGGGTGGTGTTTCTCATATGATAGTTATGACAGGTTCCTGTTCCTTCAGGTCTGTGGATTGTAGGATCATTATCTACGTATGTCTAAAGTCACATACCTACTATATGTCTAAAGTCCAATTATGAGTGAATACAGGCCATGTGTCTTTTTCTGGGTCTGGGTTAGCTCACTCAGAATGAGCTTTTCTACTGTCATCTATTTGTCAGTAAATTGCATGATTTCCTTGTTTCTGACAGCTGAGTAGTATTCTATTGTGTAAATGTACCACAGTTTTTTATCCATTCTTCAGTTGAAGGGCATCTGTGCTGTTTCCAGTTTCTGGCTATTGCAAAGAAAGCTACTATGAACATAATTGAGCCATTGTCCTTGCAGTTTGGTGAAGAATCTTTTGAATATATGCCCAGGAGTGGTATGGCTGGGTCTTGAGGTAAAACTATTCCAAGTTTTCTAAGATATCACCAGACTGATTTCCATTGTGGTGGTACAAATTTGCACTCCCACCAGAAATGAAGGAGTGTGTTCCTCTTTGTCCATATCCTTGCTAGTATGTGATATCACTTGACTTTTTGATCTTAGCTATTCTTACTAAATGTGAGATAAAATCTCAGAGTCATTTTGAGTTGCATTTCCCTGATGACTAAAGATGCTGAGCATTTCTCCAAGTGTCTCTCAGCTTTTAGATTCCTCTTTTGTGAATTCCTGGTTTAGCTCTGCAGTCCATTCTTTGATTGTATTATTTTGTTTCATGGTGTTTAATTTCTTGAGTTTTTTATGAATTTTGGATATTAGCCCTCTGTCAGATGTGGGGTTGGTGAAGATGTTTTCCCAATATGTAGGCTGCTATTTGTTGTAATAACAGCAGTTGTCCTTTTCCTTACAGACGCTTTTCAGCTTTATAAGGACCCATTTATTATTTGTTGGTTTTAGAGCCTGAGCTATTGGTGTTCTATTCAGGAAGTTGTCATCTGTGCCAATGAGTTCAAAAGACTGAAATTCTAACCAAAAAAAAAAAAAAAAAAAAAAGGAAGAAGAAGAAGAAGAAGAAGAAGAAGAAGAAGAAGAAGAAGAAGA
>CAJQZJ010033798.1:497228-507744 GCA_907164525.1 Lophiomys imhausi
TTCTTCTTCTTCTTCTTCTTCTTCTTCTTCTTCTTCTTCTTCTTCTTTTCTTCTTCAAGGCAGAACAGGGCAGTATGGGGTCATTCATTGGTAATCCTTTCTACAAACCATGGAGCACAGACAATCAAGAACTTCAATGTCAGTCATTTCAAATCAGCAAGGTGAAAAGTAGGAAGTATAGGCAAAGAGAACATTCCAGAAATAATAGCTCTCACATGAGGGACACACAGCAAGAGGGAACACTGCTCTTAAATTCAGAGAATCATACATCGATATGGATTCCTGTGCCACCACTCAAGACTTCTGAATTTCAGGACTCATGCAGTTCTTGACATGTGATTTATTTACTAAAACATTTCTGCATCCTCAAAGATAAAGGGTGAATTACCCTCTATAAGTAAATACAAACCCAAGCTGATGGTCACATTATTTTCCTCTCTATAAACTTCATTCTACAAAAATCTCTTTTAGTTTATATAGGATATTGATGTGTTATTTTTATGAGTATTTCTCTGAAATATTGCATGCTTTAGTTATTCTTATTTTCCATTTGTGTTTGACTTAGTAGAAAGTAATATGAAAAGTGCTGAATATTAAGTAGTTACGATGATAAAGTTGGCATGGACAACTCTAACCGAAAAGACATTTAGAAATGTCATTTAGCCTTTATCTTCTTTGTATATTCACAATAGAAATAATATTTAAAGAATAGCAAAAAGAAAGACTGAAAATTCTCAAGAGAAAAAAACATGATTTTTCTCATTCTAGAGGAATTTCAGAAAGTCTTGTATTTAGGACTAAGTAGTTGTTCATAGTGTGTTATGAAATCAAAGCATAGTGTTGGTGGATACAACATTTGATGACATATTCAGATGCAGAATTCAGACAGATGTGCCATATGAGAAGTCTGGATTTGATGGGATCTTAAATCCCATACATTTGGATCTTAAATCCAAAACCATGTATCATAGGCTTAGGCTCAGGGTGGTATTACTAGGAGCTGTATGGGCATGGTGTCTCACCAAGATGCTATACACTTAGTGGAAAAGTCTGACAGCCATTGTTAGAGTGAAAGCTGGTGTGCTCAGTGTGTCAGTTAATGTTTTGATAGTAACAATGTGTGATAGGTACACTTCATATGCAGGCGTCAACACTATCAGCTTCAAACAAGCAAAGCAAATCTGTGATAATGAAGTTTACTGGTATTTAAGATTCAATTGTTTTTGTATTTTTGTTTTGTGACAATGAGAATTAGGGAGATGCATATGACTTTTTACCCCAGGTAGGTATATACTCAAGTGTTAAAATTCCTTTTATTCTAGTTTGTGCACTTTATTTTTTTCTATTTTTCTTTGATGTGTTAGTTTTTGTTTAATCTTGTTAGGTTTATATCTTATTTTATTATCACTGCTTAGAATCCTGTTTGTTTTCTAATAAAGGGCAGATGGAATGGATCTGGATGCAAGCAGAGGTAGGAAGAAATTGGGAGGAATAGAGAGGGAAAACCACAATCAGGATTCATTATGTGAGAAAAAAAATCTATTTTCAATTAGAGGAAAAATATTAAAGACTATGCATTGCTATATATGAGAAAGGAAGAAGTTAAAGGAATCTTGAATAATCCACTATATGTTCTCATGCATATTTTATAATATTTGAATGAAAATACTCTTCAAACTTAACTTAGAATGCAACACTGAAATGTTCCTGTAGCAATGTCTGCTAATCAGATTGCGTTTCAGTGTCAAATTTCCTGAGAAAATAAACTTATGTTGAGGAACATAGATTTATTTTTGCTCACATGTTCAGATCTTTCAGTCTGTAGTTACTAGGTCCTACTGAATTGGGCCATGGTGTTATGGTACATAAATGAAGGTGAGAGGAATAAAAATTTTAGAGACCCCCATGGCAGGCAGTGGAGTCAGGCCAGCCACGCTCCAGGAACTAGCTAACCACAAAGCCGATGGTGAAGTAAGATTAAATTCATTCCTGAGAAAAGCAGGTATAGGATGTTTCCTGCTGACTAACTAATGGGCTGGTACATTCCACCTGCATTTCCCCTCACCTCCTTCGGTTGTGGTAAACAATGGGCTGGTATATCCCACCTATATTTCACCTCCCCAGTTGGATTGTGGTAAACAATGGGCTGGGCTGGTCCTTTCCACTTGTATTTCCCCTCACCCCCTTGGGTTGTAGTTTAAAGAGCCTACTCTCCTCCAAATTGGGGTCGTGGCTCCTCTACCCCTGTGTGGGATATGAGTGGCATCCTCAGTGCACTGATCCCCCCTGAAATAAGCCTCTTGCGATTGCATCAAGAAGGTCTCTTGCGAGTTTTTGGGTGGCCCTGATATCCCGAGTGTAGGGAGTCGGGAGAGGGACTTCCCTCCCCCGGGTCTTTCAAAGGAATCTGTAGTGGGGTGGCCTGGAGAGAAAGAAGGAGACAAGGGAAGAGAGGGAGGGAGAGATAGGGAGGAAGGAAGGAAAAAGAAAAGGAATGGGGAGGGAGGAGGAGAGAGAGAAACAGAGAGAGGGGGAGAATCAGTCTTCTACCGAACTCCAGGTCCCAAAGGTTATACCAGCTTCCAGTAATACCACCCTGGGCCTAAGCCTGTGATACATGGTTTTGGATTTAAGATCCAAACCAGAATGTGGGGGGCTGTGGGTCCCCCCTTTTTTGTGACTGTTGGGAGCAAAAGAGGAGGAACAGGTTTCAGATGGCCATGAGTATGACAGATTAACAACAACCTAGGATCAGCTGCAGAAAGGCATATCAACTTTATTGGGGTGAACAATGATGCTTATGTAGAACTTGGGAAATGGGTAGGTGTTTCCGGTGAATGTAAATCGGTGACTGGAGCTAGGAGTGTTAGGAATGCTTCATTTGCATTTGGCAGCAGGGTCCTATCGTAAGAAGGCAGACTCAGTGCCTAATTATCCTATGGGCTAATTAGGATAATTATCCTAATTATCCCCATGAGGGGTAAGAATGTTAGCAAGAAGCTGTGTCAAAGGTTACACTCCAGGTATGGTTAGGAGCATCCCAGGAATCCCAGGTGCTGTTGAATGGGTTCTAATCAGAAGGAAGGAATTTAAACCTGTAACTTTGTACTGATATTCCTCAGGTAGAGAGTGTGGGGGGACGGGGTTGGGTTCCCCAGGTCAGGCAGAAAGGAGGGAAAGAGTCTGATGTTTATCACAGAGCTCAGGGTTTTCTGGTAATGTCAAATTTCTACCTTAATAGCAGGATCCAACACCAGAACCAGAGTTAATTACAATAACCCAAAGGTAGCTCTTGAATTTAACATTTATTACTCCTGCCATTTGCAACAAGTTATTTATCCTCTTTGATCTTGTTTTTTAAACTGATTAAACAATTTTGTTATATTTTATCATAGTCATAAATGTAATGAAATATAACATGTGGAATTATTATAAAAACACACTATTTTCATGAACCAAACAGAGCATTAAAGGTTCCATGACAAATCTTAGTTTTATCAATCACTACTGTATTTTTATTAAAGTTTATCAGTTAATTAAACTACTTGTATATCCTATATTCATTTTGCATTATCATCTAACAAATACAATTTTTGAAAATTGATTTTCCCATTTATCAACAAATTCTTTTCCCTTTATAATTAATCATATCCCATTGTATATATGTGTCAGATCTTCATTACCCATTTGTCAGTTAAAGAACATGTGAGTTGTTTCCATTTACTAGCTAATGTGAATAAGATGGAATGAACATGGCTGAGCAAGTATCTGTGGAGTGGAGGATAAGTCATTTGTACACATGCCAAGAAGTGATAGATACAGTTTTAGCTTAATTTCTAGAGTTAGTGCATTACATTCCCACTAAAATCTCATGAAGATTTCCGTTTCCCCACACCCTCCCCAGCATTTGTTGTCATTTGTTTTCTTGATCTTAGTCATTCTGACAGGAGTAAGATGAACTATTAAAGTAGTTCTAATTTGCATTCCCCTAATTATCAAAATGAATGCCTTTTGAGATATCTAAAGCTACTTTTGTTTCTTCCTTTAAGAACTCCTGTTTTGCATCCATAGCCCATTTTTAAATTGTGTTTCTTTTTGTAACCTTTTTTTTTTTTTTTTTTTTTTTAGTTCTATATATATTCTGGACATTCCTCCTTTATTCAATGTATAGTTGTCCAAGATTCTCTACCATCTGTGGGTTTCTTTCTCACTTGTTTGATTGCTTTCTTGTTGTAAAGAAGCATTGTACTTTTATGAGTTCTCAATTGTCAATTATTGGCCTAAATTCTTGAGATCATAGAATCCTATTCAGAAAGTCCTTTCTTATATATTTGTCATGTAATATATTACCTTTGTTTTCTCTTAGCAGTTATAATGTTTGAGGTTTCATATCACATCAAAGTATTTGATCCATTTGGAGTTGATTTTTGTACAGGGTGGTAAATAAGGGCATAATTTTATTTTTCTATATGTGGCTATGTGGCCATAGTTTTTCCAGGACCATTTGTTGAAGATGGTGCTTTATTTCCAGGAATTTTTTTTTTTAGCATATCTGTTAAGTACAAGATGGCTGCAGTCATATGTACCAATGTTTGTATCTTCTATTTTGTTCCATTGATCTACATGTCTGTTTTTGCACCAGAAACATGCTGTTTTTACCACTATAGCCTGAAATCTGGTATTATAATCCCCACAGAACTGTGGATTTTGCATAAGATTTCTTTATCCAGTGCCTTTTGTGGTCCCATGTGAGATTTACACACTATTTCTATTTCTTTAAAGAATGCCATGGGGATTTTGATTGGTGTTGTGTTGAATCTGTAAACTGCTCTTGGTAAGATGGCCATTTATTGAGTGAGGTAACCCCGAACCAGAAACATAAGCAAAGCATCTTATTTCTTATTTATTCATCTTAGTTCTGAATTTTTAGCTTTGAGTATATAATCTGGAGTAACTGCAGAAACCTCAAAAATAAGAAAGGATTGAAGTGGAGAGCAGGAGCTCTTGAGGGTAAGATTAGGATGCACGTACTATCAAGGAAGAAATGGGAAGAACATGGGGGTGAGTTTTATCTGAGGAGCAGGGAAAGAGTCCTAGAGAGGGAGAGGGAAGGAAGAAATATAAAGAACACTAAAATTGTTTGAAAAGCCATAGGAAACATTATTTTATGTTATTGAAAAATACAGTGTGTGTAGTTAAATATATGTATATATGTATGTATGTATGTATATATATATATATATATATATATATATATATATATATACATAATTTGAATGAAGTTAAGCTACTTGATGTGGTAATGCTCTCCAAAAGAGTCAAAGACTAGCAGAAAACCCAGTGTCAAGCATGGAAAGCCTGCTTTTATATTTTAGTCAAGAGAGTCTAAGAGACTCCCAACAATATTGCTGTTGCCTTGGTTGCCTTCCAGAATTTGATGATAAAATCCTGTTGTGAAGTAAACACAGGTTTCACACATAAAACTTAGATGAATCAAGGTAACTTGAAAGCCTCCTACTGGAGGAATAGTCCTCATATTATATGAACATCCTATGCAAGCTGCCAAGAGAAAAGGCAATTATTAGTTCAACTAAACTGTAAAATACAGAAACCATACAGTCAGTTTTTTTTTTCTATGCTCAGCTTGGCATGTGATAAATGGGTGTAATTGTGGTCCTTATTTCTTGGGGAAACCAGAAATCATTTAATTGGATATATGACCCACTCACTATGAGGAAGTTCTTTTGCCTGGTGCTGTAAACTTACCCAGCTCCCATAGCTAGTAAAGCAATGGGCCCTAGAAGAGTACCTATTGCTGTCACTTTCCTAAACCTATTTAATTTCTAACTACATTCTAAATACTTATTCATATATTCATAGAAAAGTGTAGCTCTCCTCTCTTATAAAAAAAAAAAGCTGTTTGTTGCTTTTCAATGTCCAATGGAGACCATCACAGAAATTCAAAACTGGTCAAATGTATAGAAAAAACTGACTGTTGAGTGCTCAGCCACAATTACTACAATTGCAGCAGACTCTTTTCATCTATGGTTTTGGGAACATCAAGGAGAACAGTAGAAAGAGTATAAGAATCAAAGGTTCAGTATGTCTGCTGGGACATAGTGTCTGCTACACAAAGAGGGAAATTGTACTCATGAAATCTCAACAACAGGATCATCTATACAAGACCTACACAATGACAAGTCCAATTGATATACCAACATAGGTGAGAGAAATCTTGCAGTGCTGCACCCTTAAGCCAAGAACTTTGGGAAATTAATGGCTGCCTAGAGAGATAATTAGTCTTCTGCTGGAGATGGTTGTTCAGCCAAGTAGTTAGTCATAAATATACATGCATACTTACATAAGAGTAACACCAGATGGACTCAACAGGGTGTGTGTGTGTGTGTGTGTGTGTGTGTGTGTGTATAATGTCATGAACTTGAGAGAGTCATGAAAGAAAATGTCATGAACTTGAGAGAGGCAAAATGAGAGGAGTTAGATTGAGAGGGGTAAAATTATACAGAATATTCATGTATGAAATTCTCAAAAATAAATGTAAAAAACAATACTGTCCCCACTATGACTGCCTTGACAGTAGTTACAAATCCTTTACTTGGGAACCATCATAAATATTATAACAAAATGCATATGATGCAAACTATGATTTTATGAAGCATTTAATGGAGTTTAAGATAACTTATAGTTGTAGTAATTAGTGAAGTTTTCCTTCTAAGAGTGCAGGAGTGGAGACTTAGGTTGAAGAATACCTTTTCCTGTGCATTGTCTTCACTATTATTTTGCTCTGTGCTGAGCATTTGAATGACTAAGCACTTGGCACCCTTTTCCTGAGTCAAAGGGGTTTACTGCTACCCATGAGTGAATATGCTCTAATCTCTCTTACTAGGACTACAGGAGGGGTATCACAGTGTGATTAATCATGACACAAAAATGTCATGTCAAATGAGCCCAGAAACCTCTACCTCAGCTCAGAGGACATAGACTGCTGACTTAAGGAGCATCGTCCTTTTCCATAACTGACCTTGTCAGGAAATGTTTGGCTGCAAAGACTTGTTTCTCCACAGTCAATTAACAAGCCTGGAGGGACACATGCTCTTTAACAGAGGAATTTCACTCCAGCATTAAACTGAAGCAAGAGAATACTTCTCATCTTTGTAACAATTGTTTTGGTTAATCCATATCTATATTCTTACCCTCAAGTGCTTTGATTTGTCATTTAATATAATGTCTTTGTTCACATTCTTTTCTATCCAGATATCTTTTTCTTTACATTTCTTATTATTGGTTGCTTAGACAACTGCATCTTCCTTACAAATTGATGGTTTTCTTTCATTCTTGTTCACTTGTGATAAAACATCCTTTCTAGTCTGTTGGTAAAGGAAAATGTAATGTAATGTAGAAAACATGCAACTTTATTTTGGTCTGGTTTTAAAGATAATTGAGAATTCTTTGTTTTGAGATCTGATCTTGAAGTGGACTTTCCCTTTTAACTGTCCTAACTAATCTTCTTTCTTCTCTTCCTCCTCCTCCTTCTTCCCTGTAGAATGGTGTAGAACACATCATTGGCATTGCTTTTGTATTGCACAGTAATAAAGCCACATCAGAAAATGATTTCAGTTTGGTAACTGGACTAGGGAAGAGACAAGACAGAGTCCATGCTGGCCACATGCAGAAGCTAATGGTTGAGCTGTTCTTCCATTGCACGCTCTTCTGTCACCCCACTAGTAACTGTGGCCTGTATTACCACACAGCTCACCAAAATGTAAATTCAACTAAGTAATATTCTGATCTATTATGATTTGAGTGTGAAATGACTATAGACTCATGTCTTTGAATATTAGGTTCCCAGCTAGTAGCACTAGCTTTGGAGGCTAGGGAACCTTGAGAAGGTGAGGACTCACTGGAGGAAAGAGGTTGATGTTCTGCTGAGCTTTATAACCTGACGCCACTACCTGCCCATTCTATACTTCTTGTTCCTTTAAAATTTGAGCAGCTTTCATAACTGTTGCCATTTCTGCCACTGACATGCTTCCTCACAGTGATACATTTGGTCCCCTCAGATGTTGGGTCAGTATAAATCCGTATCACTTTTAGTAGCTTCTTGTTAGATATTTGGTCACAGCAATGATAAAAGTAATTAATATGGGCCATTTGTTCATGAGGTAAATGAGGGAGTTTGCACTGTTTATTACAATTAGAGAATTTCTTTACTTGGAATCCACTTGCTTCATATCCATGAGGAAAGGATATCTGATGGGATTAAGAAGTCATTTCAATATGAAGTTGAGAATTATTCCTTCAAAATCAGTAAAGAATTGCATTGGTATTTTGATAGGAATTGCATTGAATCTGCATATTGCTTTTGGCAGGATGACCATTTTTATTATGTTGATCCTACCTATCCATGAGCATGGAAAATCTTTCCATCTTCTGATGTCCTCTTCAATTTCTTTCTTCAAAGACTTGAAGTTCTAATCATACAGGTCTTTCACTTGCTTGGTTAGAGTTACCCCCAGGTATTTTATATTGTTTGTGGCTATTGTGAAGGGTGTTGTTCCCCTATTTTCTTTCTCAGTCCATTTATCTTTAGTATAAAAAAGGGCTTCTGATTTTTTGAATTGATTTTGTATCCAGCCACCTTTTTGAAGGTGTTCGTCAGTTCTAGTTCTCTGATGGAATTTTTTGGGTCCTTATGTATACTATCATATCATCTGCAAATAGGGATAATTTAACTTCTTCCTTTCCAATTTGTATCCTGTTGATCTCCTTTAGTTGTCTTATTTCCTCTAGATAGAACTTCAATTACTAGGTTGAGATATGGAGAGAGTAGGCATCCTTGCCTTGTCTCTGATTTTAGAGGAAATGCTTTAAGTTTCTCTCCATTTAATTTGATGCTAGCTACTGGCTTGCTGTATATTGCCTTTCTTATTTCTAAGTATGGTCCTGTATGCCACCTCTCTCCAGGACTTTTAGCATGAAGGAGTGTTGGATTTTGTCAAATGCTTTTCCAGCAACTAGCAAGATGATCATGTGTTTTTTTTTCTTTCAACTTGTTCATATGGAATAGCTAAATCAATCCTGTACAATAAAAAACAAAACAAACAAACAACAACAACAACAAAAAAAAAAACATCTGGAGGTATCACCATCCCTGATTTCAAGCTATACTACAGAACAATAGTAATAAAAACAGCATGGTACTGGTATAGAAACAGACTCGTTGATCAATGGAATTGAATTGTAGGCACAGAAATAAACCCACACACCTATGGTCACTTAATTTTTGACAAAAAAAGCCAAAACTGTGCAGTGGAAAAAGGACAGCATCTTCAAAAAGGGTTGCTGGTCAAAATGGATGTCAATATGTAAAAGAGTGCAAATTGAACCATACTATCATCTTTTACAAAACTTAAGTCCAAGTGGATCAAACAAAGACCTTAACATGAAGCCTGACACTCTAAATCTAATAGAAGAGAAAGTGGGGAAAAGTATGGAACTCATTGGCACAGGTGACAACTTTCTGAAGAGAACACCAATAGCTCAGGCTCTAAGACCAACAATCAATAAATGGGACCTCATGAAACTGAAAAGCTCCTGTAAGGCAAAGGAAACTGTCATTCAAACAAAATTTCAACCTACTGACTGAGAAAAGATCCTTAACAACCCCACATCTGACAGAGGGCTAATATCCATAATTTATAAAGAACTCAAGAAATTAAACACCATGAAACCAAATAATCCAATCAAAAAATGGGGAGCAGAACTAAACATAGAATTCACAAAGGAGGAATTCCTAAAGACCCAGAGACACTTGAAGAAATGCTCAGCATCCTTAATCATCAGAGAAATGCAACTCAAGACAACTCTAAGATTCTATCTCACACCTGTTAGAATGGCTAAGATCAAAATCTCAAATGACAGCACATGTTGGTGAGGGTGTGGAGAAAGGGGAACCCTCCTCCATTGCTGGTGGGAGTGTAAGCTTGTACAACCACTATAGAGGTCAGCCTGGTGATATCTTAGAAAACTTGGAATAGCTCTACCTCAAGACCCAGCCATACCACTTCTAGGTATACATCCAAACGATTCCTCACCAAACCACAAGAACATTTCCTCATCCATGTCCATAGCAGCCTTATTTGTAATAGCTAGAAACTGGAAACAACCCAGATGTTCCTCAATGCACAAATGGAAAAAAAGTTGTGGTACATTTACACAATGGAATACTACTCAGCCATCAGAAACAAGGAAATCATCAGTTTGCAGTCAAACAAATGGAGCGATTGTCCATGGCTTCCTCCACAATATTGACTTACAAATGATATATTTCTTTGAATGCCATTCAAAGATGTTTTCTTAACTCAAGATTTTTTGATATCGAGACATGTCAGCTCCTGACAGCACCCCCTATATTACTCCAAGTAGAAGATGAGCATCGAAGAATCTCCAGTGGGAGATGATTAAATTGGTGGTAAGCCATTCTCTTGGCAAGAAAAAC
>CAJQZJ010033798.1:520401-542583 GCA_907164525.1 Lophiomys imhausi
TAAAGACTGAGGCAGAACGGCAGAGTTGCTGATACGAAGGAAGTAAGTTGGCCTACAGACGGCTGAGGTCTCCCAGAGAGAAGAAAGCCTCAAGCCTTATTTAAAGTGAGACTTCGATAGCCAGTTTACCCTGACGAACCTGCGTCTGAGCTACTCCAGAAAAAGGACTGCTAAGTGCGTTAAAGAGTCTACCCCCAGACTGGTTTCCTGACGACTGAGGACCTGCCCCAGAGACTGTATCATTCTAAAAGGGTATGAAAGTAGTTATTATGATTATCAATAGGTTTAGTGGATAGGTTAAAGGGGTTGTAGGAATTTATAGGATTAATAGTTAAGAAATTAATGGTGTTTGTTATAAGTGAATTTAGTAATAAATAAATAAGAGTTAAATAAGTGTTAAATAATAATCTAAAAGTTCGGTTTCAATTGAGTCTTATAAGTTTCTTAGGAGTTTCAAGGTCACTATGAGCTTCCCTGTCCCTTTCAGCAAGGAATGTTTAACTTTGGAGGAAACAGCTATGTAACATTATTTCATGTTGCAAACTATATAAAATCATTAATAAGTTATTCTGTGGACTGATTTTTTTTTGTTTTTCCTTTTTCAACATTTATTTATTTCTTCAGGTACATCTCAAACACAGTCCCCTCTCTCCTCCTCCTTCTAGTCTCACCATGCTACATTCTTCCACCTCACCCTCACCCTATCTGCCTTTTTTTGATGTAAGGTATATCTTTTTCTCCCAGAAGCTCCCACTTTTAGTCCAATAAAAGTTTCTTTTTCTTATAATGATAAATACAATAAAAAACAATAAGAACAATTAGGCCACAGTTATGAAAATTTAAGGTGTAACATACATTCCCAATGTCCAATCCATATGTATTTAGCAACTGATATTAATATTCTATTATCTATCTCAATGAGTTTGAAGTTCTATACCTAACTCAGTTTCCATCCTTACTTGCATTACCAACTTAAAAGCATCTTCTTAGATCTTGAACATCCTTTTAATTCCTAAATAACTTAAAACTTAACTGTGAGACTATAACTATCTAGCCTTCAACTACATCAGAGACCTGAGAAGGAAAAATATATCTGAATATACAGGAAATACAGAGCCAGCAGCTTCCAAAACTAAGAAATGACAGACAATTTGCTGCCTGAATCTTTTATCTCTTTATATTGATACAAAATTAAAATTATATTTGGCTACATTAGTATAGATCTTTGTATATTAATACAAAATTAAGGTTAACTCTTTTTTAAGTTATTGTACATATGTAATGCTTAAAAATGTAATGTGAAGTTGTGGCCTTTTGATAGCAACTGTCACAAACTGTTTAGAATAATTAAGAAATGCAAACTAATAGTCATTCAAACATTTCAGTTTGTTAGGTACTAATGTAATGTATCTTAGATGTTTTCTAAGTTAATCAGAAATAAAGTTGCTAACAGAGAAACAACATTTGCTTATCTGAATATATGGAGATAGATGGTCTTCAAAAACCTCAAGAGACCTAAGCAGAGAGCAGAATCAGGCACCAAGGAGGAGGAGTGACCCAGTTGATTCTGCCTGGCAGACTTCCCCAATAGCTGTCTCCATCAGGGGCCTGTAACCACGGCAATCCAATGTCGCTGGGACCATTCAGCTATACACAATGCCCCGGCCGGAACCTCAGTGAAGCCTGCAAGATCAGCTTCTGCCTACAAACTCCTTAGGTCATCTAAACAGCTGAGAACAGAAGGACTGAACATAAAAGGATTGTACTAACATTTTTAATCATTTTTTCCATTTGGGTTCGGGCCCCAAACAGGTCTACTACGACCCAAATCAGCAGGAAGTCACTTTAAGAGAGCGAAGTCCCATGCCCAGAGGGTGGGGAGGGTGTTTCTCTGCCCTTCTTTTTGGTTATTTGAAGGATAACTGAAAACTCTGATATTTAGGGGAAGAGATTACAAGCTGATAAATGGTCCTGTTTAATGGGTTTTGGAGGTTAGCCCCAGGGACTTCCTACTTTTCCTTTTCTGTATCCTTCTTCCTTTCCTATGTAGGAGTGCATAGGCTTGAGAAAAATGAGACATAGACATAGCACAGAAAGGTCCAAGAAGAAGGGGCAGATTATTGAATATGCCCTTATACCTTTGTATATTGATACAAAATTAGTAGTATATTTGGCTAAAGTGGTATTGACCATTGTTTATTGTGCAAAAATAAGATTGTATTGGATTACATCGGTATTGATCTTTGTATATTGATATAAAATTAAGATTATAGTTGGCCACAATGGTATTGACCCTTGTATATGGGCGTAATATTAAGATTGTATTGGACTACATAGGCATTGATCGTTGCATATTGATACATAATTAAGAGTATATTTAACCACAATTGAATAGATCTGTGTATATTGATACAAAATTAAAGGTAACGCTTCCTAATGGTATCATACCTAGAGATACTTAAAAATAAAATGTGAAGCTCTGGCCTCTTGATAACAACCGTCTAAAACGGTCTAGGATAGTTAAGTAAAACAAACTCCTAGTCATGCAAACAAGTCACTTTGTTAGATACTATGACAGTCTATCACAGATATTCTCTAAACTACCCAGTAATCAAGTTGCTAAGAGACAAGCAACATTTGCTTATCTAAATACAAGAGATGGATAGGGCATCTTCAAAAACCCCAAGAGATCTGCAGAACATGGCATTCAAAGATGTTATCTTGAATTAAGATTTTCTTTTTTTTTTGATATCGAGATATATCAGCTCCTGACAGCACCCCCTATTCTACTCCAAGTAGAAGATAAGCATCGAAGAACCTCCACTGTAAGATGGTTGAATTAGTGGCAAGCCTTTCTCTTGGCATGAAAAAACCCCTTGCACCAACTGCAGACAGACTGCTGTCCAAAAAGGACAAAACTTGGTAGCAGGGAAGTCGACAGCCTAACTCTGCCAAGACAGGGTAGGTAAGTCCTTCATAATCCCTGCTCTACAACAAATGTCTATCCTACAACCCACACACCCAAATAGATAGGAACCGAGCATATCTATCCTAGGAAAAATTTTACCCACCAGTGAGTCATGGACTCTGCTGCAGGTTAGTAGAACACCATACCCTAGATGGTGTGCCTTATCAAGCTCCAGTACAAGTGGAAGCTCTTGGCCCTCACATGACGCAAGATCTGAGGGAGTATGATATGTGAGTGCCCACCTCATCAGAGGAGAAGGAGAGTACCAAGTAGAGGAACAAGAATGGAGGGAGGAGGGAGGGAGGAAGGGAGGGAGGAAGGGAGGGAGGGAGGAAGGGAGAGGAGGATGGAAGAGAGAGGAAACGGTGTTCTAGAAGTAAATAATACTTTTTAAAGAAAAGAGTTAATAAGCTTAAAATATAATAAAAATACAATATAAAATTTTCAAACTATAATTTACCAAAGGTATACTTGCCTTACTGGCATGAAAGGAAAATGTCCTTAATTTCAGATTTGAATGTTAGACTGCAGGTGGCCACATAGATTACACAAACTTGATAGAAGCTTAAAAGTTTTTTTTTGTTTCTTTATTTGTTTTTTTTTTTTTTGTAGATGTATAGGATATTTTCATGGTTTGGCATTAAAAAGCAGGTAACAGGTTTAAAATACGATAAATAAATTAAAGGTTACTACTGTTCAACCTGGTTTTCTGAAACTCCAAGAGTTGAAAAACTTGGAGCTAAGGTAAAATACATGGAATGCATGGTGTTAGCCCATGCCTTTAACTCCAGCAGAGACAGGAGGATCACTATAGAGTTAGTTGTCTTATAAATTCTAGAGTTACAAGGAACAATGGTGATGGTGCACACCCTTAATCCCATCATTTGAGAAGAATACACCCTTAATCCCAACACACTAGAGACAGAAACAAGCAGATCCCAGAATTCAAGGTCAGACTGACAGAAAATAAGCTCTGAAAGGAGGAGAACTTCGATTCAGAGGTGGTGGAGCACATCTTTAATCCCATCAGTTGGGAACCACATGTCTTTGATCCCAAAACTTAGAATGCAGAGAAAGGCACATAGGATTTGGAAGGATTTAAGTTTAAAAGCTACTTACAAAAAGCATGCTGAAATTCAAACAAATTGTCCTTTGAGATCTCAAAATATATACAATAGAGGTTTTTTAGCTCCAAAATATCAAAATAATTTCTTCTTTAATCCGAATTGAAAGATAACACTTTGTATATTATCAAAAAACCAAATTTGTTCCAGGAAAAAATATTACCTGACCCCCCCCCACAAAAAAAAGGTAGTGCCCCAGAGTTAGGATTAGGCCAGGGCTCTGTTCTTATCTTTCCAGGAGATTTAAAGCATCCATCCAAGGAATCCAGGGACAACTGGACAACGGAAACCTCAGTAGAAAACAGATCAGACACCAAAGAAGACAAGTAGCCCAGACGATCCAGCCTTGCAGACTTCCTCAATAGCTGTTTCCTCAAAAGTCTACAACCACAACAACTCAAAATCACTAAGATTGTTCAGCTCCATAGACTGGTCCAGCCAGAACTCCAGTAAAGCCCTGAAGTTCAGCTTCTGTCTACAAACTTCTTAGGACATTTAAATAGCTGAGCACAAAAGGACTGAACATCAAATGATTCTATTAACATTTTTAACCATTTTCCATTCTTATTTGGGCCCCAAACAGGTTTACTATGTCCCAAATCAGCAGGAAGTCATTTTAAGAGAGTGATATCCTATCCCCAGAAGGTGGAGAGGGTGTTCCCCCTACCCTTTGGTCATTTGATGGATAATAGAAAATCTTGTTATTTAGGGGAAGAGACTCCAAGCTGTTAAATGGTCTTGTTAAATGAGTTTTGGAGGTTAGACCCAGGGACTTCCCTCTTTTTCTTTTCTGTATTCTTCTTTCTCTCCTATGTAGGAATAAACAGACTTGAGAAAAAATAGGATATACACATAATATAGGAAAGATCAAGAAAAAAGGACAGACTATTGAATATACCCTTATACCTTTGTATATTGATAAAAATTAATATTATATTTGGTTAATTGGTATTGAGCTTTGTATATTAATGCAAAATTAAGATTGTATTGGGCTACATCGGTATTGATCTTTGTATATTGATAAAAAATTAAGATTATATTTGGCCACATTGGTATTGATCTTTGTATATTGATACAAAATTAAGGGTAATGCTTTTTAAAGGTATTGTACATAGTAATGCTTAAAAATGAAATGTGAAGTTTTGGGCTTTTGCTAACAACTATCATAAACTCTTTAGAATAATTAAGAAATGCAAACTAATAGTCATGCAAGCGTGTCATTTTGTTAGGTACTATGACAGTCTATCACAGTTATTTTCTAAGCTAATCAGAAATCAAGTTGCTAAGAGACGTGCAACGTTTGCTTATCTAGAAATAAAAGATAGATAGGGCATCTTCAAAAACCTCAAGAGATCTGCAGAATATGGCATTCAAAATGTTTTCTTAACTTAAGATTTTTTGATATCGAGACATGTCAGCTTCTGAAAGCACCCCCTATTCTACTCCAAGTAGAAGATGAACATCGAAGAATCTCCAGTGTGAGACGGTTGAATTAGTGGCAAGCCTATCTCTTGGCAAGAAAAACCCCTTGCTTCAACTGTAGACAGACTGCTGTCCAAAAAGGACAAAACTTGGAAGCAAGTAAGTCAACAGCCTAGCTCTGCCAAGTCCTTCATAATTCCTCCTATACAATTAATATCTGTCAGAGAAACGGGACCAAACAGCTGAAGATCAATGTTGTAATCTATGGAGAGAAAATGGGAACTGTCCAGGCAGCCACTGGTATGTCATTTCATAGTTTTGGAAGCTGAAGGCCATTCACTTCCTATATAATCAGATATATTTATCCCTCTCAGGTCTCTGAGGTGGTTGAAGAATAGATAGCTAGAGTCTCATAGTTAAATTTTGAGTTGTTTAGGAATCAAGAGGGTGTTCTGGATCTAAGAAGATATTTTTAAAATTGTGATGCAAGTTAGTATGAAAACTGAGTTAGATATAGAACTTTAAACTCATGGAGATGGTTAGATAGTAGAATGTTAAAGTCAGGTGCCAAATACATATGGACTGGACATTGGGAATGTATGCTAAGCCATATAACTCTCATAATTGTGGTCTATTTATTTCTGTTGTTTTGTATTGTATTTATTGTTATAAGAGAAAGAACCATTTGTTGGACTGAAAAGGGGGAGCTATTGGGGGGGAAAAAGATATACCCTAAACTTAAAAAAAAGAAAAAGGAAGAGGATGTGGAGTTGAGGGGGAAGATGATGGGAGGGTGGGACTGGAGGGTGGAGTAGGGAGGGGATTGTGATTGAGATGTAACTTGAAGAAATAGAAAATATATTATAAAAAAGAAAGATAAAAAAAAGATTGCCATGAGTCTCAGTAGAGAATTTGAACTTTCAACTTTTAAATAGTATTGAGGCTGTGATACATGATCGATGAGGACTTTTGAAGTTGAATTAATTACATTTTGCATTATGATATGCCTGCAAGCCTATGGGGGCTAGGGAGTAAACTGTGGTGGTTTGCATTATAGTGGCCCTATATGCTTTTAGATTTGAATATCTAGTTACCAAGGAATGGAACTAATGAAATGAGTAGGAGATGTGCCCTTTTTAGAGGAAGTATGCCATTGTGGTGTGGGCTTTGTGATTTCAAAAGCTCATTCCATGCCAACAGTCTCTCTCTTCCTGATGCCTGCAGATTGGATGTAGAACTCTCAGTTACTTCTCCAGCATAATATCTTCTTGCATGCTGCCATGCTCTCTGCCATGATGACAATTTATTGAACCTCTGAAACTGTAAGCAAGCCTCAATTAAATGCTTTCTTGTATAAGAGTTTCTATGGTTATGGTGGTGTTTCATCATAGCCATAGAATAGTGACTAAGATAGACAGACAACAGATGCACACACACACACACACACACACACACACACTCACACACACATACAGAGAGACAGAGACAGAGAGAGAGAGAGAAAGAGAGAGAGAGAGAGAGAGAGAGAGAGAGAGAGAGGTTTTGGAGAATAGTACAATTGATAATTTTTAAACTACCTGTCAAGTTTCTGGATATATTGTATCTAGATATATGAAATTAACTCATAAAAGGGTTTAGGATATACTCTATTGTGTATTGTGTCTCTTTCTTTTCCATCAAGATATGAACAAAGTCACTGGTTTGTTTTCTTTCTTTTTCTTTTTTGGTGTTTTTGAGGAAGGGTTTCACTCTGTATTCCAGTCTGCCCTTGAATTTTCTGTATAACCCAAATGGGGTTTCACTATATCAACTATTCTTCTGTTCCATTCTCCCAAGTGTTGGGATTAAAGGTGTGTGCCACCAAGTCTGGCACACACAACATAGTTACTGAATTTTAACTGGCCACCTATTTCATGACAGACCTAAATGACAACAGCTGTGTCAACAATGGACTTATTGCAAATTTGTTATTTGTGTACAGACGTCACTTTGGTGGGTACTGTTCTATTCTCTCCCAGTTATTTCTCCTGCTGGCCAATGTGAAAAGCTGGTTACTTTTCACATTGTTACCATAGAGTGGTATGGTCATTTGTAACAGGTTCTCTGGCTCTGAGTCACTTGCACCTCCACCATGCCACAAGTTTGTAAGTCATGATAGGACTATCTAATAGATTCATTGCATCATGTAGTGACCTTGGTCAGAATGTGCCCCCTGACTTCTTCCCAAGTTCACACCTAGAATCACAGGGCACTGAGAGTTCTTACTTAGAAGGCCTCTTCTAGCAGCTTATATTGTTCTCATTAAATGTTGCAACACAGCACTTCTCCTTCATTATTCATGTGGTTCTTTCACCTGTTTTTCATCCTTGATTTGTTGCCTGGTAGGTAGAAGACTCTTTCAAAATGTAAAATTTTTGAAATTTCATGTCCTTTCATTATTGTTATGGGAAAGACACAGAGAGTAGTTCTGTCCCCTGGTGCAGACTGGCACTCTCAGTATTATCTCCTGCAATGACTGTGGCCTTTACTGTTTAACTCATACAATGTGGATTTGTTGGGCTTTTGCCAAGTATGGTAGGAAAAATGTAGCTGCTATCTTTGCTGCCATAGACACCTCTGTTTCTCAGATCTCATCAAAGTGTACCAATGCATGCAGATATGGTAACCTGAGAAGTTCTTAGGCAACTATACCCAGAGCATAAAGGAGGCTATACAGAGGACAAACCAATATTCTCCTTGATGACCTTTGCTATGTCCACAGTACTTTCAGTTGTTGGTGATTGCAGGCTCATTCTTTCACTCTCTATGACAGTGACCGACAGCATGCCAGTTCTCCCTGGTCCCTGCAACAAGTCAATTCTTTACCATCTACACAGGCAATTAAAAACCACACTAAGAATGTGAGTACATGGATATGTGGGTGGTACTTCCTTGACATTCATCTTCCCTGACCTCCAACCTGCACTCTACTTGCCTAGGTTTACCTTAGGTCTTGATCACTAACATGACTTCTGCTTCCCTAGATAGGAGATCTTTCTGGCTCACAGAGGAACATGGAAGGACAAACTTGCCAGGTACTGATAAGTTCATTGCAAGCATACTACCTGAAATTCTCATAAGTCTGCACAGCCTTCTAAACAAACACAATTGATCCACAAGACTCAATAAACAGCAAGAAAGCAGAAATGAACAGTGAGGACAAAGGGAAAACAAGAGTAATCTAAATTCATCATAGGATTCACAAAAATGTATTCCAATCATATAAGTCACAGTGGAATATTCCAGAAAACCTCCTGATAACAACTTTCTACAATGACTTTTATCTGCTTATTCTAACTTTTGCTATCTTTTTTCTCCTTTCTCATACCTGCCCACCACCCACAACTTTTAGACGTCATTATCCCATCTAGATGATGGATCAGAATTGTGAGCTTCAGACAGGGAAAAGACTCTTCATGCTATTTTGATTTAATTAAATATACAATACATTTATAGAAACCAAGGTACCATTTCTGCTTTGCTTCTCTTCACCTGTCAGACTGCGTTCCCATTTCATTATCAACACCTTAACCATTCCTTCCCTTCAATGTTTATTCTTCAGGGTTGCCTCTTTATCTGGATCCTCATTTCATGCAACAGTTATGATTGCTTGTTCTTCCATGACTAGGAACTCATTTGCTGTGCAGGACTAAGCACAATACAATACATATAAAAATATGTCTGGGTAAGAGAGTCTTTCCACATTATCTACTGACTAACTGATTGGAGTCTCCTAAAGATATACAAGATAAATATGCATAGAGGGAAAACTGAGGAAAAGGGAAAAAAGAAGAAATAGAAGACTTATGTCATAAGCATATAGAAATTGATATCTACAGATATTTCTTTCAAATGTAATTTATGACTGTTATTTAAAATCTAAGGCCCTTGCTAAAAATTGTCACTTCATAATTTTTTTCTCCACAGAGAGAAACATTGTCACAATAGACTTCTTAGAGGGAACAGTTACGTTAAACAGAATCACGCCTGTGATTTCCAGGTGTAACAAAGCAGTGAGATGGATCATCACTTCCTTAGAAACTGAGAAAGAGAGAACCAGGTAAATGAGAGCTGTTGGGTCTTAAGACCACTACACAAACATTTCATTCCACATGAAGAAGACATTTCTTTGATTTTCATAGAAATGTGAAACCCTTGCCACAATGATAAAGAACTTGGCCCTTGGATGATTGTCTGCATAAAGGAGAAATTGCTTCAGTGACCAAAGATGGAAGTGGTTATATTTGTTTTAAGAGAATGAGAAGTGAGAACACACGTTTTGACTTGTAAGCAGCATTGAATAAAAAGTCCTGACAATGCACCAAGTCATAAATAGAGCAAGAAATGATTTCCAGGCCTGTCTCTCCAAAGGGAATGCATGAAAGGGGTGGAAAATCATCCATTGTAGAGCTAAACAAAGATACCTCATCCCTCATTCCTTCCTATTAAATGTGAAAATGGAGTGCACCAACCAAAGAAATCAACAATCACCCTCCTCAGCAAGCTTATAGGACATTTTCTGCAGCTCAGGTCAGTAATATCTGAGAGGAAATTTCAAGAGTCTAATCCCAGCTCACAGTGGTGTCCACAACAAGTAAGGACACAGACAGCATGCAATTGAGGGGAGGCAGACTCAGAATAAGCTTGTCAACAACAATTGAAAACTACTTCATCTCGCTGTTAGCAAACACCTCATTATAAAAAGGGACTCTGTTTTCAGGTGGTTGGTATGAACAAGAACGATGCTTTATTTTCACAGATTAATGCCTCCTTGATATTTTGTTCAATATTTCCAAGATAGTGTTTTGTTCAAAGTGTGGAAATGTAGAAACCAAGAAATATATGAACTTGTGCAATGGAATTGCAGGAAATATTAGTTTAAAATAATAACCACTAAGTTATGATATATTTGTGTGCCGGAATTATACAATTTAGGTATTTACATATATTAAAGTTACCATCTGTTCTCATATCATGTTCATGCTATATAAATCTGGTCCAAGAGGGAACCAGGGCATTAATAATATTATTTATACATTTATTTGTAATATTTACCAAGCACAGAGTCTCCAGATAGCTAACTGATTTGTGTCTGGCATATCAACTTTTTTGCAATATTTCACATTAAGCCCATGGAAACAAGAAAGTTAATGGGGGATTGTTTTTGCTTTTCCTCAATCCCAGTATTTTGACTGAGTGGAGAGACAAAATGACATGGGTTTAATTTCATACTTTCAAATAGTAAATAAAAGATTATAGGATAAAGTCATTCAGATATTTCTCATTTATATTCTAAAAGGTGATAATTCCTGTTTGTTAAATAACTAATGTCATCTTAATATTGGATACAACAGCCTTCTAGAGTACTATAATCTCCTGGAACTGATCCTAACTGCATTTCAAGGTAGGTTTATGGTCAGGAAATAAAATGTTTAGAGTCTAAATTATAGAAAAAACAAAAGAATTGTGGTTAAGTTTATTTCATTAATGTTTCTATGAAAAGGGAGAAACACAAGGCTCAAACACTCTGTGAGAGTTTGTCTTTGGCTCCTCAGCTCCCTGTCTCTGCATGATTTTTCAATAAACACCTCTAAACAAGTACAGTTCTATAGCCACAGCCCTGCATTGCTGAAGTGTGGAGTGGCTTTGGGATGAGAGTTTTGAGTCTCAGGGAGATAACACAGTGTGGCCAATATCACATATTCACCAATATGAGGACCTTCCAGAGAGTCTACCACAGCAAAAGCTCCTCATGGTGAGTATGTACTGACCATAGCTTCAGAATTCAGATTTTGATTACCCCAAATTTAGGTTATCCAAAATGTTCCAACTGTGGAAGTGGTTTCATGAAGTTTTATAATTTCACATAACAAAGAAAGTCATTAGTGAAAGCAAGTTTTAAATTCATTGGTGAATATGTAAAGAATTGGATACAGCTGGATGGGGGAAGCTATTGTAGGTCTATGTTGCTATCTGATAACATTCTTAGCATTTGAGTTGGTAGAAGCTAGTGGTCTCCCAAGTTAATACATGCTAAAAGGTTTTTATCCATGTTAGTTCTGACAGAGAGGTGAATAAGAAATGGCTGATACAGGGGGCTAGAACTAGCATAAGATAAGGTAATCAACCGCTGGACCTGCAAGATTCCAATTCCTCCACAGTACTACAGCTCTAATCCATCAATCTCTGCAGACAGAGCTTCTTTTCACGAATTCTATTTCACTAGTAGGTGCTGGGTTTTCTTTCTTCTTCTTCTCTGCCCAACCCACTCATTCTCTTCATTTGCTATTCAAGTAATACAAGTATCTTGTATGCTTTTCTTTTCCATTTCCATGTAATCTTTGGCACCAGTTTTTCAAGACTACAGAAATCATTTCAAATTTGCTACTGGCTTGTTTTTGGTTACAGTTTCAGTACATAGGAATTAATTTCCTGACTTCTCCTGACTCTTAATAACCAACAGACCTCCTTGAACCCATATTGATCCAATGGCCTATTACTCATGATCTTTAACCATTAGTTGAAAATACTTAAAAATATTTGACTCCTGTTTGCACATGACTAGCATTCTAGGTTCTTTCACTTTTTGGTATAGTCTTTTTTCAACTCAAATGAACAGTTTCTTTCTCTTATTCTCCAGGACATCCACAGAGATAATGTTACAGATTTGCCCCCATACCATGTGGAAGTACACAATGATCACTCTTTTGAGATCTGCATACACATAGTCAGAAGACTTAGTCAAGCAATTAGTAGTTATATAAAATACAAGACTTTCACTTTTTAATAGCAAGCACTTTAGCGCACTCTTTCTCGATGAAACCATGCTTAGTTCTCTGCAATTTTTGCTTTAGCCCCTATAATGTTAGCAAGATATGAATATATGCATGAAGAGTTTCAGCGAATGTAATTACAGTGGCATAGTGATAAACACATAGCTATTTTGCCTGATAATATTATGTATTTAACAGGTTTATTTGTTCAACAGTTTGAACTTTAATTATATTTTGCCATTTGGGAGTTTTAGACATGTAACAATCATAGCTCCTCTCTGGTTATTAGTTTAAGAAGATTGCATTCATTATAAAAAATAATCCAGATTTATTTATTAGAAATTTTTCTTCTTAATGCCTTACAAGTGAACTAGGATATGATCACTTTCTTTGCTGTTGGTGTTATGTGACTCATTTGTATGGTGAACAAATCATTTCTCAATCTACATGCAACAGTGCAAGATGTTATGGACGGCTTGGACCCAAGGCAGCAGTAGTGATAGGCATTGTGTGCCAGGTGCTGTCACACAAACCCAGAGCTCTTCCAAAATTCTTCTGACACATTCCTCTGTGGATTTCAAATACATTGAGTAACTAGAAAATGAAGTAAAAGTAAAAACAGAGCAGGAGAATCTGGGAAACAAAGAAAGAGGGAAATAAGGAAGAGAGGGATGAAGAATAGAAGGGACTGTATATTAACACTAATAAAAAGATCAGTCTTCTTATAAACCAAGTCCATTCCCTTAAAGTCTAACCACAGAACAGTAATCTCTTGGTAATCATTCCTTGTCATTGAAGGAAGCCACCATTTGGGCAAATGTTAAAGAGCTTTGGAAGATAGCCTCTCATCTCCCTCTAGTACTGCCCCCTTTGCACAAGACAGTGTGTATAACTTTAGTTTTCATTTTACCAAATCATATTTGAAGTTAAAAGGATGGTAATGACTTTGTGATAAAACAATATATATCATATTAATTATAATTTTAGCATTTATTTATAACAATAGCTCATAAATTATCATTTAATAATAGCTCATATTAAATAGATGAAGTTTGTAGAAAATGCATTGATGATTCTTTGCCAATTGATCATTCTGTGTAGTGTTTATTATTTGGGTATTTAGGAAGGATGCAGTTCAGTCTTCAACACCAAAAAAAGCCTGTCCCTGCTTCCTACATCAGAAATCTTCTGGGATAGAGAGACGACTCAATGGTTAAGAGCACTGGTTGCTCTTTCAGAGGTCCGAATTCAATTCCCAGCAACCATATGGTGGCTCAGAACCACTATAATATGATCTGATGCCCTCTTCTGTCATGCGAATGTACAGAAAGACAGTGCTCACATACATATATAAATAAATCTAAAAAGAGAGAGAAAGTAAAAGAAATCTGCCTCCACAAGGCATGTTTGGTTAGTCAAATGGCTTCTACAGTATAGTGTTTTAATTAAGCATAATTTTTCCATATATGGCTTCAGTAAACATTTTGTTTGACTCACAACATGTTATTGGATGTGTAATTTGCATTGAGTCAAATGCACAGATCTTAAATGTTTGACTGGATGAATTATGTGCATACAATCCTGTAATAACCTATAACCTCTTAACCCCAAGAAGACAGCCTCTCATCTCCCTCTAGTACTGCCCCCTTTGCACAAGACAGTTTGTGTAACATTAGTTTCCATTTTGCCAAATCATTTTTGAAGTTAAAAGGATGGTAATGACTTTGTGATAAAACATTGTTATCAGTTTTAGTATATGTACATCAAAGTGTTTAAGTAAATCTGCTTGCTCCTGATAAATAGAACTATAATGTATGGTTTAGTGGGAGAGACAAAACTCATTCACTCACTAAACAAGCATTATGTGTAATATATATTAAAAAAACCTTAGATAGTAGAAATGAAGATTAAAACAAAAGTAGGTGCTAAAGATCCTATTCTGAGGGGGCTTAGAATTCATGTTAATTGGGACTGGTATTTGAACCTATCATTTCACATTGATGCATGTGGTGTGCACGCATAGTCAGATTTTATTTTTCTCATTTATTTTTTTCAAACATGAGACTTTAACTAAGATCAACTGATGTTTACATCACATTGGATGAATTAGATCCATGGCTCTAATTCTATCCAGTGAGGTTAAAAACAATTCAGTTAAGTCTTAGGTCAGTATGCTTGTTCTGGGCCTGATGCATATACTGTGGTCTGTTTAGTTTCCTGTAGTTTTGTGACTAGCTTGTGTCATGAGTCTGGACTTTCCTACTGATGTTGCCTTTGGACTAACTGCTTAGTTCTTGGTATCATCTTTTCTTGTATATTATGTCTCTATTATCTCCTGACTCAAGCTCAGAAACCTGAGGACATATTCTCATATGACTTTGGCACCCTCTTCTGCATTATATATTCTCCTTTTCTGAGACAGCTTTTTCCTTTCATCCCCAGCTGCCCTAGAGTTCATGAGTTAGCCATGATTAACTTCAAACTCACAGCAATACTGCCTTGGCCTCCCAAGGGTGGGGTATACAAATCACAGTGCTCATTTTGGGTCACAGTCTTTCTGTTACATAGACAAGAAGAATTCTAGTGGCAGGCTTTGGGTATGAATATTTGCACTTAAAAACATTTTCCCAACTCTTTAGTTCCAAAAGATAAATAATATCTTTCATTATTGGAAAATTTCTTACATTTAAAATTTCTTTGGAATTCTCTTGAGGAATACTTTCTGCTTTAATGGATTGATAAGTTGACATGTGGTCTCTTCTTCTATGTAGAATATATTAATACCTGTGAGGGAGAATGCTCCCTCACAGTGGAATTCTGTTTGTAAGAATATGGCTTGTTAAATGGCCAAAACTCCCTAATCATTGAAGCATACACACTCCAATGTGCATGTGTTGAAAATAGTTTGACATGTTTTGCACTTGCATCTGCCTATGGATTATTTTCAACATACCTAATTGAAAAGAAGAACTCTCCATGAACTTAACTTTTTTTTTTCCATAAGGAAGGAAATGTAGCTAAGAAAATAATCAGTGCTGTGTGGTTATAGTCAGTTAGTGTATACTCATTGCAGAACAAGAAAAATAAAGGCAGAAGAGAGGGGCTAGTGGTCAAGAGAATTTGCTGAACCCAGGACCCAGGACAGATTCTTTATATCCATCTGCAATTATAGCTCTCAAGGATCCAGTAACTCTGTCTCCATTGAAAACTACACTTATAGGCATGTATTCATATGTATTTAACAATAAACACAAAATATTTTATAAGGAAATAGCAAAATATTATGGGTCTCTCTCACTAACACACATACATGTGTTTGTTAGTACATGAATATATAGTCAGACAAATTATATATATATATCATATTTTCATGCAGAAAACTACATTACAAATAATTTAATCTACCGTCACATTGTTATTCTTTTTGCAATTTATGACAGTTTAAATGAAGTATTTGATTCTATGTTTTGTGGAAATCTTCAACTACAGGGTATTTATTTACAGACTAGAAGAAATTGAGCCTCAACACACACACACACACATGCATATATGCCACATTTAATTTTAATCAAGCATATATAGAGTTATCTTATAGAAATATATAATTATTTCTCCATAGCTTTTTCTGAAGTCTTATTAAGTTATTATTTTTGTCTGTGACAAAGAATTTGAACTTTTGTTATTTTGTAAGGCAGATTGTAGTTGATCCTATATGCCTTTGACTGTTTTCTTGTAGCTGGCCCTACCTTGGTCCTCTCTGACACCTGAGAACATCCCTGTTCTACTGTGATGTGTAGGAAATATGTTGGAATTTTTGAAAAATACTGCTCTACACAACAGATACATTCACTCATGAAGTATAATGAAAAGCCACTTCCCCTTTAAACTTATGCATTTTTAATCAATGGGTTTTGAACAAGGTGCCAAGAGTTAAACATTATAAATTTAACTGTAAAGTTTTAATGACTGGGTATTTAAAAAAAATCAAGAAAAGGAGGTACTACTTAACATTCATTCATAACTCTTAGATAAGACACCAAAACATAGGGCACAGAAGTCCAACTGGATACTGAGATTGCATTAAACCAAAAATTTCATAGCAAAATAAACAGCCAGTGGCATGAAAAGACAAACCAGATATTGGGAGGAAATTTTGAAAACCATATGCTAGAGGCAGCTATATAATAATTATGTAAGGAAATCAACCAACTTAATTACAAGCTCCCCCAAAACAACAGAAAGTCCTGCTAACCCAAATTACCCAAGCAAACAAGTGAAGGGCATAAATAGCCAGTTGTCAAGACAAAGCTCACAAATGGCCAGCAGATAGGTAATGAACTGCTCAACAAGAAAAGTTGTCAAGAGGAGGGAGACAAGGAAGAGGGTGAGAGGGTGGGACCTGCAGGGGGAGGTGGGTAGTGATCGTGATGTAACTTGAATAAATAAGTAAATGTTAAAAAAAAAGAAAATGCAAATTAAAATTACCATAAAATGTCACTGTTTATCTGTGAGAATGGCTATTTGCCAATACACAGAAGGTAAATGCTAGCAAAAATGTGAAGAAACCCTAGAGCATTGTGGGTGGGAATGTAACTTAATACAGCTACAGTGCAAAGGTAAACATAGATCTTATCACATGACCTAGCAATCCTACCACTGTTACATACAAAGTAAATGAAACCAGCATTTCAAAGAGGCATTTTGAAATATCAAAGAGTACAACATTTACTGATGAACAATTCACAATAGCCAAGCTATGGAATCAACCCAATTAAATTATCAAGCTACAATGGATTAAAAAAAAAAAGCATTACCCGTACCCAGTGAAGTACTATATGGGTGTTTAAACAGATAATTCCTATCATTTGGAAAATCCTCAAAAAGTAAGCACATAAACATAGGGAGCCCTGTGGGGTTGCACACACCTGTAATCTTGGCACATAGGAAGTAGAAGTACGAAGGTGACCAGTTCAAAGCTAACTGGAGTTACAAAGAGAGACCTTGTTCAAAACAAAGACAAATATAACAAAAAGTGAAAGAAAAATGCTGTGACAATCATTTAAATTAAGTCTCTCTTGAGACTAGATATTCTGTGAGAGACAGAATATAGTTTCAAACAGTAGAATAATTCAAATGGATCTTGTGATAAAAATAATTTTTTGTTAAAAAAACCCTCATCATTGCTTAATATGTAGTTTCTGATGTTCTCCTGGTACTGGAGTTATTTTCCAGAGAGTAACACAATAGTAAATATTGTCTTTATGTGACCTCATAGTCTTTTATGCTGAATGTCTCTATAATATATTTTGAATCTATTTATTGCAAACTGTTGCTGGGTCCACAATAATTACTTGGTTTTTGACAATGGCTTCTAATATAATTTCATTGTTTCAGCTGCTATTTATTGTTTATTTTACAAATCTGTGGCTTCTTCATACTTTCTGTTTTTAGGCTTTTAGTATGTCAGGCTTTATTATCTGAGAACAAGCGGGTATTTTCTTATGGCATTTTCCACAGCAAAGTAAGTGAGTTCTTTCTGGTACTCCCTCTAACTCTATGTATATGGTCAGGTTCTTCATTACGTTAAGAATTCCCTGAAATTTTAACCAAAAGTTTATTGTGAGCATCCTTGACATACTAACATATTAGAATACAATCACTTCAAACTCTCTTTTAAAGTCATGTGTAGCAATTTAAAATGATAAACCTTGAGATCCAATCAGCATGTTTCTTCAAAAGCAAAATTGAAAGAATATGCATGAGCCAAAACAGAAAGAAAATGAGCAAAATCACAACAACTCCTTAAATTATCTCTTGGTCCTAGTGGAATATTTTTGAAAGAAATGTATTTATTATATTTTAGTTTTCTCTCTCATGTGTGTGTGTGTGTGTGTGTGTGTGTGTGTGTGTGTGTGCGCGTGTGCATGCGTGCGTGTGTGTAGCATGATTGTAATTCGGGCACACATGTATTAAAATCCAAAGATAACTTATGGAAGTTTGTTCTCTCTACCATCAGAGCCCAGGAGTTAACTCCAGTTGTCATGCTTGGGAAAAGGTATTTTTACATGCTGATCTGTCTCACTGGCTCATCGTCTATCATCAAAGTCAGGGCCAGGTCTTCTGTTTAGTTTTAGAGGCAAAGGTCTGAGTAGTTGTAGCATCACTGCCCCGAGTACTGAAGAGAATCAAGGCTAGAGGTTTCTATGAGCAGCCTCCTAACTTCTCATGCTTCCAGAGAGCTCTACATTCAGTAGAAGGAAACTTCTCTCACCATATGCAAGTGTGTAAATGTTGAAATATAAAGCCAAAGGAAAGGTCCATATGACTAAATGTAAAGAATCATTACTTTCTGTTTTGCTCAAGCTAACATTTATAATAAAATATTTCTGAAGGAAAAAAAAACATGAAGAAAGACTATATAATACACATTCCATAAAAGGTTTCAGAGCATGTGAAATCCATGCCTAATATGATCAAAGAAAAACCTTTAGTGCTGTGCCCAGATAATTTTTAGCATTTTAACTCAATGCAGCTTTTTTACACTAAATGATTTTGCTTGATTTGCTAAAACCAGAAATAGAATAAAAATGAGTTGACATAGTTCCCCTTGTTACTCTGAGAAAAACTTACTTTCACTGAAAACCCCATGGTAGCAGATACACAAAACATCTTTGTATTCCCAAGTCAAATGAATGAGAAGGACTTGTTTGGTCTAAGCAGGAGGAAGACTATTTCATCAGAACAAAGTATTGCTATTGGTCATTGCTGTGTAGATCTTATACTAACTAGTGATTAGAACCAATAGATCTTAGTAATATAGTTATTACGTAGTTGGTAAATGTTTTGTATGTATTTATGCACAGTATATGGAATTTCCTTCATTGTCTGAGGTGGCAGATGTGTGAAGATCTATTCCACCTGAGGTGTCAATGTAGTTATCAGTGTCAGGAATGTATAGTGTATTCAAGGACAAGTAGGAGGTGAGGTGGCTAGAATGTCTGGAAATTAAGATGGTAAAACACTGTCTTTGAAACTCTGATTTTGCACCGTCCTGGTTATAGTCACGCTGACACAGGCAGATTGGCATGGGTTCTGAAAACATGTTTCTAAGCTTGAATCCTGTTCCCTCATGCCATCCTTTTCCATATACGTTCTGAAATGTTGCACACAATACTTGGTTACTCTGAATCTTATTAAATAAAATAGGAATAGTAATCGCCTTGGCTCTCAGAGCTGTTTTAAGAATAAGATGAAATTCTATTTATAAATACTTAGGTTTTTATAGACTAATAGTAGCTATTGCATTCTAGATACGTCATATGTTTTTGTGCATAGATAACACATGCATTGTCTATATTTTGCTATGTAGAGGTGTGTGTTCCCAAGATTTATCTTGTTCTCCATTTCTGTGATTATTATATGGCAGGTTACTTATTATAAAAGGGAAGACTGTAAATATTATTTATTTAAGCTTATGGAAAAGTCACACAAGGTTGAAATATAGGGACACATACCTAAAAACATACTAACCATCATATGCATGACATTATGCCAGGAAGTGGTTAGAATGAAGGGATGCTGGTGTTAGAGTTTCAGTGTAATTTTGTTACAATAAAGAGTAGAGGATTTCTTACAGGAGTATGATTAAGAGAGTGCTATACATTAGGTATGAGAAAGAGTTCTTCACCTGGGCAGTGGAGAAAGACATCTTTTTGTTGGTGTTGTTCTCATATCAGTCAGGGGCAGAGAGATGGCAGTCCTTTGTTTATCCTATCTTGATGCCTAGGACTCATAAAATCAAATCAAATTCAAGCAGTAGGCTGAGAGGAGGAAGACAGACAGGGACCTGCCAACCACCATGCCACCCACAGACTTGCTCTCCAGGACACAGGCACAGACCAGCCATCCCCATGCCATGGCACCATGCAGCATGGATGGAAGATGTCACCCAGGAACCCACCAGCTCTGTGGCCAACCTGCGGTAGGAGCCACGACAATGTGTGAGTATGTGGTGGTCAGATGGGAGAGAAAGAGTAGAGCAGCTTGAGCATAATGAAGAGAGATGGAACTACAGACTTGAGGGTGGAGTGTGGAGAGGAGTAGCCTGTTGTGACTGGCCAGCCACACCACCTGGAGCCATGGTGAGGTCCTAGCCTGAGGTGCCACTGAGGGTCATGCCTGATTCTGTGCCTTCCCAATGGCAGGGGTAAGTGTCTATGTCCTTTGCTTATATTACCATTAGAGGACATGAGGATGTCCCTGGTCAGGGCAGCCACTGGGAACCACATGGATGCCCAGGAGCTGTGCACAACTGGCTCCATGGCTCTTTGAATGTAGCACCCTGGAGAGCTGGTTCTGGTGGCAGCAGGTGTGGGTGAGTGGCCCTGAGGGCGTGAGAGGGGAAAACTTACCCTGCCTCCAGCTGATGGCAACATTGGGTGGCCTAGCTGAAGCAGTGCTGGAGAGCTTTCACCAGTGGTGTGGATAAGGGAGAGTTGGAGGGCTGACTAGATCAACTACCACCCAGGCCCAGATTCAGGACTCTGAATTGGCCCACTCCGAAATCTCTATCATCTTCGAATTGTTGAGATGTGTGAAAGATCTAGTCCTACTGTTCCAAAGCTTCAGAATCCTACGACAGGACAACAACAGGATAACTGAGAGAAGTCCAGATGATAATCCAATATTGACGGTGTCACAGTAACCAGCTATCTCGAACCAGACTCATGACTCAATGCAATGAACTTTTGCAGGTAAAGATTGAAACAGAAGGATATACTGTGGGACACAGTTGTGGTTGTTGTTTTTGTTGTGTGTGTATGTGTGTTATTTTCAAAGGCAGGTTGCAAGGGAAAAGGGTGGATATGAGGGAATGGAGAGATGAGTGGAACTGAGAAGCATGGTATGAAACCCACAAAAAATAAATACAAAGTTTAAAAAAAGAAGAAAGAATGAGTTCTTGTAAATTGTTTGTGAGCAGCAAAATCTAAAGAAACAGGATTAAGAAATTAAAATTATCTTTAGTTCTATGAAAATAACATGTGATACAGGGGACATAATGTCCCCGTATGTTAGGCCAAGGAAAGCTTTTAATGAAGTCATCTGATCTTGATAATGGCCTCCTTAAATGAGGTATTTAAAGACCACACTGGCATCTTTCTGATATCATGTATCATTTCAGAGAAAAAAGGAAATTACTCACAATTTTCTAATCTTCTCTCACATTTGGACAACATTGGACTTGATTTTTTAGAAACAAGTTAGCCAGACTGTGTAAATGTTACTAGTGAGAGGACCAAGGCACAAAAGTATTCACATAAATGTACAATGCAAATCTTTGCCCAAACCAAAACTAAGTTATGAAGAAGTGTATCAATACTCAAATGATGTTCCCTTTGACTTCATAGGCCTTTGGGGACTAAATGGAGCACAATGGTATTTATGACCTACAACATAAGCTTCTTCGAATTCCACATTGCTTTTGTTTTATCTGATTGGCTCCCAAAACTACTTATTGAGGCAGTTTCTGACTATGACTAAAACTGAAACCACACAAGTACCCAAATAGGACCATATGCTATTTTCATCAAACACAAAATAGGAAATGCTGACAAGATTGTAGGAATCATCTTGGATAGTTTTCCACTGGTTTCCAAAGAGAGTGGATGAGCTGTAGATGAATGCCCAAACATTCAAATTTTTCATCTTCACAAAGCCCATATAGAAATTTGAAAATCAATATACAAAGATCAATACCAATGTAGCCCTATACAATCTTAATTTTGCATTAATATACAATGATCAATACAAATTTAGCCAAATATAATATTAATTTTGTATCAGTATACAAAGGTAT
>CAJQZJ010033798.1:542983-565293 GCA_907164525.1 Lophiomys imhausi
TAAGTCCTTCATAATTCCTGCTCTACAACCAATGTCTGTCAGAGAAATGGGGCCAAATGGCTGAAGATTGATGCTGTAATGTATGGAGAGAAAATGGGAACTGTCCAGGCAGCCACTGGTATGTCATTTTTTAGTTTTGGAAGCTGCAGGCCCTGCACTTCCTATATAATCAGATATATTTATCCCTCTCAGGTCTCTGAGGTGGTTGAAGAATAGATAGCTAGAGTCTCATAGTTAAATTTTGAGTTGTTTAGGAATCAAGAGGGTGTTCCGGATCTAAGAAGATATTTTTAAAAGTATGAGGCAAGTTAGTATGAAAGCTGAGTTAGATATAGAACTTTAAACTCATGGAGATGGTTAGATAGTAGAATGTTAAAGTCAGGTGCCAAATACATATGGACTGGACATTGGGAATGTATGATAAGCCATATAACTCTTATAATTGTGGCCTATTTATTTCTGTTGTTTTGTATTGTATTTATAGTTATAAGAAAAAGAACCATTTTTTGGACTGAAAGGGAGAGCTGTTGGGGGGAAAATGAAATACCTTAATCTAAAAAAAAAAAGAAGAGAAGAGGATGGGGGGTTGAGGGGGAGGAGGGTGGAAGGGTGGAACTGGAGGGGCGAGTAGGGAGGGGATTGTGATTGAGATGTAACTTGAAGAAATAAAAAATTATTTAAATAAATAAATAAATAAAAATAAAAAAAAAGAAATTTGAAAATCCCATCTACAACTCTATACAATATATTTGGAAACAACAGAGCAAAATCAAAGAGGTACGGAGTTGGTGTGGAATAGAACTTGGATTCAATCACTGGCTTTGAATAGCTGTAGCTGAGACTTGGCTGGGAGATGTAAGCTGAAGAGGGCACAGGGGCTTGTGCTGCATGCTGTTGTTATGGGAATGCTAGGGCTTGATTTGTGTAGGAGATTCCCAGCCACAGATCAATAGGCATTGTAACCCTAGTCATCTGAGCTGATAAAATAGCTGTCACATATGTGTAAAGGATGTCATATTCTAAGATATGTTCTCAGTACTCCACAGTATGAAAAACAAATTACATTAGATGCAAAAACATCCCAAAGAAAAAATATTTCCATAAATGAACTGTGCTTCACTCAAAGGTAGTGGATGGTACCAGTTCCAGACTTAAGGAAACTTCTATGTCTACAGATCTATACATTTCAGACAGCTCTTTAATTAGACACACTATCTAAATATTTGTAACAAATTTTATCACTAACTGTACTTTCAGATCACCACTTATATACAATGCTCTAATTCTATTTAAAAATAATAGGGTCCTCAATCATGGACTTTTTACCTATCAGTGAGACGCTTTACCCTAGTGAAGCTGCCACGTTGTGCCCCAGAGCAAGATGAAGCACTTAGCCCTCATGTGACTGATGAATTGAGAAGGGCGGATATGTGGGGGCCCCCACACTAGAGAAGGATAGATGGGAGAGGGGGTGGAGGGTGGGAAGACATTAGAATGGAGTGAACACAGGTTACTCAGTTAAGTGGAAAACATTTAAATTATACCAGTAAGTTAAAGCACAAGTGATAGTTCTTATGAGTTAGAATCACATTTGCAGATTCTGCTTTCATGCAGATTCCTTAAAATAGTATATTCCTGCTCTTAAACATACAAGAATTACTTTATTTGCTCATTTAGCAATTGCTTATTGAGAAAATATGAATGACATATAAAACAGAGCAGATACATGGACTTGCAGAGATTATATCTGGTGACAGGCAAAAAAAAAAAAAAATGAAGAAACGTGTCAACTGACACATTAATTCCATGACTAGCTAAGATCCAGGAAAGGACGAATAGAGGATAATGCACAGGATACTATATGGGTGACAGGGAAACATGCAAAAGGTAATAGCAGAGAAGCCTTTTGAGTTACTCTGTTATCAATGTGGCAAAACAGCTGATAAAAACTGGTTTAATGAGGAAAGTTTAGTTTGGCTCATGGTTTCTGAGATTTCTGTCCATGGTCAGCTGGATTCAGCAATTTGGGCATGTGATGAGAATAGAAGCAGCAAAAGAAAGAGGATTTAAACATCTCCTCAGTAGCACAAGTCCCTCTGTGAAACACAATGGCACTCAATCTTTCATCAGATTCCAAAGTTTTAGAGTCCTATCAACTGTTTCTAATATAGTATCCAGATGGACTACTTGAGCCCCTTGCCTTGGTCTAGTTCTCATCCCTTTTATGTCATCTCAGTGGCAGAGATTGTAGAGGTAAATATCAAACCTCTCTACACTTCCTGAGTGTACTGCATTTAACAACTTCCTGTGTAGTCAGGCACTGCTGTGTACTAATGCAAATCCAAAAGGGTGTGAGTGACAGTGCTGCCAAGTGGACATGACAGGCGTCTGTGAACAGTCTTTCTCCTTGACCCTCTCTTGGCCCTGGTGAATGCCCTCACACAGTCCATCTTCATTCCCTGTCAGTTAGACCTAAGGTGTGGCTTCCTATGTGTGCAATTGTTGTATATGATCAGTGCCTACACACAAAGTCCTTCCACCTTCCCCATCTGTTAGACATAACGAGTGCTCATACCCAGTCCTTCCTCATTCCTTATCTGTTTTCAGAATATAGAGAAGTTGAAGGGAGTAAAAATCCTTTGGGTCTCTGAGGTAGAAAATGCATGGTTCCCATGGTGCAGTATAAGATAACTCAGAAGTAAGCATTTTGGACTATACATGATTAAATACTGGGCTGTTCTTTGTTAGGTATGAGACTTGGAGGTTTATTCATGTAAATAATCAACATCACATGCCCTAAACTAGCATCTACTGTTTTTCTTCTGGCAATGTAGAATCCAATAACACTCATTGCCTATATTCTTACCTCTGTTGTCAGTGGATATTCTATAATATACTATCCAAACTACATTCTACTGCTCAAATATCTATGCACCCCTAATTTAAAATCAGTGAGTGACCAGAGACATGAGGTTTATATAGCTAGAAGATATTGTAGAGCACTTACTTGTAGGATAGGAGAAAAATAGATGCCATGATTCCATGAGCTGTAACACTTTGTCCTCTGCAAGGAGTTAAAGATAGTTTGATCCACCACTTTTTAAAAAGTTCTGAATTCAATACATGGCTTTTTCTTTTTATTTAAGGACCAAATTGCATCCAATCAGAAACTTGGGATTGAAAAAATTCAACTATACCTTATAAATAATAACCATATTAATACAAACACTTGACTTGTCTTGTTTTTCTTGATGTACTGGGAATCAAATCCAAGGTTCTGTTCATGCTAAAGGAGCACTAAACAACTCTTCCAGCTCTTTGAATTGTGTCTCATTAAAAAAATACTCTCTCACTGATAATATTGCATAGTTGTTGTATTGATTGCTATAAGGAGGATCTAAATTTGGATCCCCAGTATCAATGTGAAAGCTAGATGTGGTGGGGTTCATATATAATCGCATCAATAGGGGGTAAAGTCAGGCGGATTGTTGTACCTCATTGTCCCTATAGTTTAGTCAAATCAGTTTTGTTAAGTAGGTTAATGTTGGTTAAGTAAGAAACTCCGTCTCCAAATAGATAAAATAGTAAAATAAAATTATTTCTTTTCTCTTCCCAAAATCTTTCATAGCTTCTTCAGACATTATGATATTACTAATTCTCAGTGGGAGGTTTAAAGATCAGTTGTAGTTGGATTTCGTTAATTCTTCTGTCTATATGTGAAAACTAGCTCACATAGATCCAGAAGAAGCTATGTAAGCTGTCAAAAGAGAATAGTAATCAAGAGTCCCAATCAGCTGTAATGCTTATAGAGCACAATAAGAAGAATAAGATATCTTGGAAGGTCCAATAGTGGCACCTCTATCTTGGGGATAACCAATTATCACCTAATTGGACTTAAAAGTCACTAAGTGGGATGGGATTTATGTCTGGTACTATAATACTACTGCAACAACTATGCCCTTGGTAGGGCCATGGACCCTAATGGTACTTATGACTACTATTTCCATAAACGAGTATAATTTCTAACTACATTCTGAATACTTACCATTCGCTCTCACCCCTTTATTAAAGAAGCCTATTTTTACAGCAGAGATCATTACAGAAAACCACAAATGGTCATATAGCAAAGAACAACTGACCTTAAGCCTCAAGGAACATTAGAGAAGAGGGTGTTGAAAGAGCATAAGTGCCAGGAGACAGGACGTCTTTTACAAGATAGTGTCTCCCATATATGACAGGAAGCTGCACCCATGAAATTTTGACAAGATTGTTGTCTAAAAAATACTTTAAAAATGACAACATCAATTAACTTGTCAACATAAAGGAAGGGAATTTCACAAGGCTGAACCCCTAGATGAAGAACGACAAGACATTAATGATTGGTCAGAGAAGGAGAATCAGTATATTCTAGAGTCAAGCCTTCTGACAGGTTAAAAAATTCCAAGTAACCAGCTAGAAACATACATTCATCAGAGCAACACTGAAAGAACTCAGCAAGTTTATTTATAAATAATTTATTTGTGAAACAATAATAATTAAAGAATAAAAGGCCATTAATTTGAGAGGAGTTGAGGGACACAGAGGTATTGGAGAAAGGAGGGAAGAGAGGGAACTGAAGTAAATGTACCGATATATAAACTTCTCAAAAAACAGAAATAGAAAAAGGTAGACCAGTAATTGAGAAGACACCCACTGCCAACTTAAGACTTCTACACACATGTATACATGTGGATGCTCACATGTGAAGACCAGCATGAACTGTAGATAGCATACATAGTATATTACACATAATATATAATTATTTAATATTTCTTGATACATTGTTCATCTTGCTTTCCTTTTCCTTTTTTTGCCTGTGTGCTTTTTTTTTCTTAGTATCCTGTCATTATAGAAATGCATGGCAAATCCACAGTGAGACACCAGTATGGCCAGAAGAGATGAAAGAACTGAAAAAAATTGAGAACACTGGAATTGGATAAGGAAGCAGTGGGACTCTTATGCCTTGCTGAATGCAATGTAAAATACATAGTAGTTCCAAAAATAGACATGAAAATTCTTACAAAACCATATATGTAACTACTATGAGACACAATAAATATATCCATCAGTGATTTCACTCTCATTGGTGAAACATTTGTTCACAAAATCCCTGTCTATGACTGCTAATAGGACTTTATTCATAATAGCTCCAAAATGAAAGCAGATTTGTTCTGTAGTGTGGTGAATGGTTAAATAAAAGGCACTACATTCTTGATTTGGAATATTATTTGAAATAAAAAGTGAAGAATCAATGCACACAATAATGTGCATGCATCATGAGGTAGTTAAATTAGGCTGAGTGGCACAGATATTCTCTAAATTACCCAGTAATCAAGGTGCTAAGAGACAAGCAACATTTGCTTATCTAAATACAAGAGATGGATAGGGCATCTTCAAACACCCCAAGAGACCTGCAGAATATGGCATTCAAAGATGTTATCTTAAATTAAGATTTTATTTTTTTTAATATCGAGACATACCAGCTCCTGACAGCACCCCTATTCTACTCCAAGTAGAAGATAAGCATCGAAGAATCTCCAGTGTGAGATGGTTGAATTAGTGACAAGCCTATCTCTTGGCATGAAAAAACCCCTAGCTCCAACTGCAGACAGACTGCTGTCCAAAAAGGACAAAATTTGGTAGCAGGGAAGTTGACAACCTAACTCTGCCAAGACAGGGTAGGTAAGTCCTTCATAATCCCCGCTCTACAACAAATGTCTGTCAGAGAAACAGGACCCAAAGGCTGAAGACTGATGCAGGAATGTATGGAGAGAAAATGGGAACTGTCCAGGCAGTCACTGGTATGTCATTTCTTAGTTTTGGAAGCTGCAGGCCCTGCACTTCCTATATAAGCAGATATATTTATCCCTCTCAGGTCTCTGAGGTGGTTGAAGAATAGACAGCTAGAGTCTCATAGTTAAATTTTGAGTTGTTTAGGAATCAGAGGGTGTTATAGATCTAAGAAGATACTCTTAAAAGTGTGTTGCAAGTTAGTATGAATGTGGAGTCAGATATAGACCTTTAAACTCATGGACATGGTTAGATAGTAGAATGTTAAAGTCAGGGGCCAAATATGTATAAACTGAACATTGGGAAGGTATACTGGGCCATTTAACTCTCATAAATGTGGCATATTTATATCTGTTGCTTTGTATAGTATTTACTGTTATAAGAGAAGGAACCATCTGTTGGACTGAAAGGGGAAACTTCTGGGGGGAAGAGGGTGGAAGGGCGAGATAGGAAGGGGGAATAGGGAGGGGTTTGTGACTGAGATGTAACTTGAAGAAAAAAAAATAAAGAATTAAAAAAAATTAAGCTGAGTGGAAAAATATGAAGATAATTATATGCTTATAACAGTCACAAAATGACTAAACCATATGACAGAACAAAATAGTGTTTAGTGGGAATTGTATAGTAAGATAGTAAGTAGAACATCACTGTAGGTTGCACAAGGATCTTAGTCACAGCAGGATGTCTCTGCATTTTCACTGATGTGGTACTTCCCTGGTTCTGTGTGTGCTGGAGGTAAGAATACATATACTTGAAATGAGTATATAAGAAACTGGTAAAATTTGATGATAAGTTTTTTTTTGATGATAAGTTTTTAAACAATGGTTTATTTATTAGTGCTGGGTGTCACAGCTTCCATGTGGAAGTTGAGACAGCATGTAGGAGTTGATTCTTTCTTCCCATCATATGGGTTCTGGGACTTACACTCAGATCATCAGGTTTGGCTGAAGGCGCCTTTACCTACTAAGTCATCTTTCAGGTCCTGGCTATACTCATTAGATTGAACCAATGACAATTTCCAGGTTGGCCACATGATTCCATAGACACAATATTTACGTTTACGTTGGGAAAGTGGGTACATGGTATGTCTTCGTATTAATTTTGTAGCTTACATTTAATCTAACTTTGCTTTAAAAAAAGTATGACTTGAATGGCTAAGATGAAAAGCTCAAATGACAGCACACACTGGGTGGGGTGGAAAGAGGACACTGTAATGGAGATGTAACCTGAAGTAATAAATAAATATTTTTTAAAAGTATGACTTGAAATAGAACAAGTTAGAGTTATATGGAACCATATCCATAACAAAAATGTGAAACTTCACTTTAAGAGAAACAGGGAAACCCTCAAAAACAGAGCAATATATAATTTTTCTAAAGAGTCCATGTCATCATGAAGATGGCAATTCTTCCAGAACCAACCTTTAAATTCTATGATTTCTATAAGGCTTCTAGTCTGGACTCCATTTGATAGAACACTTAAGGAGAAAACATAAAGAGTGGCTAATAAGCTGTCCTAGTTATAGTCTTCAGTAATGGACAGAAAGTATGCTAATAAGTAAAAGAGCAGTTGGAATAAAGACCAGGACTCTCTGGTGGGATTGTTCACTCCTAGAAACGAGTAGCTGACTTTACAAATGGAGTGGTTTGGTAAGTTTCTCAGAAGGGAAAAGATCAGATAACATTTCATTTAAGTAAAGTTCATGTTGATCTAAAAATCTAAGAATAAAGAACAAAACTATAAAACTTGTTGCAAAGCCCATTTTATCTTACAAGCTTATTTATTTATTTATTTTACACCCCGATCATAGCCCTCTTCCTCCCCTCCTAGGTGTCCTGCCCTCCTGCTTCCTTTTCCCTTCCTCCCCACTTCTCCTCAGAAAAAGGGAGCCCCTCCTCCATGCCACCCCACCTCAACACATCCAGTTGCATCAAGATTGATTGCATCCTCTTCCATTGAGACCATGCACTGTAGCTCCTTAGAGAGAAGTGGTCAAAGAACAGTCATCAGATTGTTTTGCTCACTCTCAGCATCCTCTTCTTATAGGGCTGAGGCCTATGGTCTCTCACCCATCCAATTTGGCATATCTATTATTTTTGTCTTCTTGCCTACTAGTTCTTTTTTTAATGTTTATTTATTACTTGAAGTTACGTCTTCACCACAGCCCCCTCCCTCTATCCCTCCCAGCTCCGCCCTCTCACTCTATCCTCCTTCTTTCACTTATCCTATTCCTCCAGTGTGGTGTGCCCCTACATATCACCTCCTCAGTTAATTAGTCATATGAGGGCTAAGAGCTTCTTCCTGCACCAGGGGCCTACATGGCAGCTCCACTAGGGCAAAGTGTCCCACTAACTGGTAACAAAGTCTATGCTCCTGTTCCTTTCAGTCTGTTGGTTGTAGGGTAGTTTTCCTGTGCTATATGGCTAAAATCCAGTTATAAGTGAATATATGCCATAAAACAGTCTTCCATAAAAATAGCACAGCAATTGACTGTCTAATAGCAAATTGTCAGCCCTGAAAACATAATACAAGTAAAATTATAGAGACTAAGCAGCTTGTATATAGAAATATGGATGTATATACACATAAATATATTGATGTAACAATGATTGTTGAAAATAGAGAATGTGATTTTGTAAGAGGCCAAGAAGAGTATATGGGAGGGTTTGGAGGGAAAATAAGGAATAAAAGAAATGATGTAATTGCATTATAATTTCAAAAATAAAAAAGTCATCTTGGAAAAAAAAGGAACAGTCATCAGAGTCCATATCAGAGGCAGCCCCCTGTGTCACTTGCTAAGGGTCCCACATGATGACCAAGTTGTCCATTGGTTACATATGTGTAAGAGCCTTTGGTCCAGTTCAGGCATACTCTTTGATTGGTCCTTCAGTTTCTGTTACCCCCTATGGACCTAGGTTAGCTATCTCTTTTGATCTTCTTGTGGAGTTCTTGTCCCTTCTGATTCTTTCTATCCTTCTCCATGTTCTTCCACCAGACACCCTGTGCTCTTCCTCAGCCTCTGTTTAGATCCTCTGCTGCATGGACGTTCTCAAAGGACAGTTATGCTCCTGTCTGAAAGCATAACAGAGTATAGTAAATGGTGATAGGGGTTGGCTCTCTCCATTGGGTCTCAGGTTGGGCCTGTCATTGGTTGGACATTCCCTCAATTTCTGCTATATCTTTTTCCCTGTACATCTTATATACAAAGTAAATTTTGGGTTTAAAGTTTTGTGGGTGGGTTGGTGATCCTCTCCCTATCCTAGAAGTCCTACCTAGCTAGAAGGAAGTCTCTTCAGTCTCAGTATCCTCTATTGCTAAGAGTCTCAGCTAGAGTCTATTTTTAAAAAAATGACAAAAAGAAACTGGCATAGTGCCCATGCATGTAATGTCAGCATGTCAACATTGAGAGAAAGAGAAAATAACTGCAAGTTTAAGACTTAATCTAAATTATACAGAAAAGTTCTCCCAAAGAAACCAAAGACAAAAAGAAATTCATCAAAAGAATCCTCAAAAAAAAAAAAAACTCAGTAGTGTCTCTCTTCTTACATCTGAGGAGAAAACTACCTTCCTGAAAAAAAATAAATAAATGGCACAACTTCTAAAATGAAGTTTGATGTGTTTGATCAAGAAAAACTAAAAGTTCTGTACTGACAATTATTGCAATAAAAAAATCAGATAAACCAAAGGAAAATAATGGGGCTAGATCTAAAAATGTCATCAAGTATAAATATAAAAAAGCATAAAACTGAATGATCAAATATAATTACATAAAAGTCCAAATAAAAAAGTGACATGTGTGTGACACCATGCACTCAGAGTCATGTGTCCAGACAAATTGTTGATGGATGAATGGATGCATGCATGGATGGATGGATAAATAGACAGTCTGGTCACAGACATCCATATTACTTGAAATAGTAATTCCTTTAGAAAATATGAAGAGCAAGTGTTGGGGTAAGTCTTTATCTGAAGCTTCAGTGTTTCATAGCTTTGATGTGATTTAAGTCAAATAAGGCACACCATAATAAGATCTGCTAACTCTCAGCAATGGTGTCATCATTATCTGCTCCCATAACGTTTATGTATTGAAATGCTTAATAATGTGAGACAAAATTTCCAAGCAATCTGGAAAGAAACAAGCGCTTGACAGATAGCAACTTTCCTAGTCATAAACCTGTGGGTTTCTTGTGGCTGTTTTATTTTATTCTTCCATCTCCTAAAACAGTAATAACCTAGAGAATGAAATGTTCTTCTGGGAGCGTCCAATGTTGGGGGGTACAAGTGCTCCCACTCAGAGTTTGAAGTGGGGATGGCAATGTGCAAACAGACTCCTTCATTGTATGTGTACCCCAGGGTCAGGATAACAGAAAGATGCCAGGATTTTGAGAAGTGGATTTGGTACACTGCAGGACAGATTCTTCTGGTTGGTAAATGCATATAGCAACATCCACATGTGACTTCTCAGGTATTTTCCTTGTGGGCTTCTGAAGGTCAGTAGGACCTGTAATGCAGCCCATCTCCACAAACCTGGCAGCGTGGGAAAACATTAAGGAGTAAGACTGTCTACAACACTTTCTTTAGAGCATGAAGGTCCTCAGAAGAGTTTTCTTCCCCTCAGTGATTACTTTTGGGGGAAAATTTTTATTTTTAAATTAATAAAATTATTAAAAATAATTAAGTGCTTCAAAATAATTAAGTGCTTCAATAATTTCCAGACTTTCATGATCATGCATTCTTGTGATCTTTTAAATTTTTTATTGTATTTCCAAGCTGTTCTTAATCTATTGCCTATTCCAATTTGTTTCCCAAGCACTGAGAAAAAACATTGTCTGGATAAAAAAAAAAAATCCTGTTTTATATATAAGAGGCAGGATTTTAAAGTCTGCACCTACTTCTGTTAGACTAGAAAGTCATCATTGGACCACACCTAAAATATACTAAAATCCACTTAGAAGCACAGATGTTGTCATGAAGATAAAATGACATCAGCTTTACTAGATGATACTGAGTTTCCTTAGGGGAAGAATGGGTTTATTTGGTTTACAATTCCAGGTAAGGACCCAATGTTCAGTGAAGTTAGAGTACGAACTCAAACAGGAATTTGAAGCAAAAAAATAAATGAAAGAAAGAATAAAGGAAGAAAGGAAGGAAAGAAGGAAGAAAAGAAAGAAAGCATAGAGGACCACTGCTTGCTGGCTTGCTCACAGACTGATCCTTATCTAGCTTCTTTATGCCTTTACAACCATCTGCATAATGATGTCTCCTATGTTCAGAGTAGGTTTTCCTATATCAACTAGCAGTTAATAACAACCCCCCCATACATAACCCTAATCTGACTTGGGCAACTCGTAAACATAAACTTTTGTCTCAGATGATGCTAGTAAAGGAGGTTCAATGGAGCTTGGGTCACCTATAAAACCAGGGATGTGACCCCATTGAAGAAGGGCTTCTCCTTGCTTATGGGGTTGGTTCCTCTGTTATCTGTTGAGGACATTTCAACTTATACACATTTCAGTCATTAAAAGTTACAAATTGTTAATGGCAGGCTGGTGGGACCAATCAGGGAGAAGATGGAGAGAAAGTCTGGAAGGGGGATACTCAGGAGCCTATACAAAGTCTGACAAGATCTCCTGTGTGGACCTTCACCTCTGTGCCCCCTCCCATCCCCTTGATGGGAAGGTTTGTTCCAATAAAGTTTTTTCATTTTTCTTCTTTATTCTCTCTGTGGCTCATGTTTCTCTATTCCCAGCTCTCACTATCTGTAACTGTTACTTTCTCTCTCCAACAGAGACCATTTTGAGTTATCTCAGCCTTTAGCCACATGACTGCCAACTCTCTCTTTCAGTGGATCATCTCTCTTCAACTGTCTGTCACTCCACATTTCTGTGATGTTGATTCCTCTTTATGTGTTCTTTTGCCAGGTTGTGCAATTCTTTATCTATCCTATGGAACAAAATCATCAATACCCCCAGTGAACCACTCTGCACCCAGAATCCCTGTGACACTTGGCTGTGGCAAGTTGACAATGAAACATAACTATGACAATATGAAATTGGTGGTGCTTTGTGGTTGGTTATTCTGACATGCAATAATAACTCTCTTTCCCAGGATTATCATACCCTTAAAGAAAAAAAGCACATCCAGCAAAACAATAAGAATATAGGCTGGAGTCTGAGAAATAGCGGTATGAAAAGGAATTTTCCTTTTGGTATAAGAGAAAAGGAAATTTCACTGCATAATTCAGACCTCAAATCATTTGCAAAGTCAGAACCAGTGAAGTCATAGTTGAGGCATATCTAGTCCTGGTATGAAACCAAATGGCAAGCATACAGGTTCAGTTTATCTTGTTATCCTATGCCTCTATTGCTGCACAATTGCTAATGAGGCTTATATGAGTAAATACATAAAGTTCTCACAACTTTGCCCGGTACAGATATGGTGCTGTGGTCTTTTTGATGTGCTATCGTTGTAAAGTCACAGTGTCCAGTCATTCAGCTAAACACTAATCTGGATTCGGATACAGAAGCCCTTGGAAAGCTCAACTGTCCCTAATCAGTGGGTTGTCAAAAACAGAGATCATTCTAGGTGTTTCTAGTGGCACTGAAACAGGCTTCCCTGAAAAAGAATGTTTCTGTGTGCAAAAATGCAAAGGCTGGAAACAGATAAAGAGAGGTTGATTTGGGTCACAGATGACAAAGTTTAAGTTAGATATAGGAATGGTAACTGGCTGCTCAGAATGGTAACTGTAATGCATCATAATGCTTTATGTGGTTCAAAATTGCCAGAGGAGTAGATTCTAAATATTCTACCACACTATAAAAATTGATAAAGATGAAGATTGGCTCAGCTGAACACTGGTTGCTTCCTCAGTGGAACCAGGATTGGTTCCTAGAACTCACATATTGGCTCACAACCTTCTCCTATAACTCTAGATCTAAGGAACCTGATGCACTTTTCTGGTCTCAAAGATACTAAGTGAACTAGTTATGCACAGGTAAAATTGTAGGCATAACCAATCATACATATAAAAAGGTAAAAAACCAGAAATGAACAGGGAACATCACAATAAACACTAAAGAAACTCAGAATATTATAAGGAGATAATATAAAATCCTGTACTCCATTAAATTGAAAAACTAAAAGAAATTATCAAATTTCTAAGTTCATTCAGATCACTAAAATTAAACCAAGAACAGATTAATTATCTGACAGATCCATAACAAATGAGGAAAATGAAAACAGTAATTAAAAAGGCTTCCAACTAAAAACAAACTTTAGGCCCAGATGGATCCAATCTGAATACAAATATATATCAAAAAATATTCTCTACAACCACATTGGCTTTATCACAGAGATACAGGGATGGCTCAACTTGCATAATTCAATAAATATAATAAATCATGCAATAGATTTATAGGCAAAAGTAACATAATCACCTCAATAGATGCAGAAAATCCAACATTTATTCAAAATCAAAGTTCAATAATTAATATGGTTAGAGGGAACATAGTTTAACATAATAAAAGCTATATGAAAAATCTACAACCAACATTGTCCTAAATGGAGAAAAACTGGAAGTAAATGTCCTTGAAATTCAGAATGATATAAGCTATCTACTTCGCTTCTTCTCAATATTGTACATGAAGTACTAGCTAGAACAATAAGAAAAGAGAAGTAAATTAAAGAGATACATATAGGAAAAAAAGTCAAATTATCCCTATGTCTAGATTATATGATATATGAGATGTCAAAAGTTATACCAGAAAAGTTCTAGAAACAATTCAGCAAAGAGACAGGACACAGGACCAATTTACAAAAACCATGAACTATTTTATACAGCAACTATACACACACAGAGAGAGGGAGGTCATTAGCAGGTACTAATTCACAACAGCCTCAAAGAAAACAAAATATCTACGGATAAAATTAACCATGGAAGTAAAGGAGTGAAAGCCCTCTACAATACTCTGAAGAAAGATACTAGAAAATATAGATATTCCATACTTGTGGATTAGTACATTTAGTATTGTGAAAAATGAAAAATTTACCAAAAGCTATTTTTAAATTCAGTACTTATCAAAATAACCATCTCATTTTTCACAGAAATAGAAAACCAATCCCAAAATTCAAATGGAACCACAAACACTCCAGATGCCCAAAAACAATCTTGAGCAATAACAACAAATCACCAAAACAATGCTGGAATTTTTTTTGACCATTCCAGACCTCAAGATGTGTAAATAGCTATGGTAATGAAAACAGCAGAATACTGGAAAAATAATTAAAAGACAAGTAGACCGATGGAACAAAATAGAAGACCCAAACATGAGCTCATGTAAACAAATACACAAAACTAAATCTTCATTAAATAGTTCCAGGAAAACTGGGTATCCACATGTAGAAAAATAAAATCAGATCCACATTTTTCACCTTGCACAAATACTAACTCTAGTGGATTAAAGACCAAAATATGAAACATGAAATACTGAAACTCCAGAAGAAAATATAGGTAGTTCCCTTCATAATACATGTACAGAAAAGGGGTTCCTGTAAAGGATTCCCTTTGACCAAGAATTAAGGCTAACAACTGATAAGTAGGACCTCACAAAACAAAATATTTTGTACCAATAAATAAACAATATATCATACCTCCTGCTCCTAAGGTTGAGGGAAGAACTAGTGTAAGAGCCAGAGGCTATGAGAGTATGTCTCCTAGAAATGACAGGGAAGCTACAATCATGAAGCTTCAACAATATATCTTCCTAAACAAGACCTAAACAAGGATGATATGAACAGATAGTCCAACAAAAGGGAAAAATCTCACAAGGCTTTAAACCTAGACAAATTACTACAGGTAACTAAGAAATTCTCTGAGAGGGAGAAATAGTGTTCCCTAAGAAAGAGTACTCCCTTTCTCCACAACCTTGCCAGCATGTGCTGTCATTTGAGTTTTTGAATTTAGACATTCTAACAGGTGTGAGATGGAATCTCAGAGTCGTCTTGAGTTGCATTTCTCTGATGATTAAGGATGTTGAGCATTTCTTCAAGTGTCTGTCAGCCATTAGGGATTCCTTCTTTGTGAATTCTCTGTTTAGCTCTGTTCCCTATTTTTTGATTGGATTATTTGGTTTCTTGGTGTTTAATTTCTTGAGTTCTTTGTAAGTTTTGGATATTAGCCCTCTGTCAGATGTGGAGTTGGTGAAGATCTTTTCCCAGTTTTGTTCTAATAACAGTGTCCTTTTCCTTACAGAAGATTTTCATTTTCATAAGGTCCCAGTTATTGAGTCTTAGAGCCTGAGCTATTAGTATTGCGTTGCAGAAGTTGTCACCTGTGCCAATGAGTTAGAGGCTTTTCCACACTTTCTCTTCTATTAGATTTAGTGTGTCCAGTTTTATGTTAAGGTCTTTAATCCACTTGGACTTAAGTTTCATGCAAGGGGGTAGAGGGTGGGAGAGTAGGCTAGGGAGAGATAAAGGGAGGAGCTGTGATGGAGATGTAACATGAATTGATAAATAAATTGTTCAAAAAAAAAAGAAAGAAAGAAAGAAAGAAAAATATTCTCCCAGTTAGTTACCTATTACCAAGTGGTCAACTCTGAAGTCATATATTTTAATCAGCACAAACATTGAGAAGAATGTACATATAATTATAAAACAGCAATTAAAAAACAAGAGACCTTTGGCCTTGTTAGAATATGAGAGAGAGGAAGGAGGAGTATATTGTTAGAGTTTGAGGGGTGAAAGGGGAAGAAAAAAATGATGTAATTATATTTTAACTTCTAATAATAAAAATTAAAGGTAAAAATAGCAGGTAATGAATTTGTTAATTACATTGATCTAATTATCCCACATTGTAAGCATATATCAAAACATCACACTGTGGCCCTTCAATAGATGCATGCATTATTTACTAATCAAAATAAAATTAAGAAATATAAATTTAAAACAGAAGTCTTTTCTGATCACTTGGCATATATATTTCAAACTTGTTGAGCCAGAATCTCACTATTACATAGACTAGTTACTTAGCACACATTTCTTACCATGCAGTTCCTTTGGTTGAAACCTGGCTAACACAGGCACAACACTGTAAAACAGACACATGAAAACCATACTTGTTTCAGGTAGGCATCCATCTGTTCAGCACAGGAACATGGAAAGTCTGTGCTTGCTTAGCATAGAGAGGGACATACAAATAAGATTTGTTGCTATGCATGTAGATCTCTGTACCATCATTAGAGATGCTTTTCAGTGCAATAGATGGCAATTAATATGGAGACACACAACTTGTCAACAAGCAGCAAATAGAAGATCATGAGGTTTTAGCCATAAGTTGGCTATTTATATCACACCTTCTACCTCTAGGCTCAGTGTTCTTTGCAAAAATTAGGCAGAAAAGTTATTAAGAGCCAGAATGGTGAATAAGTTCTAGGAAACTGGTTTGCAAGCACAACATGGAAGATGCACATATGAACTCACAGTGATTGTGAGAGTATGTGTAAGACCTGTGAAAACTCGACCCAGACCAAAATTCATCATGGAGGTGGAGAGGTCAACATGTAAACCTACAACTAGCTGAGGACCTATTATCATTTGATTACTTCTAGAAGAGGGGGAGTCAGTTTTCTTTAATTATGTAACCCCTTGTATGGTTATCATATAACAGAGGAAGTCTCAATTCTAAGATTAGTTTGGCAACACAAACTGGACTCAGAGGGAAAAGAGGATGGAGGGGTAACTCAATGTTGTGTGGGAAGGAATGGGAGGGTTCAAAGGATGATAAAGGGAAGAGTTTAGGAGGATTGAATAGGTTAAACTATTTTGTAGGAAATTCCCATTTAACAAATCTAATTTTAAAATGAATCAAATATTAAAATGTTGTGTCTATGTGCTTGGTTTATGAGCTATGTTGAAATTTTTAAATGATCATTTACTTTAAAATTCATCATAAGTGTAAGCTTCCCATCAACAGACATTTTTTTTTTTAACCTGTGCAAACACATGGATGCTCCCTACCAGGTTTCAGTTTTATATGCTCTCCTAAGGACTAGAAACAAGCTGATATACTCCTTCTTTCCCAGTTCATAATCTCACATTTAAATCCAGTAACTCATTTAATCATAATAAGAAAAATAAGTAAGCAATTTCTCATGAGCCTACATATTTTTCAGAGAAGGGAATGAAAGCAAAGCAGGATCTGGAACTTGTACACACAGCTGTAATGTACAGTGCAGAAGGAACCCAGCTGCACACATTTTCTTGATAGAAAACCTATGAGCCCTTCTCTGCCATAGAGGGACTGAGTCTCACACAAAGATTGTGTACTACTCTGTTAGTGTTATTCTACTCTTCTCTAGAAAATAGGAAAAATGTAAGGCCTGGTAGCACAGACCTGTAATCCCTTTCCTGAGTTAAGTATCCAATACTATGTAACAGAAAGAGAATGAGGGAGTGGGATAGAACAGAAAGAAAGGAAGGAAGGAAAGAAGGAAGGAATGTATAATTGTTAATCACATAGCCTCACTGAAACTACCATCATAAACACCGTGCCTACACTTCAAGACCTTGCTGAATCTGCCCTGTCACCTTTCCAACTTTGCAAGAAAATAATATGTGTTTGAAGGAGGAGTCATGAGATATAGGAAAGAAACAACAGTAAATGGGTGGGCCCCTCAATTTTATCCTACATTTTAAAAAATATTCATGTTAAATAATTTTTGAAATGTATTTTTATTTTGCATGTAAATGTGTGCCAGAATGTATGTATGTGTGCATGATACGTGTAGAAATCTATAGAAGTCAGAATTACCTGAAACTGGAGCTACAGATTGTTGTGAGCCACCATGTGAGGTCTGGGAACTAAACCATGTCCTCTGAAAGAAATTAAGTGTTCTCAAGTGCTGAGCATTCTTAACAGCCCCTGGAATAATTTTATATGGCAGGTACTGTTTCCCATAGTAGTACCTTATAGTCATACCACACACAATACTATAGCTTAATAGTTTACATGTTGATATTTCTGTATTATGACATATATCTTTTTATATGAGGTCCATGTTTTATATACTAGGTCCCCTTTGAGGGACAGAAACTGAAAAATCCCCAAAGAAAGAGAAAAATACCCAAATTACACTCAGGGTCTGGGAAAGAACTCTGAACTTAATGTTAATTAGTATCCTGGTTCCTCTTCTCTGGCTACCAACTTTCTGCCTGAAGTATACATCATATTCCTATTATCCTCTTTATTAAAATGTCATTAAATCATCAGATTGAACAAAATTTCAGTAACACAAAGCAGTGAAAATAACAATAAAGATGCTTCTGCTAGCACCTCTCAAGTTTCCCACTGAGTTTCTTGCTATCAGTGTTCAGTACGTGAAGCTCCCCTGTTTAAGTCACACTGTCCAAGAACTCTTGCAAATGTATCCAGGTCCTCAAAGCTGTGGTTTTCTTGTTGCCTCAATGTTCAGGCAGGTGCAAATATTGTCATAGGTTCTTCCTTGTTATCATAGCTGTCCTATGGAGACTGCTGTTGAGAAGATCAGTTTGGATATGATAACAGTGGTTCAACAGTAGGAAGCCTCCTTCGTTTTTTTTTCCTTTATTTTTTATTTCTTCAAGTTACATCTCAATCGCAGTCCCCTCCCTATTCCCCCTCAGGTCCCACCCTCCCACCCTCAACCCCCCATCCTCTTCCCTTTTGTTTTTTTCTTTTAAGTTTAAGGTATATCCTATTTCCCCCTACAGTTTCCCCTTTCAGTCCAACAAATGGCTCTTTCTCTTATAATAACAAATACAATACAGTACAACAGAGGTAATTAGGCCACAGTTATGAGGGTTATATGGCTTAACGTACATTCCCAATGACCAGTCCATATGTATTTGGTACTTGACTTTAACATTCTACTATCTAAACATCTCCATGAGTTTAAAGGTCTATATCTGACTCAATATTCATACTAACTTGCAACACAATTTTAAAAGTATCTTCTTAGATCTATAACACTCTCTTGACTCCTAAACAACTCAAAATTAAATTATGAGACTCTAGCTATCTGTTCTTCAATCACCTCAGAGACCGGAGAGGGATAAATATATCTGATTTTATAGGAAGTACAGGGCCTGCAGCTTCCCAAACTAAGAAATGACATACCTGTGGCTGCCTGGACAGTTCCCATTTTCTCTCCATACATTACAGCATCGATATCATTTGTTCCCGTTTCTCTGACAGACATTGATTGTAGAGCAGGGGTTATGAAGGACTTACCTACCCTGTCTTGGCAGAGCTAGGCTGTCGACTTACCTGCTTCCAGGTTTTGTCCTTTTTGGACAGCATTCTGTCTACAGTTGGGGCAAGAGGCTTTTCCTACGATGAGCATTGAAGAATCTCCAGTGGGAGATGACTGAATTAGGAAGCCTCCTTCTTTGAAGACTGCTTTTTACAAGATTCTGCTTTCAGCTTTGTGCAGAGTAAAAAAAATAAAAATAAATTGTGGGAGAAAAATAAAAACATTAGTACATACTCATTGTATCTAAGTGAAAGGGGAAAGGTGACTAGAGTTAGCAGTTGCAAATACAGAGGAAAAGGAGTTTCTTGGAGAGAAACTGGGGACTGTCCAGGCAGCCAGTAGTTTGTCATTTCTTTGTTTTGGAAGCTGCTGGCTCTGTGCTTCCTTTATAATCAGATATATTTATCCTTCTCAGGTTTCTGATGTAGAAGATGGGACAGTTATAGTCACAGTTAAATTTTAAGTTGTTTAGGAAATAAAAGGATGTTCTAGGTCTAAGAAGATGTGGTTTTTTAATTTTTTTTTATTTTAAAACATATTTCATTTTTTAAATTTCTTCAAGTTACATCTCAATCACAATCCCCTCCCTACACCCTCCTCCCATTCCACCCTCCCACCCTCTTCTCCCTCATCCCCCCCATCCACTTCCTTTATTATTTTTTAAGTTTAAGGTATATCTTTTTTCCCCCAAGAGCTCCCCTTTTCAGTCCAACAAACGACTTTTTCTCTTATAACAACAAATACAATACAAAACAACTAGAATAATTAGGCCACAATTATGAAAATTATAAGGCATAACATACATTCCCAATGTCCAGTCTATATGTAGTTGGTAACTCACTTTAACATTCTACTATGCATCCATCTCCATGAATTTAAAGTTCTATATCCAAATCAGTTTCCATCCTAACTTGCACCACCAACTTAAAAACCAAGATGTTTGTTTTTTATAGAACTTTAAACTCATGGAGATAGATAGATAATAGAATATTAATATCAGTTGTCAAATATGTATGGACTGGGCATTGGGAAAGTATGTTATATCTTATAATTTTCATAATTGTGGTGTAATTATTAAAAAAGAATTATAAGTTCTGAGAGAAGAGGGAGAGGGTGGGAGAGTGGGATCAGGAGGGGTGGAGGGAGAGGACTATGATGGAGATGTAACTTGAAGTAATAAATAAAAATTAAAAAAAAGAAATTTAAAGCAAGTCAACTAGGATCACTGAGGCTAAAAGAGTACTTTTTGTATTTTTACTTTCCAATAACTATCTTCAAGTTGGTAGAGGACAGGGTTTCATAAGGGAACACAACATCAACTTCAATTTAAATTTCAAATAAACAGCAAAAATCTTTAATTATGCTTCATGCATTATTTTTTTCCTAAATTTAACCTTAGTAAAGGGTGAATTATCATTTTAAATTTCTAGTTTATTTAACGTAGACAGGTAACAATTCCCAACAGAGGTGCTCAGGGTCTGATGAAATATTGTGAGGCTAAGTTTCTCGGGAACAAGTATGTCAAATGACCTGAAAAGAAGTTTGCCAGATATAGAGTTAAACCCGGAGCTAACAAGTCCTGTGAACATTCACGAGGGTTTCCTTTTAAGGAACTGGTAGAACCAAAATGCTTATTTGCAAATAGAAGCAGTAGAGTTTTTTACCCTGTTTGCCCCCCTGAGGTGTAACAATTGATTGCCTGTTGAAAATTACCTAGAAACCCGGAAGTTGAGATTGTACCCCTGCTGCATATAGCTCCTGTCCCCTTTTTGTGGTACAGAAGGCCCATCTCTCATAGGTCTGGAGATTCATTGCTGCCATGAGAAAATCATGACCAGCCATTCCAGAGAACCAGAGAGTGACAATTAATTAAATACTATTTTCTAAAATTTACATCAGTACTGGGGATATTTACATATTCTCATGCAGTCTCATGACTGAGAGATGAATGAGAATTGGCAAGGGAGAGATCCCCTCCCCACCGTCCATTTTGCCCTCACCACCAATGGCAGACAAGAGATCTGGCCCCATGAGGTCATAAAAACAAGAGAGCTGTCCCTGCCCCTCATTTGCTCCAGCACTCAGGAGAATGAACCTTGTATCTCCTCTTGGCAACACAGTAGAATTAGCACAGAATGAAAGGGTTTCAGGTGAACCAGCTTCGAGAGTGTGAGTTCAGGAGAGCTGGTCCTCACTCTTGTCTGCTGAGTGGTGGCACTGGCAAAGGAGAGATCCCCTCCAATTTCTTTTGTCCTCATCACAGGCAACAGGCAGGAGAGTTGGCCTTGATGAAGTAATCACAGCAGGAGAGCTGGCCCAGCCCCTTATCTACTACAGCATTCTGGAGAGCAGGCCCTATATCATACCTCAGTAGCACTGTGCAGCTGGCCCTGGGTGGGGGGGTTGCAGGTCCAGAACTAGGGCTTTCAACTGGCCCAACCCAACATCTAACCAATGGTAAACTGCTAGAGTGCATGGGGCCAGTTCTACAGACCTAAAACTATATGAAATCCATGACCCAGGGCAACAACTGCTCTGAGAGGAGTCCCAGTGACATTCCAGTTTTGACAAAGTAGCAGAAGCCAGAGACCTTGTACCAGACCAAGGAGTAATTATTTTTGGTTGTGAGCATAGCCACTAATGGCTGAACCATCTTTCCAGCACTCAAGGAGGAATTATAATAAACATTTTAAAGCAAAAATTATGGACAAAAGGGAATATTGCAGGACATACTGTGAGACACTACGTTTTCCACGATGAGATTTTTTTTTTTCTGTTGGGAGAGGTGGCAAGGGTAGAAGGAGGGTCTGAGGGGAGGTGGGAGATCAGTGAGATCTGGGTGCATGATGAGAAATTCACAAAAATAAAAAATAAATGAACAAACAAAAAGGTTTAAAAAAAGAAAAATGAATGAGAAAATGGCATACACTCTACAATCTTATTATATTTTAATTTAATCAAATCACATTGGTTATTTAAATTACACATCTTAAATTATATGGAATTAAATTGGAGTATATTTTCTTTTTTTTCCTTTATTTTTTATTTTTTCAAGTTACATCTCAATCGCAATCCCCTCCCTACTTCCCCCTCACTCCCATCCTCCCACCCTCTTCTGCCTCAACCCACCTATCCCCTTCCTTTTATTTTTTTTTTAAGTTTAAGGTATATCATTTCCCCCCCCCCAACAGC
>CAJQZJ010033798.1:565393-595642 GCA_907164525.1 Lophiomys imhausi
CCCCCAACAGCTCCCCCTTTCAGTCCAACAAATGGCTCTTTCTCTTATAATAATAAATACAATACAAAACAACAGCGGTAATTAGGCCACAATTATGAGAGTTACATGGCTTAGCATACATTCCCAATGTCCAGTCCATATGTATATGGCACCTGACTTTAACATTCTACTATCTAACCATCTCCATGAGTTTAAAGTTCTATATCTAATTCAGTTTTCATACTAACTTGCATCACAATTTTAAAAATATCTTCTTAGATCCAGAACACCCTCTTGATTCCTAAACAACTCAAAATTTAATTATGAGACTCTAGCTATCTATTCTTCAACCACCTCAGAGACCTGAGATGGATAAATATATCTGATTATATAGGAAGTGCAGGGCCTGCAGCTTCCAAAACTAAGAAATGACATACCAGTGGCAGCCTGGACAGTTCCCATTTTTCTCTCCATACATTACAGCATTGATCTTCAGCCGTTTGGTCCCATTTCTCTGACATACATTGATTGTAAAGCAGGAATTATGAAGGACTTACCTACCCTGTCTTGGCAGAGCTAGGCTGTCAACTTACCTGCTTCCAAGTTTTGTCCTTTTTGAACAGCATTCTGTCCACAGTTGGTGCAAGGGTTTTTTTCGTGCCAAGGGATAGGCTTGCCACTAATTCAATCATCTCTCACTGGAGATTCTTCGAGGCTTATCTTCTACTTGGAGTAGAATAGGGGGTGCTGTTAGGAGTTGACATGTCTCGATATCAAAAAAATCTACAGTTAAGAAAACATCTTTGAATGCCATATTCTGCAGATTTCTTAACGTTTTTGAAGAGGCCCTATCTATCTCTTGTATTAGGATAAACAAATGTTGCTTGTTTCTTAGCAACTTGATTTCTGATTACCTTGGAAAATAACTAAAATAGACTGTCATAGTACCTAACAAAATGACAGGCTTGCATGAGTAGTTTGCATTTGTTAATTATCCTAAACAGTTTATGACAAGTTTTGCAAAAGGCAAAAACTTCACATTTCATTTTTTTTCTTTACCCCCTGACCCTTCCATCCCACTTCTCTGGAGTGGAGTATCCCTATATAACAGTCCCTTGCCCCAGTTCAGAGGTCATATGAGGGCCAAGACCCTCCTCATATATTGGGGGTCTATGAGGCAGTACCACCAGTGAAAAGTGTCTCATTGCCAGGGAGTGAGAACGAAAAAACAAACAAATAAGCAGACAAAAAAAAACAGAATAAAATAAAATAAAATAAAAATAAAAATAAAAAATAAATAGTCTATGTCCATGTTCCCTTTGGTGTGTTGGTTGTAGTATTGATATCCTCTACTATATAGCTAAAATCCTACTATAAGTGAACAGATGCAATATGCATCCTTCTGAGTCTGGGTTAGCAAATTCAGGATGAGCTTATCTAGTTCCATCCACTTGGCTGCAAATTGCATAATTTCATTGTTCCTGATAGCTGAATAATATTCCATTGTGTAGATGTATCACAGTTTTTTAATCCATTCTTCAGTTGAGGGACATCTGGGTTGTTTCCAGTTTCTAGCAATTACAAATAAGGCTGCTAAGAACATAGATGAGGAAACTTCCTTATGATCCGTGAGGAGTCATTTGGGTGTATACCCAGAAGTGGTATGGCTGGGTCCTGAGGTAAAGCTATTCCAAGTTTTCTAAGATATCGCCATACTGACCTCCACAGTGGTTGCACAAGCCTGCACTCCCACCAGCAATGGAGGAGGGTTCCCCTTTCTCCACACCCTCGCCAGCATGTGCGGTCATTTCAGCTTTTGATCTTAACCATTCTGACAGGTATGAGATGGAAGCTCAGAGTCGTTTTGAGTTGCATTTCTCTGATGATTAAGGATGTTGAGCATTTCTTCAAGTGTCTCTCAGCCATTAGGGATTCATCCTTTGTGAATTCTCTATTTAGCTCCGTCCTCCATTTTTTTGATTGGATTATTTGGTTTCTTGGCATTTAATTTCTTGAGTTCTTTGTAGATTTGGGATATTAGCCCTCTGTCAGATATGGGGTTGGTGAAGATTTTCTCCCAGTCTGTAGGCTGCCGTTTTCTTCCAATGACAGTGTCTTTTGTCTTACAGAAGCTTTTCAGTTTCATGAGGTCCCATTTATTGATTATTGATCTCAGGTCCTGAGCTATTGGTGTTCTGTTCAGGAAGTTGTTGCGTGTGCCAATGAGTTTGAGGGTTTTTCCCACTTTTTCTTCTAGTAGATTTAGTGTGACCGACCTTATGTTAAGGTCTTTGATCCACTTGGACTTAAGTTTTGTATAAGGTGATAAGTATGAGTTTAATTTCATTCTTTTACAAGTGGACATCCAGTTCGTAATCATCATTTTTTGAAGATGCTGTCCTTCATCCATTGTGCCGGTTTTGGCTCCTTTGTCAAAGATTAGGTGGCCATAAGTGTGTGTGTCTATTTCTGGGTTTTCAATGCCATTCCATTGATCTACTGGTCTGTTTCTATACCAATACCATGCTGTTTTTTCAATTATTGCTCTGTAGTACAGCTTGAAATCGTGGATTTTGATACCTCCAGATGTTTTTTTATTGTATAGGATTGATTTAGCTATCCTGGGCTTTTTGTTGTTTTATATGAAATTGAGAATAGCTCTTTTAAGTCTGTAAAGAATTGTGTTGGTATTTTGATAGGAATTGCATTGAATCTATATATTGCTTTTGGTAGGATAGCCATTTTCATTATGTTGATCCTACCTATCCATGAGCATGGGAGAACTTTCATCTTCTAAAGGCCTCTTCCATTTCTTTCTTCAAGGGCTTGAAGTTCTTGTTGTACAGGTCCTTTACTTGCTTGGTTAGAGTTACCCCCAGGTATTTTATATTGTTTGTGGCTATTGTGAAAGGGGTTGTGTAACCAAACTTTTAAATTATTATTTAACATTTATTTATTTATTTATTACTAAATTCACTTATAACAAACACCAACAATTTCTTAACTATTAATCCTATAAATTCCTACAACCCCTTTAACCTATCCACTAAACCTATTGATAATTATATTTCTAACCTTTTAGAATGATACAGTCTCTGGGGCAGGTCCTCAGTTGTCAGGAACACAGTCTTTGTTGTAGATTCTTTAACGCACTTAGCAGTCCTTTTTCTGGATCTCTCAGATGCAGGTTCGTCAGGGTAAGTTGGTTATTGCAGTCTCACCTTAAATAAGGCTTCATGCTTTCTTCTCTGTGGGAGACCCCAGCTGTCTGCAGGCCTACTTACTTCTTTTGAATCAGGAAATCAGCTGCCCTGCCTCAGTCCTTAAAGCCAGGCAAAATTTCTTTTAGGCCTCTGTTCGGACAGATCAAACACCTCTAGGCAAAAGCTGAGCCACAGGGTTTAGTCCTTGGCCTTTTGGTGTCTTGCTCAGGCTTTCTTTGCTCACCGGCTTCTTTCTGCTTCAGGGAAATCTGGCCATCAAAAGATGGACAGCACTTTTTTCAGCAGGACTCTTGGAGCTCTCTAGCATCATGGGCCTCTTCTTCTTCTGGGCTCCATGCACTGTCTTAAATAGGAGGAACTCTGTTTCAGCTTAATTTGGGCTCCACCCACTTAGCAGCTGAAAACAATGTCAGGCCAGATACTTTGTTTCTTCAAGTCTATTGAGTCTTTCCTGTTTTTCCTGACTTCAACCTTGTTTTTCAGTCTATTACGTCTTTCCTGTTTTTCCTGACTTCATGCTGATAATACTCTTCATGCCCCGAATTAAGAGACAGTATCAGAAACTCCTATATATATTCTAAATCTAATTTATCTAACCCCTACAAGGTTGTTTCCCTTATTTCTTTCTCGGTATGCTTGTTTGTTGTATAAAGAAGGGCTTCTGATTTTTTTGAATTAATTTTGTATCCAGTCACCTTGCTGAAGGTGTTTATCAGCTGTAAGAGTTCTCTGGTGGAATTTTTGGGGTCGCTTATGTATACTATCATATCGTCTGCAAATAGGGATAGTTTGACTTCTTCATTTTCAAGTTGTATCCCCTTGATCTCTTTTAGTTGTCTTATTGCTCTAGCAACAACTTCAAGTACTATATTGAAGAGATATGGTGAAAGTGGACATCCTTGACTTGTCCCTGAGTTTAGAGGAAATTCTTCAAGTTTCTCTCCATTTAATTTGATTTTGGACACTGGCTTGCTGTATATTGCCTTTATTATTTCTAGGTATGGTCCTTGTATGCCCGTTCTCTACAGAACTTTTAGCATGAAGGGGTGTTGGATTTTGTCAAATGCTTTTTCTTCATCTAGCGAGATTATTATGTGTTTTTTTTTTCCTTCATCTTGTTAATATGGTGAATTACGTTGATAGACTTTTGTATGTTGAACCATCCCTGCATTCCTGGGATGAAGCCTACTTGATCATGGTGTATGATACTTTTGATGTGTTCTTGAATTCGGTTTGCTAGTATTTTATTAAGTATTTTTGCATCTATGTTCATGAGGGAGATTGGTCTGAAGTTCTCTTTCTTTGTTGGGTCTTTGTGTGGTTTAGGAATCAGTGTGACTGTGGCCTCATAGAATGAGTTTGGCAATATTCTTTATGATTCTATTTGGTGAAAAAGTTTGAAGAGTATTGGTGTTAGCTCCTCTTTGAAGGTCTGGTGGAATTCCGTGCTAAGGCCATGTGGCCCTGGGATTTTTTTGGTTGGGAGATTTTTAATGACTGTTTCTATTTACTTAGGGATTATAGGGCTGTTTAATCTGTTAATCTGATCTTGATTTAGCTTCAGTAGGTGTAATCTATCAAGAAAATTGTCCATTTCACTTAAGTTTTCAAATTTGGTGGAGTATAGATTTTTAAAGTAGGATCCAAATATTCTCTGGATTTCCTCAATGTCTGTTTTTATTTCTCCCTTTTCATTTCTGATTTTGTTGATTTGTGTTTTTTCCCTCTGCCTTTTAGTTAATTTGGTTAAGGGTCTGTCTATTTTGTTGATTTTCTCGAAGAACCAACTCTTGGTTTCATTGATTCTTTGTAGAGTTCTTTTTGTTTCTAAGTTGTGGGTTTCAGCCCTAAGTTTGATAATCTCCTGCCTTTTGCTCCTTTTGGGAGTGTTTGCTTCTTTTTTTTCCAATTCACCCAGTTTATCTGTTAATTCACTAATATGAACTGTCACAATTTTCTTTTTGAAGGCACTTAGTGCTATGAATTTCCCTCATAGTATACCTTTCATTGTGTCCCATAGGTTTGGGTTTTTTGTGCTTTCATTTTCGTTGGATTTTAAGAAGTCTTTGATTTCCTTCTTTATTTCTCCCTGACCCAGTAGTCATCTAGTAAAGAGTTGTTCAATTTCCATGTGCATGTAGGCTTTCTGTTGATTCTTTTGCTGTTGAAGTCCAGCTTTATACCATGGTGGTCTGTTAAGATACTAGGGGTTATTTTTATTTGCATCTCTTTCTTTAGGTTTGGGAAGTTTTCTTCTATGATTTTGGTGAAGATATTTTCTGGACCTTGGAGTCGGGAGTCTTCTTTCCTCTATGCCTATAATTCTTAGGTTCCATCTGTACATTGATTCCTTTATTTCTTGGATGTTGTGGGTGAGAGATTTTTTTTAGCTTTCTCATTTTCTTTGGATGTTGTACTGATTTCTTCCATCGAATCTTCCATGCCTGAGATCCTGTCTTCCATCTCTTGAATCCTATTTTTGGTACTCATATCCATAGTTCCTGTTCTCTTTTCTTGACTCTCCATTTCCACTTTTGAGTCTTGTTGTGTTTTCTTTATTGTTTCAAATCCATTTTCATGTCTTGAATGGTTTTATTCGTTTTGTACACGTCCTGCTCCAATTTGCTTATCTTTGCCTGGAAATCTTCCATTGGCCTGTCTCTTTCCTGTTCAAGTTGAGTCACCTTGTTTTGTAGTTCTCTAATGATATTATCCATTGCTTTCATTTGTGAAATTGTGGCTTCTTTGAATTCCTTCATAGATTTAAGTTCTTCTTGAAGGGACTCTATCACTTTCCATAATGTAGAATTGTTATGGTTTTCATGTGTTTCAGCTGTGGTGGTGTGGTCCGTGTTGGCTGAAATAGCATTACTTTCTTTTGTTGGAGTCATTTTGCCTTGATTCCTGTTTTTTTCTGGGGCCTTTAACCATTTGGAAGTGCTTAGCTGTCTGCCCCTGTTGTCTTCTGGGCTTGGATCCAAAGGGAGTGCTTTGGTGTAGCAGTTGAATTGCCTGACTCCACTCCTGTAAGGTTTCTTTCTCAACCCCCCTTCTTGGGTGGAGACTTCACTTATGCAGGGGGTGGAGTTGTATACACTTAAGCTCTGGTTCCCTGCCAGAACTGCCATAGTAGTAAAAAAAAAAAAAAAAAAAAAGTCCAATAATAATAGTTACAACCTCACAGTTTGCCCAGGGTTGGATCCTGTGGTGGGTAAATCCACCTTTAACCCCTGTAGCCTTGCCACTCCCACAGCCCCGCTTATGGATCAGGCTCTGGAAACTGGCAAGTGGCGTCACAGTCAACCAAGTTCCCGTACACTGCAGTGGATTGCAATCTGCAGCTGGATGGGTACTCTGCAGCCGAGCCATGCATACTTCCATGGGTCCACAACCCTTTGCCAGATAACTGGATTGTCTGTGCGGGACCTGGGGGGGCCCAGCAGGCTGTAGAGTATCCCTGTGTGGGGTCCTAATCTGCCTGCTGGGTATTAGAGTGGATCTTACCCGGTGTCACTCCTGGTGGGGGTCCCGATTCCCAGATTCAGCAGCTTCTGTGCTTGTCCGAGAGTGGGAGGGAGTGTCCTGCCCAGGGACTTTTAATGGTCCCTGGGTAGTTTGGTGAGACCCGGGGGGGGGGTGGAGTCTCTCAGATTTTTTTTGTACAGCGGCTTATAACTATCACGGTTTTGTGTCTGTTTTCCCAAGATTAAAATGCGTCTGCGTGGGCAGCCACCATCTTGGATCCCTGGAGTATATTTTCAGTAAACAATACTTATACAAGTAAAAAATAAAAAGAAATGTGTTGCTCTCCACATATTGATGATAAGACTCTATTGCTGAAGATAGTACCTACAGAATTCATGAACACAGAGAAATTGAGCTCCTGCCTTCATAGAGTATTTATCACTGCTGCCTAATAATCATCATACTGGAAGTTACCCCATATGCTACCAGAGGCAAAAAGTAAACACCAACCTATTTACAAAACTTTCAATCCACAATGGTGACCTGCCTGCATGATACACTGGTGTAATAGTAGCACAAATGTTGTGGGAGTTACCAAACACTATCTGATTGGATTTAAGATCCACTCCATGAGGTGTAGACCATGAATAATACTAGTCAGATGACCAAGAACTAGAGACTAGATAGGATATGGTCTTATGGCAAAATCAAATACTGTTGTTCTGCTAAGAGATTGTAACAATAAAATGACTCCTACTGACATCTGATTATACTCATAGATCACAGTCTCACTTAGACAGCATCAAAGAAGCTTCCTGTTGCAGTAGATGGTAACAAATACAGAGACCCATAACTGGACAATGGATAAAAAGTGAGAACCTTGGAATATTCAGTCCTCAATGGGATGTCTGCATTAAATTCCTCCCCTCATGGATAAGGGAACTTTCTGAAAGAAAATTGGAAATATTTTAAGAACTAGAGGGGGTAGATTACACCAAGGAAACAATTTCTTCCAGTCACAACAGGATTGACACACATATGAACCCAAAGAAACTATGGCAGCATTTACAAAGCTTGCATAGGTTCAGATTGGGTTCCAGCATTAATACAGGAAAGATAACATGGGTTTCCATCCATAACCAAGAAGCTATCTAAAACTGACATCATCTTGCAAAGGAAAAACTTGGTGTTCTCCAGTGGAGCCTCATTGGGTATATTAACTAAACTTAAGAATGGCTCCATGCCAAGCAGTAGATGAACAACACAAAGCAAACGCAAGGGTTTGGGTTTTTTTTTTTTTTTTTACATTTTTTTTTTGGTCTCATATTGTTTTTTAGGGTAGTTTTTATCTTATTAATCTTTGGCTTGCATATTATGGCTTCCTATTTTGTTTTTTCATGGGATTTTTGTGTGTACAATATATGTATCTCTACATCTGTATGCATTTACTTCCTGGGCATTTTCTTTGGCTCTTTTAAAATTCTGAATGTTAATTTGTTTTGTCCTATTCTGGTTGTTTCTTTTCTTTTCTTTTTGTTGTCTGTATGTTTTGGGGCTAATAACATTGCTTCTGATAGGGTGATTTTAATACTGAGATCTGGTTACTGCCCCTTCTGAGGCATTCTCTTGATTTGCTAATTAAAGTCACTGATAGCCAGTTAGCTGGGCAGAAAGAGTATAGAAAGGTGTGACTTCCTGAGATTATAACAGGAACCCTGTGCTTTACACAGAGGATTGGAAGCACATAGTCCTCTTAGAGAACCCTGGAAGGTAATTACAGTCACATGGCTGTTTGGGATTAGATGATCCGGGTTAATTTAGAGTAGCTAATTGAGACTCTGCCCAGCTAAGGGTTAAGCGTTGAAACATTAAAAAGTCTTGATGTATTTAATTATTGGGGAAAGGACCATGGTGGCTTATAGGCCCTCAGTCCAAGCAATCCAGAGCCATTGGACTCCCGGACTCACCTCAAACCTAGGTGAATCTCCCGCCAAGCTCCTGGTAATTCTACTGGCCTAATATAACAACTTATATTAGTTAACATAGTTTAGGTTACAGGTGGTGTAGGCCACCCTTGGTCCTAGGGCTCTTTCCCCAGGACAAATAAGGCAACCAGTTAAGGCAGGCCAGGCTGCCTGCTACTCTGGGAAGCCTCCAGTTGCTCCACTGGCTTACTCTTACAGTTTATACTTATTAATAACTACATTTGATAATTAAATTGCAGTTTCATGTATGTTTTGTAGTAAGAGAGAGCAAGAAAAAAATGTGGATGGGGAGTGGGAAGGAAGATCTTGAAAGAGTTGAAAGAGGGAAACCATGATCAGAGTATATTATATGAAAAAAAAGTATTTTTAATAAAATGTAGAATTAAAAATTAAAAATATTTTCTATTTCTCCAAAGTTTTTTCTAAATAAATCAAAATTATTATCATGTAAGAATTTAAAACCTGTAAATATCAATTTAAAATAAGGAATATTGTTACCACATGTACTCTACAAAGCTGTTAGGAGGAGCACTAAGTCAGTAGATTGGAAGTCCAGGTGAAGGTGGCTCCTGGAAGCCTGGAAGCCCTGGTGAGTACATTTGAGTCCATGTGAACTAGTCCTGGCAGGACACATCAGCAAAACAAACCTACAGGGTCCAGAGAGAGCGTGGAGGAAGATAAATTTGAGAGCTAGTCAACATGTAGAGCTCAAATTGACAGCAGTATGATATTAGAATCCAAGGTAGCAGTATTCCCATTTACGGAGTGAAGGACTTGCTCATTGTAGCAGTCATTACAGACAAGCAGCTTGATTTTAAGCTGTCTCCATAATATTTTTCCCCAGTCATTGTTGAAGGAACTACAGAGATCATGAGGAAATTAGGGAAAGGAATAGCTTAATCTGGATTAAACTTTGGACTCAAAGACTTTGTCAGTTAAAGTTTATCCTCATTTTTATATTCTCTGTCACACCTGTGGAAATTAAATAAAAATTCGTATGTGGCACTGAGTGCAGGAATGAATCTGTGTCAAGTGAACTAAATAAGGTGCCGTAAAGAAGTATTTAGCACAATGCTTGGAACTATCATAAATATTATTTCACTTTCCATCTGACGATGTATAGACTTGAACAAAAAGTAGAATTCATTATATTTGGTGAAATCATGTGTATCTGGCTTATAAAACTTATTATCTAAGGCATAATTAATCAAGCATATCAAATTAGTTCATGAGTATTTGCTGAGTTTATACAGCACTGGAGGCTCTGAGTTATATGTTAAATCACATCATCTGTTTGAAAAACTCAAGAAGGATAATCCCCAGGTCAGATTTCTAGGAATATGGTGAAGTTCTTTGGTAGTCAGGCATAAGTGAAGACGTGTGCTAGTTGCTGTTTCCATTTGAGGGTAGATAACTATTGATCAATGGTATATCAAATCAAATATATCCCTGTCGTGCATACTATACTCAGAAATACATGGATAATAACATTTATCACATATTTAAAATAGAAAGCCAATCTTTTATGTTCCATTATAGCTATTTCAATAGTCTGTAGTCTATTGTGTATACTTTAAAAGCTAATTTTAAAAAGGATATGTTTACAGAAGCCAGAGTACAGTGATAGTTAATACTGATTGTCATCCTGATAGGACCTAGAATCCCCTAGGAAACAAAACTCTGGATATATCTGTGAGGGAGTTTCTAAATTGAGTTACCTAATGTGGGAAGAGCCACATTGAATATAGGTGGCAATATCTCACGAACAGGGTTTCACACTGAATAAAAGGGGGAAGTGTACTCTGTAGATTTCATCTCTCTCTGTTTCCTGATTGTGCATGCAATCTGACCAACTGTCTCATCTTCAGAATGCATGCAATAAAGTGAATTCCCTTGGATTATGAGCCAAAATAAACCTTGCCTCCATTAAGTTGTTTTGTCAGATATTTGATCTTACAAACAATAGAAATAACCAATACGGATAATAGAAAATGTGTGAGTTTTTAAAACAGTGTTATATGTATTCATGTTTGCTTTAGATACCATACATAGTCTGTTTTAGTTTGCAAGGGTTTCCCTAAGGAAATATTTAAGAGATGACTTCTGTAGCAGACATTTGTTTTGCAGTCCTGAAACTGTAATTTCAAGACCTGTGAGTTGACAGGTATGACTTCTCTTTCATAAGGCCTCTGTCTTTGGCTTGAGGTTGGCCACCTTCCCACTGAATCTTCTCTTGGTCCAGATGCTGTGTACCAGCATACCTAAGATGTTTATCTTTATGTATCTTCTTCGCTGTTTCTACGTGTCACCTGTTTGTGTCAGTTGCATTGGGCTGCAGCCCATCCTAACTTTATCCTTGCTTTGAAGTCAAGCTCCTCTCCGAATGCCCTGACTCAAATATGTCACTTTCTGAGGTTCTGGGGTCAAGACTTTAATATAAGAGTTTGGAGACAAGACCAGCACACAGCTAATATCATAAAAATTTCATTGTATTTATTTTTTTGCAACAATACAATAGATAAACTCTTATACCATTATTAAAAACACATTGCATATCACTCTATAAATATCTAAACATTTTATATTCATCAGTTTGATTATAGTGGTCACTGCTCTTTAATATTTATGTACTGATTACTACCTACCTGCTGTGGCACTAAATAGTTTACATGAATTTAGGCATCTAAAGATTGTGGCAATCATGTGAGCTACCTACTAGTATGGTTCCTGTCCTGCTGAGGAAAGAGATTAAGATTTGTCCATTGACTTGCAAAGTGACACATTTGATGGGTTGTTAGAGGAAATTAGGGCACAGTCCAAGCTCTTGGTTTGCTGAACAGTTCCCTGGATTCTTATTGCAAGTGTTATGTGTTGTGCAAAGAGTGGGAAAAGGATTGACTCCCTTCCTGTACTTTGAGCTCAGACATAGATATTATTGCTACTTGTAAATCAAAGATTTGGATGACACTTAACAAACGAATGGCTTGAAGGTTGTCCATTTTACATGCTATTTTAATTTGAAAAATAAGAAGCTATTAGATAAATACTTTGTAGTGTATTTATCAAACAGCATTCCAAAGTAGTTAGAGGAAATACATAACAATTTTCTTGAACTTGAAAGCTGGGTACTTGAGAAACATTTAAGACAAACTGAATTAAGAGACTCAACTTAGTGCTCCAAATCTCCTGATTAACTGATGACAAATTTAAAAACAAAGTAAGCAACTAAGAAATGTGTTCCTTTCCTGGTCTAGTTACTTTTGCATATAACTGTTTCAGCTGGAGTGAGATGACCAACAGAAGTTTATCAGCCAGATAAACATAGTATTGCGTATTGCTTTAACAAAGCTTATGAGAAATCCTCAAGAGGAGAATCATGACATCCAGCTTTTCTTTTCTGGCAGTCAGAGATTTATTCAATAACGTCCATCTTAAGAGCAATAGAAATTATTTCAGAAAGGTCACAGCAAGGTTTAACTTGCATAAGTATAGTTGACTGGGCAAGCTGCTCATCTGCTGTTGTCTGTCCAGATGCTGTGGCAGAGAACACTATGCATGGTACCCTAGCACATACTCTCACCTGTTGACTATCAGATTTAGCTCTCAGTGGAAAGCGGTAGTGTCTTGGCGTGCTTCCCATTACAATCCAGTACATCTTTGTCTTTCCTTCACCCATCTGGTTGCCACGGTACATCAGTGGGAACGTTAGTGCTTCAGCAAAGCACAGAGTGAAGCAATCTTGAGAATCTTAAATGGTCTCCATCTCTGCCACTTAAAAATCAGATGCAACCTAGTCAGGCTTTTTGTTCTATCTTTATTATAGCTGGGTCACATATTGTGTTAATATTCTTTCCCTTCATCTTTCTAAAGACAGGTAAGATATTTTTATCATTTTTAAAGAAAATTTCCATATGATAATAGCCAAAGAGATCTTGTTCCTACTACTCAGTATTTTCAAAATTCATACCATTACAGTTATGCTTTTAAAATTTTCTGTTTGTAATACTGAGTATTTTATTCTATACATATTTATATATACACTAATATGTATTTAATTTTAATATCAACAGAGATAGCAATTCTGGATTATTGCAATGGTTGACAAAAAGTTTGGAAAGAAGTTTGAGGCTTCCTGCTGAAAGATTTTATAATTGATATTATTTTTGTTTCCAGGAACAGACTACCAAAAGAAAAGAAAGTTAAAGAGCAATATGATTTATTCCTCAAATATAATCTTGTTTCTGGGAATGTGCCTCTACTTCAGTTCTATATATGAAAAAAATCTACAAAAGACCGAGCTTCTCTTGTCTTCGGTCAAAATAACCAATTATGAACATCTTTTCAGCTTCGAAATTGGGTCATGTGGAAACCCTGGAGAGATATTATGTGGTGGCAGACTGGCTGATGGAATGTACATATGCACAATGGATCCCTGAGGGCAAGGTGAGAAGTTAGAAGCCGAGGCAGCATGTCCTCCATTCTTAGGGAAGCTGCTGCTTGACATTATGACGTGTGCTTTGCAGTCTGAATGGCCCAAGAACGTATGCATTCATCACTGTGGTAAAAGGATGAGAAGATTTTCCTATTTTCATAAGAGAGCATCCAAGGAACCTCATCTTTCAATTACATGTTTCTCTTGCATGAAGTCCAGTAAAACATTTGGTTGCTACTGTGTGCTACCATTTTATTCAGGCAAAATCTCTCTCTTGTCCCAGCTGACTAGGTAAGACATTCTACACTATCAGTGGGAACTTTTGTAGAGATAATTAGGTAAATAAATACTTGCCACCCTAAAGCAAGGCATTGAACAGTGTCTCATAATTATTGGAAAATTTCCCTGCAGACAAGATAATTACTAAAGTGCCATATTCTTTTCAACAGAGCCCTTGTAGCAATGTCTATGCCCACTTCCCTACTTGTGACAAAACTAGATGGCTATTAAGGGATAGTATTGTTCCAAATTGCATGACTATGTAGGATAATGACCAAAAGGTTTTTATCCATATTTAAAATATATATGCAGTAGAAATTTTCAGAAGAAAGTATTTTCTAGTAACCGATGAGCAGCTTGGCCATCATGTGGATCACCCAGCAAGTGGAGCCAGGGCAGTCTCTAACATAGCCTCTGATACCTGTTTTTTGAGCACTTCTCCCTAAAAGGGCTGCGGTCCATGGCCTCAGTGAAGGAATATGTGCTCATTCCTGATGAGACTTGATGTACTGGGGTTGGAGTGTACTATGGGGGTGCTCCCCTTTTCTGAGGAGAAGGGGAGGGGAGATGGGGGAAGGGGTGGGAGGGTAGGGGACTCAGAGAGGGAGAGGGAAGGGGCTACAATCAGGATGTAAAATGATTAAATAAACTTAATAAACTTTAAAGAAAGAACAAAATTCAGCAAGTGAAGTCAAAAGCTGGACAGAATTTAAGAGCTCTAATATATGTCAGGTTATTATTATTTTTATTATTATTATTTTATCACTGAGGATTGACCAACCTTTTGTACATGCTAGGCAAATGCTGTCACTGAACTTTGTTCTTATCCCTAAAACTTTTCAACTGGGAAGAAAAACATCAAGAAATGAGAGAGAATTTTAGCAATTATTTATGACATTTGTGTGCGTAAATGAATGTATACAGCTATGCGCATATATGTATATAGCCTTTTCTACTTCCAAAGCCCTTTCCAACACATATTATACACACTGAAACTTAAAGCAGGATACATAATTTAAATGTATAGGCCAAGCCCCAAGACATCAATACTTAAAGGTGCTATCTGTATTATGAGGTTCACCTTCCCTCTGGCAAAATCAGTATAATTATTTCGTTTATCTTACACTCAAATCTCCTGACGGTCTATTCCTCACACCCATGCAGGCATAATTACTAACTGGGAACAGTCACAGTCCCAATATAGTTGTCCAGTGAAGATACAGTTAAACTGCTTTGTGGGCCACTCCTCAGCACTACCTCCTACACAGACCCTTTGCAGAAAGTAAAAAAGAAAATCTGAAATACTTTCTCATTCTCTGAAACATCAAATAAGTTAGTGGAAGACTATTTTTCTTGGGAATGGATGCTCTCTCATTTTGTATATTACATCTTCCAAGTATATTCTCTCAACATTTACAAAACTAGTCCCCAATGAAAAGACTAGCAACCATTTATAAGAATCAGAACCAATATTCCCTTCTTTATAAGATCAGATGTAGACACTTTCAAAGCATGTTGATAGAAAAATGAATATTAGTGCACTGACAGTTTATGAATTACATACACAAACACACACAAAAGCTTTTTTTCCAAATGACTAAAATTGGCAAATAACTTATTTGTGTAATTAAACTTCAGGATTAAATATGAACATCAAAAAATAAACAAACCAAACAACAGACAATCTACACAGAAAGATTTGAGCTTTGACCCATGTTGTGGAGCTCCTTGGAGTTCAAAGGTCTGCTTTCCACTCAAGTTGTATTCTGGTTCCCCAGTAGAGGCTCACCCTTCTATCTCTGTCTGATGCTGAACACTAAGAATGGAAAGGAGGAGGGTTCCCCTATCTCCACACCCTCACCAGCATGTGATGTCATATGAGCTTTTGATCTTAGCCATTCTGACAGGTGTGAGATAGAATCTCAGAGTCATCTTGAGTTGCATTTGTCTGATGATTAAGGATGCTGAGCATTTCTTCAAGTGTCTCTCAGCCATTAGGGATTCCTGCTCTGTTCCCCATTTTTTGATTGGATTATTTGGTTTCTTGGCATTTAATTTCTTGTGTCCCATAGGTTTGGGCATGTTGTGCCTCAACTGATGAATGGATTAAAAAACTATGGTACATCTACACAATGGAATACTACTCAGCCATCAGAAACAACAAAATCATGCAATTTGCAGCCAAATGGATGGAACTAGAGAAGCTCATCCTGAGTGAGCTAACCCAGACGCAGAAGGATACACATGGCATCTATTCACTTATAGTTGGATTTTAGCCATATAGTACAAGATAACTTATACTACAACCAACACACCAAAGGGAACATGAACATAGACTTTTTTCCTGTCAATGAGACACTTTGCCCTAGTGGTGCTGCCTTGTAGGCTCCCAGTGTATGAGAAGGCTCTTGGCCCTCATATGACTGCTGAACTGGGGCAGGGGACTGTTATGTAGGGACACTCCACTCCAGAGGAGTGGTATGGAAGGGGGTAGAGGGCGGGAGGGCAGGACTGAGAGGGGTCGAAAGAGGACACTATGATGGAGATGTAGCCTGAAGTAATAATAATAATTAAAAAAAAAAAAAGAATGGAAAGGAGGGGAGACCAAACAAAATGCTCCCACAAGAAGTGAGTTTTCTCGTGCTTTTAGCCATGTGACCTTAAGTATTGATTTATAGTTCACTGTAGTACCCCCAGAGCAAAAGGGAACACTGGTAATTAAGTCAATAGAAGTACATCCTAAAATAGTGCTGACTGGCTGCAAAAGGAGGCCCCTTTCTGTTTCCTCTGTCTCTGCACAAATGCAGATGCAGACACTGATCTCTGACCTTTCTCCAACTTTTTTAGCTGCAGCTGTTATTTTTCTTTCTCTGGGCCTTTAGCTGCTGATAAACTGATAAGATTCATTAAGTTGTGTGTGCAACTTTCTTTTAAACAAACATGAAATGATTTATACCTCAAGCGTTACTTATAAAATGTTTTATTGAGGCCAGAATGAAGGGAATGTTCTTATTAGGGCCTTCCCAGTAAGGACTTAGAACAATTGACCACATTAATAAAACAAAATCATGTTTTTGGAGAATATTATATTTAAATGTAGATTTTTTTCCATTATACAACTCTCAAGATTATAAGCAAATTAAGTCAGAAATCTCTTCTTTGTATTCCATTAAAGTCATTACTGAAATAGGGCCAGGAAAGGTAATAGCAATAAAACCAAATACCTTAAGGGCCATATGCAAATTATATGCTAATATATGGTAATCAAAGTACTATGTTCAGTGGCCATAAAAAATACTAAATACAGCTAATTAACAGTAGGTAAGTTGCTCTGTTTTCTACTTCAGAGCTATATGTGAGAAGTAGTATATTACTATAATTACATCAGTCCTGCCTTTGGCTGCACATCCAATATTTTACCAGAATTTCTTATTCTGTCATTATTTGTCCATTTCAGTGAATATAATCACTTCTCCTCTTCTCTGCCTCAAGCCTTGGATCTGTGAATTTCCTGAAAAACTAAAAGACAAATTAAGTCCTTAGACTCAAGAAAAACAAACTTTCCTCTCTAAAAGCTTTAGACATGCCATACCCACTTAAAACTCCTCTTAGGATAAGTGCCCCCCCCCCCCATTGGGTAATCAGCAGTCAGCCATATTGAAAACCACATTGGTAAAGGATCCACGAATAACCTAAAAAAATGCATTTACATCTCCATGAAATGCAGTTCAATGCTGAGATTCACTGTTTGAGGGTGGCAGCATTTGCATAAGACCACTATAGAAGTCTATCTGCCTAAAAAATATATATATTTGGTATTTCTTGCCTAAGTTCTATGTATATATTAACTGTTGGAATACTTCATTTCCTATGCTGTTTTAGCCATTATGTTTGTATACTCTATGAGGCTTAAAAAACAATCAAGTGAGGCTAAAATTCCAACTGAAGCCACTTTGTATTTTGCTCTTAAAGTTGATAAACTAGTTTAAGTCACATTCTGACTTAAACAACCTTCCACAAAGATACAGTTTCAAACAACACAGATTTCTTGCCTCACAGCTCTAAGAGTCAGAAGTACAATATAGGCCTTGATGGCAGGAATCAAGGTATCACAGAGCTGCCTTCCCCTTAGAGTTCCTATGTTTTCTACTTGTCTAGTTCTAGACCACATCTACTGTCCTAGGCTTCTGGTATTTTCTTCCATGTTCCACGCTAGCAAGAGCAAGTTCAGTCCTTTGCATATGGCAGTACTTTGGCCTTATCTTCCACCCACCTCTACTATTAAGGACATTAGGATTGCACTAGGTATACCACATAATGCTACACAATCTTCCCTTCTTCACAATTATATGATGAAAAGCCTTAATCTCCTCAGCATCTTGAATTTCCTTTGATTGAAGCATAACACAGACATATGTTGTAGGAATTAAGATGTGGGTAACTTTACAAGAGGAGACATTTAATTTGTCTATTTTTCTGGCACAAGTATGTCCAAAACAGATTTAGATATGAATGAACCATAGGGATAGCTTTAATTATTTGGTAACTTATCCAAGGAGATGAATATATGTCATAGAGTTTAATAACTGGTAAAATAAAAACATCTTCATGAACCATTTAGAGCGTAAAAGTAGGGGAACCAAATTCAACTATGATCACTAAACATTTTAAGGAAAACAGCGGAATGTACTAGGATGTTAAATAGTAAAGTAAATGGGGATTAAAAGAAATTGAAAAGTATACAGTGTGGAGCCAGAGTAAAGAGAGCTTTAAGGTTTTAAAGCTATGTAGAAATTATGCCAAACAGGCTCTCATAGGAACACATACATATTAGGAGTTCAGTGAGAAGTTATCTGTAGATTGCAAAGAGTGTGAGTGGTCCTGTCTATGTGGATACTGGATGATTTTTGGATAGCTATAATGTGGAGGAGAATTTATAGATGATAATATCAGGAACCCACAAGGATTTTTAAGAGATGACAGTGGATCTAAAAGTCAGAGAATGCTGTAAATTTGAACTAATCTAAAGGCAGTGAGTATAGAGAGGAAAAGAAGGGACTGAGGGCAATAAAAAACAACTGACAGGATATACCTAGGGATTGAATACAAAACCTCAGGGGAAAACCAGTCAAAAGTTCCCCTGGGTTCCTGCCTTGGATAAGTGGTTCAACTGTGGTGCCATTAACCACAGTTAATGTTACAAGAGAGAAAGTTGCAGTGGACAAAACAGAACATTGTTTCTGTCCTGATTACATGGACTTCAAGTGCACAGAAAAGAATGTTGAAGGTCAATTTCACAGAAATCAAATAGAAAAGAAAAGATCTAGGGTACTGGCTTATTTTGGGCTTAAAGTAGCCACACCTCAATTGCAATATTAGCTTGATTAGGTGGACAGTTTCTTATCAAGAAAGATCTATGGATATAAAGAGATGGTGGTCAAAGCACAATCAATGTCTGATCAATGCCTAGAAGGATAAACCTTAGGGACGGACTAAATACCAAGGGCAAATAAAAGTCTGTATTGCCTGTTTAGAGCAGAGATGAGGTGCATTGTAGAGGAATTTTAATCCAGTAACAGGGCTACTCTGGCAAGGGATCACATCCAAAGACCTAGGTCTCTGTGATCTGCCAGGCATACACACCTGTAATTCCTCTGGCTGAAATACAGACACACCTTTAGTACACACCTTTAATCCCAAACAATAATGTGTAATTGAGCGGCAGACATAGTGATGAATCAGAGAAAGATTTGACAAATGAGTCAGAGATAGGATGAGCTAAACTCTCTTGAGGCAGGAAAAAGAGGCTGCTTAAGAACTGGGCGGGGGGGAGGGGAGGGTGATGGATGGGGGAGGGAGGAGTTTGTGGAGACTGTACAATAGAGTTCATGGAAACAGTACAGCAGAGTTCAGAGTGCAGTACAGTTCCATACAGTTTGATGCAATTCAGTTGAGTGCAGTTGAGTTTTTGCAGATCAGTTAGTGAAGTTCAGAGGCGGTTTTTCCAAGCAGAGCAATTCAGTGAGAAGTGGAGAGAAGCCATTTTAAATCATTCAACTCAGAGAGAAGTTTTGAGCCAGAATAGGTGAGTTAAGCCAGCCAGCCAGAGTTCAGAAAGAACTAGAAAGAATGAGCTTATTCAGCAGTAAGTCTCAGAGGCTGTAAACATTCTAGGCCTAGGTTAGCTGACAGAGGGTGGAAATTGAAGCCTTAAAAGTCCAGGCTTGCATAAGATTAAATTAAACAGAGGCTAGAAGATTCCAGGACTGGGCCTGAGGATAGTTAGCTAGAAATGCTCTGGGCTCAGCCCAAGCAATGCATTCATAAAACTTGCACAGGGTAGCTTAGAAAATAACTGTGATAGACTGTCATAGTAACTAACAAAATGACACGCTTGCATGACTGTTAGTTTGTATTTCTTAATTATCCTAAACAGTTTATGATGGTTGGTAGCAAAAGGCCAAAACTTCACATTTCCTTTTTAAGCATTACTAGGTACAATACCTTTAAGAAGTATTACCCTTAATTTTGTAACAATATACAAAGATAACCAATGTGGCCAAATATACTCTTAATTTTGTATTAATATACTAAGATCAGTACCGATGTAGTCCAATACAATCTTAATTTTGCATTAATATACAATGATCAATAGCAATTTACCCTAATATGGTATTAATTTTGTATCAATATACAAAGGCATAAGGGCTTATTCAATAATCAGTTATTTTCTAAGCTACTCAGAAATCAAGTTGTCAAGAGACAGCAACATTTGCTTATCTAAACATAAGAGATAGATAGGGCGTCTTCAAAAACTCCAAGAGATCTGCAGAATACGGCATTCAAAGATGTTTTCTTAAATTAAGATTTTTTTTGATATAGAGACATGCCAGCTCCTGACAGCATCCCTTACTCCACTCCAAGTAGAAGATGAGCATCGAAGAATCTCCAGTGTGAGATGGTTGAATTAGTGGCAAGCCTATCTCTTGGCAAAAAAAACAAAACAAAACAAAACAAAACAAAAAAAAACCCTTGCTTCAACTGTAGACAGACTGCTGTCCAAAAAGGACAAAACTTGGAAGCAGGTAAGTCGACAGCCTAGCTCTGCCAAGACAGGGTAGGTAAGTCCTTCATAATTCATGCTCTACAATCAATGTTTGTCAGAGAAATGGGGCCAAATGGCTGAAGATTGATGCTGTAATGTATGGAGAGAAAATGGGAACTGTCCAGGCAGCCACTGGTATGTCATTTCTTAGTTTTGGAAGCTACGGGCCCTGCACTTCCTATATAATCAGATATATTTATCCCTCTCAGGTCTCTGAGGTGGTTGAAGAATAGATAGCTAGAGTCTCATAGTTAATTTTTGAGTTGTTTAGGAATCAAGGGGGCGTTCTGGACCTAAGAAGATGCTTTTAAAATTGTGATGCAAGTTAGTATGAAAGCTGAGTTAGATATAGAACTTTAAACTCATGGAGATAGTTAGATAGTAGAATGTTAAAGTCAGGGGCCAAATACATATGGACTGGACATTGAGAATGTATGCTAAGCCATATAACTCTCAGAATGTGGCCTATTTATTTCAGTTGTTTTGTATTATATTTATTGTTATAAGAGAAAGAACCATTTGTTGGACTGAGAAAAAAAGAATTATGCATTCTGGGGGAAGGGTGAGAGGGTAGGAGGGTGGGTCTGGAAGGGGTGGAGGGAGAGGGCTGTGATGGAGATGTAACTTGAAGTAATAAATAAACATTTAAAAAAAACTTGCACAGGATTCTCATCTCTTTCCCTCTTCTAAAAAAATAAAAACATTTACATAAAAACATTTACCATACACCAGAATATTATTAGTTACTTTGAAAGGACAGAGCTTGTAGGTATTTTTCCATCCCTTCATAATATATGGTCTTCAGACAAAAAGTAATCATTTCAAGACTACAAATAAGGTAAAGAAATATTCAGAGCCAGAAAGATGACTCAATACTGTAGTTTCCAGCAGGGTAATTCCCAGCCTGGGTCAGTAACAGCCAGAAAGGCACAATCCCCACCAGAAGGCACAGACTAAAAAGGGTTGGGAGAAAAGGGGGTGGAACATGGACCAGGAGATCTGTATCTGGTCTAGGCAGAAAAGGGGTGGCCACAAAGGTGGCGGGCGAGGCAGGAGATCTTCTCCTGGAACTGTGCTGCGCACCTAGTCAAATGGTGTGAGAGAGGCAGTGAAGTCAGCGACTATCTGCAGAAACATGCACCCCAAACATGCCTAGCCCACCAGGCAAGAGCTAGTGCTCAGGGGAAACAGGAGACACCCAGAGGCCCTGCAGAGTGGCCCAATTGAGAAGCAAGCCTGGCTAGGCAGCTGGTGCAGCAACCACGCAGAGATGACCTCAAGCTGCCAGCTGTAGGAGACTAAGCTAGGTGGTGGCCAGGCAGGTGCCTGGGCCTGGGAGCATGGCCAACTAGGTAGCCAGAACAGTGGTTCCTTTATAGAAGGAAGAGCGCTTCTCTTTAAAAATAAGAAGACTCAGACCTTCATCCTGTGAGCAGAGAGTAAAAGGTAGTTTATTCTGTGAATCTGAATTGTATACCTTGGAGTAGTAGGGAAGGGTTTGGGAAGTGGATGTATTTGATTCACCAGGTATTGTCCAAGCAGAAGAAAGAAAATGGAATGCCTAACTAATTCATGGATATTGAGTGTAGGGAAAACTAGAGGCCTAGACTGAATGTCATTGGCTGAAAGCCAAGGCACTAACAGACCTCAGTAGCATGGGAAAGTCAGGAAAGCATTAGGCCTCCTGACACATCTCAGGGTCCCAAAAATCAGAGGAAAGGGGGGTGTTCCACTGGCCAGAGGAGTCTGTTGGTCTAGGGCAGGCTCAGGGGCCTTTAAGGAATGCCACACTTCTACGCTGTCAGCAGAAACTCCCATAGAGTAAGTTCAAGCACTTGCCACTAAGCCTAACAACTTGAATTCAATCCCATTTTCCCATATGGTGGAAGGAGATAACACATTTCCTTGGGATTTCCTCTGACGTCCATATGCATGTTATACAAATCATACCTTACCATGATGTAGTATCATACACACACACACACACACACACACACACACACACACACACACAAACACAGAGATGCACATACAATAGATAGATAGATGATAGGCAGATAGATAGATGATAGATGATAGATAGATAGACAGCAATAAAATGTCTGTTTAAAAGACAGATGAGAATGCTATTTAAATACTGTCCATACTTTAAATGCATTCAATCTTTCCAGGACAATATTAATTGGCAGGTCATGTTACAAAACCATTTTTCTCTAAGGAGTTGGGAAGAGCTAGTAAAGTATTGGAAGAATGGCATCTAAATGACAAAGATATGAGTGTCAAAAGATGACAGTTTCATTATCTTCTGTTTGATTCCTGACAAATTTAAGAATGTGCTACTTAGACCATTTAGCAATAGACTGTCAAGAAAATACTTACTGAAAGTTAATAGAAATATATTAATAGGGAGTAGTTTCATTTATGTTTTAATTTCAGGGAAAAGAAGATTTATAGAAAGATAATAAATTGGAACCAGATTAGAATTGGATGAATATGTCTGTTTTGAAACAATAGACAAAGTAAGTCATACAGTGGACAATGCCAAATCCTACATTGAAGTTCACAACATCCAGTGGGGAAGGATTGGAAAGACTACTTAACTAAAAAATTCTAAGAGTGAGTCTATCTTTCAATACAAGGTACTAGTTAGTCCTTTAGAATTTTATATAGAATCATATAGGACATTACTCAAGACTGAAAAATCAGTGGAAGGGCTTGACTCTTAACTATGGATGGAACATACCTGTAATGTTATAGGAGAACAAGTGAATTGTCTCATCCTGGATTTTGAACTTTTGTCAGTTTGGATATCTTAAGATAGATAACACATACATAATATCTAAAAAATGGTTTAAAGCAAAAATATTTCTCTAGAAAGATGCGTTGTGTGCATATATCCCATACAAAACAACATATCTGTGTTCTTCAAACTATGTATGCATGTATAATATGCACACATATAATCTGTATATCTACATATACACAAATACATATACACAAAGAGACATACACAAATACTGTTGTGCATGATTTAGTAATTCAGATTTCTGTGCTAAAATGATGGAGCATACTTGTATGAACCTTGATGATACAATATATAGTCCACTTTTGAGGTATACAGTATACACTTTTGTATACTCATATAGAGATTGATTGTCTTTTCTCTCCTCTCCTTTCTTCCCTCCTTCCCTTCTCCACCTTTCTCTTTCATACTCCCACTATATAATGTATGTGTGTTATAGCTTATATACAGTTCCTGTAAGTCTGATCAATCAAATATGAATTTAAGTGAAGCACAAGAGAAAAGTCAAGAGACAAGAGAGGTTGCTGGAGAGGTAGCTCAGTGGGCCATGGCTAACACATAAGCATGAGGAGCTGAGTAGCTCCAGGTTCATGGTCATCAGAACCCCCCCCCAAAAAAAAAAAGAAAGGAAAAGAAAAAGTGATTGAAGAAGAAACCTTATGTTGACCACTGACCTCCACATATGTACAATCCCACTTACATGTATGAGTATGAACTTGCAAGTGAGCATGCACACACACACACACACACACACACACACACACAGAGAATATGGATTTTTATTCCAGATATTACATGATTATCTCATCTCCGTCTTGAAGCAGAGATAACTAAATAGCCATGTTCCTAAATAAGGAAAAAATGCAATGACAGCCAGCTGTATTGTGATGGTGATGGAGCTGTTAACAATCTCTAGTAGGATGAGGAAAAAGGAAGAAGAAAGTACAGGACTTTCCAAAATATTAGTCATTGCTCTCCCCTGTCCCCTAATACAAGAAGTGATATTGGGAAGTCTGTCTGTCTGACTGACTGTCTGTCTGTATCTCTCTCTCTCTCTCTCTCTCTCTCTCTCTCTCTCTCTGTGTGTGTGTGTGTGTGTGTGTGTGTGTGTGTGTGTGTGTGTAAAATAGAAGTTTAGCTAAAACTGGGACAGCTTCTATGAAGTCATCATTCATGAAGGGGTTAGAATTTGCCCAGGCAGATGTTTTGGGGTCACCCATGTTTCTCTAACTAACTCCTAATCTGTGCTCCATAATTACATCCAATAAACTCATTGCTACCTCAAGTCATATTTTCTTGGTGCTCTATCTCTGATAAATAGACATTTGTTCATGTCTCCTTAGGAAAGTTAGATATACACACAGGTGTTCACACTTATTTCTTCTCAGACACTATTCTCCCCAGTCACAAGATCTTGGCTATTTAAGCAAAGATTATTAGAAAATACAGGAACAGAAACTCTACTAGGACACAGCAACTCATCAGGAGGTCTACAAATAATAGCTTAGGAGTTTTATCCTTTACACATGACCTTTGCTTCCAAGGTCTCCTGCAAACAGCAGACCCGTATCATTCTACACAACCTTCCATTTATCTACTTAGGCTGGGTTGACCCCACTGGAAATCGAATGTTGCTGCAGGTATTGATCCAGACACAGAGACACTGGTAAGGCTCTCTTTGTGTGAAATTTACAGAAGAGCCTATTAGATGGAGCTCTGGAGTAGACATACATCCACAAAGCTGCTGTTTTTCTCAGTGGGAGGGTAGTAAAAACCTTGGGCCAATTGTGCCTGGTGCCAAGGAACAGTACCAATGTGATACCTCAGAAATCAGTGCAGGGCATGGCTCCTTGCTGCTCAGTCCCCATCTTGCTCTGACCCTTCATGAAATGTGACCAGTTATTCCTGACCTTCACATGCTGTGTTGGGGCCTTATTCTCTCACTGAGCTCTCTCTCTCTCTCTCTCTCTCTCTCTCTCTCTCTCTCTCTCTCTCTCTCTCCCTCTCCCTCTCTCCCTCTCCCTCCTTTCCCTCTCTCTCTCTCTCTCTCTCTCTCTCTCTCTCTCTCTCTCTTTCTCTCTCACCTTAAGCTATAGTGAACTAACTAAGCACGGGACTCTCCTTTAGAAAAAAAAAAATTGAACTGAATGGACTGTTGTTTGCTTTCTGGCCTTCAAACACCAAGACACTGTTATGCTCTTTAAAATTGTAAATTATGTCTGTTTAAGAAAATGTCAGTGTTTTTTAAAACAGAATAACAGAGCTGGAAAAGACCAGGCTCAGCTATTTGTTGCCAAAGTTTCATGCAGGAAAATGAGGTATTCATCATCATGGGCACAGGCAAGGGTTCTAGAGACTTGGGCACAATACCTCTTCAGTTCTTCTACAGAGTGTGGTAATGTTTCATTCATTCATTCTTTCTTTCTTTCTATCTATCTTTCTTTCTTTCATATTTTCATTTTTTTAATCCTCAGCAAATAATCAGAGTAATGTAAAAGCTCATAAACTTTGAATCATGTAGACTTTATCACCAACATTTAAAAGTAAAACATATCTCCAAGAATTCAATTGACATTTCTTCCCACCAGAAATAAGTTTATTTCAGATAACGGTTCTGTTGACTGTCTAAAATTGTATTTCTTGGGGATAGGAGAGAGGAGGTGTTCAGATGCTACTTCATGTGTCCTAAGGTTTAGCTTGTAAACAGGCTGGTTGGACGATTTTGAGTAGAGGAGGGTAAACATCTGTGGATGATGTATTAAGTTGAAGAAGCATCACTGCATTGGCAAATATGATACTTAAGACACCTGGATTTTCATCTCCACAGGAGGACCCAGAAGGTATTGAGAGGCAAGGATGAGGTACTTGCTAAAAGTCAGCCTCACATTTTTACTGGCATCCTGGCTGCTCAGGAACCTTAATTTAGGCATGTATTCTTAGTTAAATGCAAGCAGAAAATTATAAATATTTTGTTCCAAGAGTACAGTGAGGTCTGTAAAACAAGAGGTTTTACTTTTTAATATTAACAATTGCCTTTCAAAGAATAAGTTGAGATATCTTTCCCAGGAAAGCAAACAGTGTGTGTATATCCTCTGGATAACCATTCTAAGTGGGAATATTTGCCTAAACTTCCCTTCCTTGAACTCTGTTCACATTAAGCAACTGTTGGCACGAATACTAGGAAACCTGCCTGACTTTCTACTAATAACTTTGATATTTTCTCCTTGAGAGATTGAAAACATTATTTGGAGAATTCTGATTTATCATTTCCAGAAGTTGGAATGGGCATTTTCCCCAGTTAAACATTATTGCTTTTAATGGGCTAGAAATAGTAAGCGAAATGCTAGCCACACAGAACTTTGAAAAGTAAGAATAAAAGGGAAGAAAGAATATAGACACTTGTTCATGTTTTTAATTTTTCATTAATTGATGTATTTGTTTATTTTATATTCCAATTGCAAACCCTCTCTTTTCTCTCCTCCCAGTCCCAACTTCCCATACTGTACCCTCACCCTACCTGGTACCAACCCACTGTGGCACATCAAATCGCATCAGGACTAAGTGTCTCCTCTTCCACTGAAGCAAGACAAGGCAGCTCTGTTAGGAAAATGGGGCCCAGAAAGAGGCAACAGAGATCAAGTCAGAGATAGTACCCTCTCCAATTGTTAGCAGATCCACTTGAGGACAAAACAGCCCATCAGCTTCATATGTGCAGTGCACCTAGGACCAGTCTATGAAAGTTCTTTGGTTTGTGGCTCAGTCTCTATGAGCCCCACTCTGTAACCAAACTTTTAAATTATTATTTAACTCTTATTTATTTATTACTAAATTCACTTATAACAAACACCAACAATTTCTTATCTATTAATCCTATAAATTCCTACAACCCCGTTAACCTATCCACTAAACCTATTGATAATTATATCAACTACTTTCATAACCTTTTAGAATAATACAATCTCTGGGGCAGGTCCTCAGTCGTCAGGAACACAGTCTTTGTTGTAGATTCTTTAACACACTTAGCAGTCCTTTTTCTGGATCTCTCAGATGCAGGTTTGTCAGGTTAAGTTGGTTATTGCAGACTCACCTTAAATAAGGCTTCATGCTTTCTTCTCTGTGGGAGACCCCAGCCATCTGCAGGCCAACTTACTTCTTTTGAGTCAGGAACTCAGCTGCTCTGCCTCAGTCCTTAAAGCCAGGCACCGTTTCCTTTAGGCCACTGTTCAGACAGATCAAACCCCTCTAGGCAAAAGCTGAGCCACAGGGTTTAGTCCTTGGCCTTTTGGTGTCTTGCTCAGGCTTTCTTTGCTCACCGGCTTCTTTCTGCTTCACCACTCTGTCTGAGTTAATTGGCTATGTAGGTCTTCTTGTGGTGTCCTTGACTCTTTCAGCTCCCTCAAACCTTCCCCAAACTCTTCCACAAGACTCTTTGAGTTTCACCTAATGTTTGGCTGTGGGTCTTTGTGTCTGCTTCCATTATCTGCTGAATAAAGCCCCTCAGATGGCAGTTATGTTATGTTCCTGTCAAGTTCCCTCTCTCTATCCACTTCACATGTCTATTTCATTTCCCCTACTTGGAGGGATTCAATCATCATCCCTTGACCCCTCGTTACTTGATTTCTTTAAATCTGTGGATTTTAACATGGTTATCCTGTACTTAATGACTAATATCTGTTTATGAATGAGTACATACCATGTGTGTCTTTCTGGGTCTTTGTTCCCTCACCCAGGATAATCATTTCTGATTCCAAGCATTTGCCTGCAAATTTCATGATGTTCCGAGGACCAGGGAGCGATAAGTGCTTAAGCAAGTCCCTCATTTCTTTTATTCTCTATGTTCTCTATGACAAAGGTGTTGGCAGACAACATGTAGCCTGGGTGAGATGGCTCCTGCGACAGTGGAGAGTCAAGGGAATGGATGCAGGACAACACAGCAGCCATTGCAGCTGTGTAATATTCCACTGTGTAAATATACCACAATTTCTTTATCCACTCCTTGCTTGAAGGATATCTGAGTTGTGTACAGTTTCTGGCTACCACGAATAAAGCTGCTGTGAACATAGTTGAGGAAATGTCCTTGAGGTTTGGTGAAATATATTTTGACTATATGCACAAGAGTTGTACAGCTGGATCTTGAGGAAGAACTATTCCCAATTTTCTGAGAAAGCACCAGATTGATTTCCAATGTGGCACTCTCACTAGCAATGGAGGAGTGATTCCTTTTCTCCACATCCTTGCCAACATGTGTAGTTTCTTGAATTTTTGATCTTAGCCATTCTGACGGGTATAAGATGAAATCTCATAGTAGTTTTGATTTACACTTCCCTTATGATTAGGGATGTTGAGCATTTCTTTAAGTGCATCTCAGTCATGGATATTCCTCTGTAGTGAATTCTCAGTTTAGCTCTGTACCCCATTTTTTCACTGGATTATTTTATTTGTTGGTGTTTATTAGTTTTTTAAAATATATTTTGGATATTACCTCTCTGTCATATGTGAGGTTAGTGAAGATCTTTTTCCAGTCTGTGTGCTGTCATTTTGTTGTATTGACAGTGTGCTTGGCCTTACAGAAGCTTTTCAGTTTCATAAGGTCCCATTTATTAACTGTTGATCTTATTGCCTCAGCTATTGGTGTTCTGTTTGGAAATTCTCTTCTGTTCCATTGAGTTCAAGGCTTTTCCCCACTTTCTCTTCTATTAGGTTTAGTGTGTATGGTTTTATGTTGAGTTCTTTGATTCACTCTGTAGCAGTAGAATACCGTGAGCTTGCCATGAGACATGATGGAGTGTTTATCAAACACCTTTTCAAGAAAAATCAAAAAACTGTCACTGCTCCCTAATCAAACCTAACTCATAGGAGTGGGTCTTTTGAACATTTTGTCTGTAATTGGTGGAAAAATTTCATACTTTCATTAGTAATATGAGCTCCAGACTGCCCAGCTGCTCTCATGTTGCTAGGCAAAAACCACTGAGAGACTTAATCTACTTATAACACAGCAGGTGGGGAAGAGGTTCTACTTCTTTCAGATTGTTTCAGAGGAAATGCTTAAGGAGTGTAGGATAAATCATACCCTAACAGAGAGTTATCTTGTCCATTGGTATGGGGGTTACTGCATAAGGCTCCACCTTGAACCTGAATCTTTGCTATCACTGGGCCTTAGGTGGACAATGAGGTTGATTCATAGAAACTGAGGACCAAGGAGAGATAAGTGCTTAAGCGAGTCCCTCATTTTTTGTTGTATTTTTTTTTTATTTATTATTTTTTTGTTTTTTGCCATAGGGAGGAGTGACTCCATTTACATTGAATCCCTGTGATATTTTGGAGTCTTGTAGTCTGACTGACTGAAGAGAATTTCTCAGAGGAATAGAATTTACAGAGTTACTTTAAAAACAAACAAACACTGCTCTCGTATCTGTGTAATGCTTCTAATGTGACATTTCTTTTTTTTAATTTTTTAAAAATAATTTATTTTTTATTTCTTCAAGTTACATCTCAATCACAATCCCCTCCCTACTCCCCCTCCAGTCCCACCCTCCTCCCCCTCAACCCCCCGTCCTCTTCCCCTTTTTTTTTAGTTTAAGGTATTTCTTTTTCCCCCTAACAGCTCTCCCTTTCAGTCCAACAAATGGTTCTTTCTCTTATAACTGTAAATACAATACAAAAAAACAGAAATAAATAGGCCACAGTTATGAGAGTTATATGGCTTGGCATACATTCCCAATGTCCACTCCATACGCTGGGTACATGTAAGCCCTAAATTGGTACACCTAGGATCAACTCATGTTCGGCCAGCAGGGAATGTGTTTCCCTTTGATGAGGGTCTTAATTCCAAGGCTCTGCTGCAAGCTTAGTTTTCCAGGAAGAAAAGGGAGAGGTCCCTTTTATTCTCTATGTTCTCTATGACAAAGGTGTTGGCAGACAACATGTGGCCTGGGTGAGATGGCTCCTGCGACAGTGGAGAGTCAAGGGAATGGATG
>CAJQZJ010033798.1:595652-630858 GCA_907164525.1 Lophiomys imhausi
ATGCAGGACAACTGGGTGAGATGGCTCCTGCGCCAGTGGAGAGTCAATGGAATGGATGCAGGACAACACAGCAGCCATTGCAGTAGCCGTTTCATGTGTAGAGAGATTAGGTCAATGGATAGTTTTGTTCTGGATTTTCTGTAATTTTTCTTATGTACATGCTTGTGACAACAGCAACAATAACAAAAAGCCTCTAGACAAGCTTATTATTTAGCTCTACTCTCCATATAATGCAATAAACCTTCCTAAAAACAAACCCAAAAAGAAACACAAAATATGTTTGTATACATGTATGTATGTGCTGTCTCACCACCCCCTTTCTCTCTCCTTTATAGATTGCTTTGAAATTCTAATTAAGTAAGAGTATTTAAATTCTTATAATCCATTTCAGGGGTAATGTGTTCATCAGTGGTGACAATAAATCTGCCAATTGCCTTATTCTTCTTTACAGATGCACTTTACACTCCCATAGAGACTCTATGAGCTAGATACTTGTGTCCCTAGAATCTAGGAGATACAAAGAGTTAGAGAATTCAGTAAAGTGGTGCTGACTCTAAGACTGGGTTGTTTTTTGTTGTGATAATGTCTCACTTATTTCAGGTTACCTTCAAACTTTTGATATAGTTGAAGTTGGGTTTGGTCTTTCTGCATCTGAACCAATAATGCTGGAGTTACAGGTCTGAACCATCATGCCTGAATTGACATGAAAATTTCAGTTTCATATAAGCTTAATAGTTATATCACATAACCTTGTGAAAACATGTGGCTTACAGAAACATACATACACATATTCACACATACATACACATGCACACACACTAGTATTTTACTATAATATGTATCATAGTAAAATTCCAAATGAACTTTTAATTTTCAAATATTAGTATTTCTGCACAATGAAGTTTGTTATGGCTAATATCAAACCAAGACAACTGAGCTTTTGATTACAGCATCATAATAAAGCTCTATAAGAAGTGATGGGTAGTAGTGACTTAAAGAAATTCTCTGATGTTTTCTAACAGTCTAGTAACTGGGACAATGTTTGGACTGACAAATTTGAATTTATTTGTTATCTTCAAGCTTTATTTTGAAAGTATGAAGAAGCGTGTTATCTAATTCACCCTACCTTTTTTCCTCTTAAGTTTTAACTTAAACATCTCAGGTTATTTCCATTGCTTTCACTAACAGGAAATACAGAATAAAAAACCAATTTATCATACTCTTTTAATTAAGAATAACTTTGTGATTATTGATTGCCGTCTTGTAAAACAAAAATAATATAGAACAATTTAATAAATTGATTTGGAGGATTTTTATCTTCAAAATGGATTGTGGATTCATGGCTTAGTGTGATTAATTAAACTGTATTCCTTTAGACCTTTGACCAAATTAGCGAAACTTGTTTATTTTGCTCTATATTAAATCAAAGGTTTGTTAGTAAGGGCATAAACTAGCCTTCTGGGACATTAATAAAGATTGTAATAGGACTAAGTAGGGAAGTAGCTAGCCTCTTGTAGCCTGCCAATAAGAGAATTGGAAAATATTTCAAACAGAAGAGTACAAGTTTACAGCCAAGAAGAAACAAGGAATTTGCTAAATTCAGAGGTGTAAATGTACACCAGAAGGTCAAGCTTAATGGCACATGAATTTCTAAGCCTAATTTTTGAGACCTGAATAAATACCTGCCTACTCCACACAGGGCTCAGTGAAAAACAAAAACTAACTCCACTGTAATGTAGCTTGCTGATATAATTACTTTAATTTTCATTACTTATAGTATCATGGAAATCTACTGGAAACTAAACCAAAGGAAAATCTCCCCCACAGCACCCATTTTGGGACTGGTAGAGCCTTATGTGCTCCTCACTGCTAGCTAGGTGGCCAACTAGCAACCATAAACTGCCTGTGTATCACAAGTCCTCCCCCACTGTATGATAGAAAGCTAATGGTCCCAATGCTGTGCAGGACACTTTTAGGTAGTCTCAGAGGCTCAGAGTTCAAGAAGCAGTGGCCATGTCACATCCAGAGGACAGTGGCTATGTCACACCTAGAGAATAGGACTCCACTAATGAAATTTCTGTATGGAATTAAGGCACCCCCCCAACCTGGGGCTGTAGTGTACATTATATACCAGAGTTGGAGTTGATCAGGCCACAAAGATAGCCTCAACAGATATAAGAAAATTGAAATAACACCTTGTATCTTATCAGACCACCACGGAATAAAGCTTGTCTTCAACAGCAAAACAATCAACAGAAAGCCTACACACACAAGGAAATTGAACAGCTCCTTACTGGATGACCACTGGGTCAGGGAAGAAATAAAGAAGGATATTAAAGACTTCTTAAAATCCAACGACAATGAAGGCACAACATACCCAAACCTATGGGATACAATGAAAGCTGTGCTACGAGGAAAGTTCATAGCACTAAGTGCTTTCAAAAAGAAAATTGGGACAGCTCATATCAGTGAATTAACAGCTAAGCTGGGTGAATTGGAAAAAAAAAAAAGAAGCAAACACTCCCAAGAGGAGCAGAAGACAGGAAATTATCAAACTTTGGGCTGAAATCAACAACTTAGAATCAATACAAACTATACAAAGAATCAATGAAACCAAGAGTTGGTTCTTCGAGAAAATCAACAAAATAGACAGACCCCTAGCCAAATTAACTAAAAGGCAAAGGGAAAGAACTCAAATCAACAAAATCAGAAATGAAAAGGGAGAAATAAAAAGAGACATTGAGGAGATCCAGAAAATATTCGGGCATTACTTTAAAAATCTATATTCCACTAAATTTGAAAACCAAAGAGAAATGGACAATTTCCTCGATAAATTCCACCTACCAAAACTAAATCAAAATCAGATTAACAGCTTAAACAGCCCAATAACACCCAAGGAAATAGAAACAGTCATAAATAATCTCCCAACCGAAAAAAGCCCAGGGCCAGATGGCTTTAGCACGGAATTCTACAGGACCTTCAAAGAGGAACTAACACCATTACTTTTCAAACTCTTCCACTACATAGAAACAGAAAGAACACTACCAAACTCATTCTATGAGGCCACTGTCATTCTGATTCCTAAACCACACAAAGACCCAACAAAGAAAGAGAGCTTCAGACCAATCTCCCTCATGAACATAGATGCAAAAATACTTAATAAAATACTAGCAAACCGAATTCAAGAACACATCAAAAGTATCATACACCATGATCAAGTAGGCATCATCCCAGGAATGCAGGGATGGTTCAATATACGAAAGTCTATCAATGTAATTCACCATATAAACAAGATGAAAGAAAAAAACCACATGATAATCTCGCTAGATGCAGAAAAAGCATTTGACAAAATCGAACACCCCTTCATGCTAAAAGTTCTGGAGAGAACGAGCATACAAGGACAGTACCTAGAAATAATAAAGGCAATATACAGCAGGCCAGTGGCCAACATCAAATTAAATGGAGAGAAACTTGAAGCATTTCCTCTAAACTCGGGGACAACACAAGGATGTCCACTTTCACCATATCTCTTCAATATAGTACTTGAAGTTCTTATTAGAGCAATAAGACAACTAAAGGAGATCAAGGGGATACAAATTGGAAATGAAGAAGTCAAGTTATCCCTATTTGCAGATGATACGATAGTATACATAAGGGACCCCAAAAATTCCTCGAGAGAACTCTTACAGCTGATAAACAACTTCAGCAAGGTGGTTGGATACAAAATTAACTCAAAAAAAATCAGAAGCCCTTCTTTATACAACAAACAAGCATACCGAGAAAGAAATAAGGTAAACAACCTCCTTCACAATAGCCACAAACAATATAAAATACCTTGGGGTAACTCTAACCAAGCAAGTAAAGGAACTATACAACAAGAACTTCAAGACCCTGAAGAAAGAAATGGAAGAGGCTTTTAGAAGATGGAAAGATCTCCCATGCTCATGGATAGGTAGGATCAACATAATAAAAATGGCTATCCTACCAAAAGCAATATATAGATTCAATGCAATTCCTATCAAAATACCAACACAATTTTTTATAGACCTGGAAAGAGTTATTCTCAACTTCATATGGAACAACAAAAAGCCCAGAATATCTAAATCAATCATGTACAATAAAAAAGCATCTGGAGGTATCACCATCCCAGATTTCAAGCTGTACTACAGAGCAATAGTAATGAAAACAGCATGGTACTGGTATAGAAACAGACCAGTGGATCAATGGAATCGAATTGAAGACCCAAACATGGACCCACACACCTATGGCCAACTAATCTTTGACAAAGAAGCCAAAGCCGCACAATGGAAGAAGGACAGCATCTTCAACAAATGGTGCTGGTCCAAGGATGTCCATTTACAAAAGAATGAAATTAGACTCATACCTATCACCTTGTACAAAACTTAAATCCAAGTGGATCAAAGACCTTAACATAAGGCCTGCCACACTAAATATACTAGAAGAAAAAGTAGGAGAAACCTTCGAACTCATTAGTACAGGTGACAACTTCCTGAACAGAACACCAACAGCTCAGGATCTGAGATCAACAATCAATAAATGGGACCTCATGAAACTGAAAAGCTTTTGTAAGGCAAAAGACACTGTCATTCGAACAAAACGGCAACCAACAGACTGGGAGAAAATCTTCACCAACCCCACATCTGATAGAGAGTTATTATCTAAAATCTACAAAGAACTCAAGAAACTAAATGCCAAGAAACCAAATAATCCAATCAAAAAATGGGAGATGGAACTAAATAGAGAATTCACAAAGGAGGAATCCCTAATGGCTGAGAGTCACCTGAAGAAATGCTCACCATCCTTAATCATCAGAGAAATGCAACTCAATACGACTCTGAGATTCCACCTCACACCTGTCAGAATGGCTAAGATAAAGAGCTCAAATGACAGCACATGCTGGTGAGGGTGTGGAGAAAGGGGAACCCTACTCCATTGCTGGTGGGAGTGCAGGCTTGTACAACCACTATGGAGGTCAGTCTGGCGATATTTAGAAATCTTGGAATAACTTTGCCTCACGACCCAGCCATACCACTTCTGGGTATACACCCAAAGGACTTCTCATGGAGTCATAGGGAAGTCTCCTCATCTATGTTCATAGCAGCCTTATTTGTAATAGCTAGAAATTAGAAACAACCCAGATGTCCCTCAACTGAAGAATGGATTAAAAAACTGTGGTACATCTATACAATGGAATATTACTCAGCTATCAGAAACAATGAAATCATGCAATTTGGAACCAAGTGGATGGAACTAGAGAAGCTCATCCTGAGTGAGCTAACCCAGACTCAGAAGGATGCACATAGCATCTATTCACTAATAGTAGGATTTTAGCTATATCGTACAGGATATCTGTACTATAACCAACACACCAAAAGGAACATGAACATAGACTTTTTTTTCTTTTTCCTCTCTTTTTTGTTGTTGTTCTTTGTTTTTGTGGGTTTGTGTGTTTGTTGGTCTTTTTTTAGTTTCCCCCCCCCGTAGCAAGGAGACACCTTTCACTGGCGGTACTTCCTCGTAGGCCCCCGGTGTATGAAGAGGCTCTTGGCCCTCATATGATTCCTGAGCTGTGGTGAGGGACTGTTGTGCAGGGACACCCCACCCCAGAGGAACAAGACGGAAGGGTTAGGGGATAGAGGATGGGAGGGTGGGGCTGGGAAGCAGGAAAAGAGGACAATATGATAGGGATGTAACCTGAAGCAACAAACAAATAAATTTATTAATTTTAAAAAAAAGCAGGTAACAATGTTAAAACACTGTAAATAAAATAAAGGATACGGCCGCTCAGCCTGGTTTTATAAACCTACAAGTGTCGAAAAAACTTAGAGCTAAGGTAAAATACATGAAAAACGTGGCATTAACCCATGCCTTTAACTTCAGCACAGCCGGGAGGAGCACTATAGAGTTACTGTTCTTATAAATTCTAGAGTTTACATGGAACAGAGTGGTGAGGGTGCACACCCTTAATCCCCATCATTCAAGAAGAGTACACCCTTAATCCCATCACACTAGAGACAGAAACAGGCAGATCTCAGAGCTCAAGATCAGCCTGATACAAAACAAACTCTAAATAAAGAAAAACTTTGATCCAGGAGTGGTGGAACACATCTTTAATCCCTTCAGATGGGAACCACAGGTCTTTGATCCCAATAATTAGAATGCAGAGACACACACATACAATTTGGAAGGACCTAAGTTTAAAAGCTACTTACAAAAGGCCTACTCAATACAAACAAATTGTCCTTTGAGATCTCAAAATATATACACTAAAGCTGGTTTAGCTCCAAAATAACAAAATAAATTCTTCTTTAACCCAGATTGAAAGATAATACTTTATATATTGTCAAAAAACCAAATTTGCTTCAGGAGAAATATTACCTAACCCCCCCTCCAAAAAAAAAGATGATAATTTTCCCAGAGTTAGGATTAGGGCAGGGCTCTGTTCTTATCTTTCCAGGAGATTCAAAGCATCCATTCAAGGAACCCAGGGACAACTGGACAACGGAAACCTCAGCAGAAAACACAATCAGACACCAAAGAAGACGAGTGACCCAGATGATCCAGCCTTACAGACTCCCTCAATAGCTGTTTCCATCAAAAGTCTGCAACCACAACAACTCAAAATCGCTAAGACTATTCAGCTCTACACACTGCCCCAGCCAGAACATCAGTAAAGCCTGGAAGATCAGCTTCTGCCTACAAACTCCTTAGGACATCTAAACAGCTGAGCACAGAAGGACTGAACATAAAAGGATTGTACTAACATTTTTAACCATTTTTACATTCTGGATCGGGCCCCAAACAGGTTTATTACGACCCAAATCAGCAGGAAGTCATTTTAAGAGAGTAACGTCTCATGCCCAGAGGGTGGGGAGGGTGTTTCTCCACCCCCTCTTTTGGTTATTTGAAGGATAACTGAAAACTCTGTTATTTAGGGGAAGAGATTACAAGCTGTTAAATGGTCTTGTTAAATGGGTTTTGGAGGTTAGACCCAAGGACTTCCTTCTTTTCCTTTTCTGTATCCTTCTTTCTCTCCTATGTAGGAGTGCACGGACTTGAGAAAAATGAGACATAGACATAGTATGGGAAGGACCAAGCAGAAGGGACAGATTATTGAATATGCCCTTATACCTTTGTATATTGATACAAAATTAGTAGTTTATTTGGCTAAAGTGGTATTGACCATTGTTTATTGTGCAAAATTAAGATTGTATTGGACTACATCAGTATTGATCTTTGTATATTGATACGAAATTAAGATTATTGTTGGCCACATGGTATTGACCCTGGTATATTGACGTAATATTAAGATTGTATTGGGCTACATAGGCATTGTTCTTTGTATATTGATACAAAATTAAGACTATATTTAGCCACATTTGAATAGATCTTTGTATATTGATACAAAATTAAAGGTAACGCTTCCTAATTGTATTGTACCTAGAGATACTTAACAATGAAATGTGAAGCTCTGGCCTCTTGATACCAACCATCTTAAACTGTTTAGGATAGTTAAGATAAACAAACTCCTAGTCATGTAAGCATGTCACTTTGTTAGTTACTATGACAGTCTATCACAGATATTCTCTAAGCTACTCAGAAATCAAGTTGTTAAGAGACAAGGAACATTTGCTTATCTAAATACAAGAGATAGATAGGGCATCTTCAAAAACCCCAAAAGATCTGCAGAACATGACATTCAAAGATGTTGTCTTAAATTAAGATTTTTTTTTTGATATTGAGACGTATCAGCTCCTGACAGCACCCCCTATTCTACTCCAAGTAGAAGATAAACATCGAAGAATCTCCAGTGTGACATGGTTGAATTAGTGGCAAGCCTATCTCTTGGCATGAAAAAACTCCTTGCTTCAACTGCAGACAGACTGCTGTACAAAAAGGACAAAACTTGGTAGCAGGGAAGTCGACAGCCTAGCTCTGCCAGGACAGGGTAGGTAGGTTCTTCATAATCCCTGCTCTACAATAAATGTCTGTCAGAGAAACAGGACCAAAAGGCTGAAGACTGATGTTGGAATGTATGGAGAGAAAATGGGAACTGTCCAGGCAGTCACTGGTATGTCATTTCTTAGTTTTAGAAGCTGCAGGCCATGCACTTCCTATATAATCAGATATATTTATTTCTCTCAGGTCTCTGAGGTGGTTGAAGAATAGACAGCTAGAGTCACATAGTTAAATTTTGAGTTGTTTAGGAATCAAGAGGGCATTCTAGATCTAAGAAGATGTTTTTAATAGCGATGCAAGTTAGTATGAAAGCTGAGTCAGTTATAGAACTTTAAACTCATGGAGATGGTTAGATGGTAGAATGTTAAAGTCAGGTACCAAATGCATATGGACTGGACATTGGGAATGTACGCTAAGCCATATAACCCTCAGGGGCCAAATATGTATGAACTAGACATTGGGAATGTATACTCGGCCATTTAACTGCCATAAATGTGGCAAATTTATTTCTGTTCTTTTGTATAGTATTTACTGTTATAAGAGAAGGAACCATTCGTTGGACTGAAAGGGGAAGCTGTGGGGGGGGTAAGAGGGTGGAAGGGTGAGACAGGAAGGGGGAATAGGGAAGGGATTGTGACTGAGATATAACTTGAAGAAATAAAAAAATAAAGTATTTTAAAAAAAAGATCAACAGAGACAACTAACCTAGGCCCATGATTGCTCACAGAGACTGAAGCACCAATCAAAGAGCATACATGAACTGTACCTAGGTCCCTATACATATATAATTGATGGGTAGCTTGGCTGTCACGTGGATCCTCTAGCAAGGGGAGTAGGGGCTGTCTCTGACATGGACTCTGATGCCTGCTTTTCAATCACTTCTCCTGAAAGGGGCTGTGGTGCCTGGCCTCAGTGGAAGAAGATGAGCTCAGTCTTGTTGCTGCTTTATGTGCTAGGTGGGATGGTACAGGGCGAAGCTCCCTTTTTCTGAGGAGAAAGGAAGGGAGTATAGGGAAAAGAGGGAAAGAGAGTGGGACCAGGAGGAAGGGAGGGATGGGGCTATGATAGGGATGTAAAATAATAAATACATAAACATAAAAAAACATATGACAGAGTCCTTTGCTTTATAAAAGCATTTCAGTTTCATGGGGTCCCATTTATTGATTGTTGGCCTGAGAACCTGAGTATTGGTGTCCTGTTCAGGAAATTGTCACCTGTGCCAATGAGTTTTAGGCTTTTCCTACTTTCTCTTCTGTTAGATTTAGTGTGTCAGGCTTTATGTTAAGCTCTTTGGTCCACTTGTACTTAATTTTTGTGCAAGGTGATAAGTATGGGTCTATTTCATTCTTTTACATGTTGACAACTAGTAGACCAGCACCATTTGTTGAAGATGCTGTCTTTTTCCATTGTATGGTTTTGGCTTCTTTCTCAAAAATCAAGTGATCATAGGTGTGTGGGTTCATTCCTGGGTCATTCAAACAAAATGGCAACCTACAGATTGGGAAAAGATCTTTGCCAACCCCACATCCGACAGAGGGCTAATATCCATAATTTATAAAGAGCTCAAGAAATTAAACACCAAGAAACCAAATAATCCAATCAAAAAATGGGGTACAGAGCTAAACCTAGAATTCACAAAGAAGGAATCTATAATGGCAGAGAGACACTTGAAAAAATGTCCAACATCCTTAATCATCAGACAATTCTAACTCAAGACAACTCTGAGATTCCATCTCACTCTAATCAGAATGGCTAAGATCAAAAAATCAAATGACAGCACATGCTGGCGAGGTTGTGGGGAAAGGGGAAAACTCTTCCATTGCTGGTGGGAATGCAAATTTGTACAACCACTATGGAAATCAGTCTGGCGATATCTTAGAAAACTTTGAATAGCTCTATCTCAAGACCCAACCACACCACTTTTTGGTATACATCCAAATGATTCTTCATTAAACCATAAGTACATATCCTCATCCATATTCATAGCAGCCTTATTTGTAATAGCTAGAAACTGGAAACAACCCAGATGTCCCTCAGCCGATGAATGTATAAAAAAAAATCTGTGGTACGTTTACACAGTGGAATACTACTCAGCTATCACAAACAAGGAAATCATTCAATTTGCTGCCAGATGAATAGAACTAGAAAATCTCATCATGAGTGAGCTAACCCAGACTCAAAAGATACACATGACATCTATTCACTTATAATTGGATTTTAGCCATATAGTACAGGATAATTATCCTACAACCAACACACCAAAAGGAATAGGAACAGACTTTGTTAACTGTTAGTGGGACATGTTTCCCTAGTGGTACTGTCATGTAGGCCACCAGTGCAAGAGGGAGCTGTTAGCCCTCAGATGACTGCTGAACTACGGAGGGTGATATGTAATGTCACCCCATTCTGGAGGAGTAGAATAGGTGGGAAAGTGGGAAGTAGGTGGGAGGGTGGGACCAGGAGGGGTGGAAAGAGCGCACTGTGATGGAGATGTAACTTGAAGTAATAAATAAACATTAAAAAAATGTGAAAAAAAGAATTAATTTAGTCAGAAATATTTATTGGTATGTACTACATTGCAGAAAGTTGGCATTTAAGAAATAGATACTTGGAAAGATGTACCAGATTGGTCTGAATGGATATAGAGTCATTGAAGTTTCTAGGGCTAGATCATTTATTATCTGCTTACACCATGTGAAAGGCTTTGTGCATCTTGTTGATGTTCTTGCTAGTGAAGATCTAGCCTAGGAACTTAGAGATGTAGCTCAGTGCTTAGAAGAACTTACTGTTCTTTCAGAGGACCCAGGTTTAGTTTTCACAATCAGCATAGCAACTTACAAACAGCTGTAACTCCAGTACCTGGGATTTCATGCTTTCTTCTGGCTTCCATGGGCACTGTCACATGAACTCATGCAGGTGCTCTTCATGAGCATGGTACCTACCTACTGACACACACACACACACACACACACACACACACACACACACACACTAGTGTATCTTAAAAAGTAAAAAGTTGAGCCTAGGACCTGATTTATGATCAGCAAACACACTATCACACAGTTACATCCCCCATTCCCAATCCTACCTTGGAAGCTAATTGCTTACCAGTCATTTTTGCCCTGATAACTCTCAGAATGTACTCAAACTATGTGATAATTCTAATCATTCCATTAGCCTAATGCATATTTAATGTTTTGAAAATTTTAAGTTTTAATGCCCCAGGAACTCTATTCTGGAAAACTTTATCTCAACTTACCTTTATTGTATTGATCTATCTTTCAAATATTATTTCTTTTCTTTCAGCATAGAGAAGTCTCAGATCTTTTAAAATATAACTGAGAGGGAAATGGTCTACTTTTGTATGAATTTCTTAGATGGCTGGAGGACTGAGGCATGATAGGATAAGACTGTGCAATAAGAAATTACTATGAAAGGGGGAAAAAGGCAAAAGAGATTGGTAAATGATGGATACAGAAAGGGAAGCTAGACATAGTCAAGTACATCTTCAGTATAGATTCCCTGACCCTAAGAAGAACTCAAGTTTGTATTGTCATGAATCTCTGAAAATACTGAGGAATTAAATAGGTAAAAGTGCACCCCTTCAATGGTCATTCAGGACTGACCAGGCAGGTCACACTTAAAATAAGCAGATATCAGGGTGTCATTAGGATTAAAAGCTTTACAGTCTTCTTTACAAGATTGTTTGTATTCTCAAGGAAACCAACATCCTTCTCATTCTTCAGATTTATGACAGAAAACATAATAAAATGTTTAACATTTTTAAACATTTCTACACTAATTTTGGACAGTGTAATAATCCACTTCAGAATGATGCCTTGTCAATCAGCCAGTAAGAGTGCATTATGCACTGCAAACACTGTGTTTCTTCTAAAACATATACAACAAGTGATAAAGAGGCATGCCAGCTAGGAACTTTCAAGAACATTCAGCTTCTGTGAATGCTAAGAAATATTAAAAACAGATTATACTTACCCTCTGTGTTTCAGTTTTCACTTACAGATTGTCTAATCAGATAGGCATTTCCAAGAGCCTAACAAACGTAAGTGAATATTAAGACTTATCACAGCAATAGGAGCGACTTTGCTGGTTATTCTTGCTATTGCCACTTCTGCAAACCATTTTATTTAACTGTTTATTACTTCAATTTGCACCCCTATCACAGTCCCCTCCCTCCACCTCTCCCAGTCCCACCCTCTCCCATCCTTTCCCCTTTCTCCCAACTGTCCTACTCCTCCAGTGTGGAGTGTAGGATACATATCAGCCCCCTTCAGTTCAGCAGCCATATGACAGGATAACTATCCTACAACCAACAGACTGAAAGGAACAAGAACATAGATTTTGTTACTTGTTAGTGAAATACTTTGCCCTAGGGTATTTGCAAACTTTTTGTTTGGTTTTAAATAAAAAGATCAGGTCTCACACATATATTCAAATATAATATCCAAAAACATGTCAGTTAATACAGGTATGAAAAGCAATCCAATTTTCACACTATACAAGTACATCCATGCAATAAATTCATATATATATATGCATACATACAAATGAACACACACATATATATTCTTTTTGAGAAATACATTTTTCTGTTGTTTGAAAGGTGGAAATTTTTATACACTACTCTATATATAGATGAAGGTTAACTGTAGCCCTTTTGTTCATTTTTTCCACATATATATACAGATAGATATAGATATAGATGTAGATATAGATATAGATAGATATTTAAAGATATATATATATATTTATTTAAATATATATTAAAAGTAATTGCCTTAGTTTCTAAAATTTAAATTAAAATTTGCATGTGAATATTTTGCATCAAACCATCAAACTAGACTATGAGGCCTCTTCCTGATCTTCATCTTGTCACTGTGTTTGTCCTAAAACATATACAACAAGTGACAAAGAGGCATGCCAGTTAGGAACTTTCAAGAACATTCAGTTTCTGTGAATGCTAAGAAATATTAAAAACAGATTATACTTACCCTCTGTGTTTCAGTTTTCACTTACAGATTGTCTAATCAGATAGACATTTCCATGTTTGACTTTCTGTGTTCCCAGGTAGCAAATATTGTGATTAGTATTACTGATATTAAGATTATCAAATTATATCTAGCACAGAAAGTAAAATAGACCAGAGAGCTTTTGTTTCTAGATGCCTTTGCTTGAAACATCAAAATGACACTTAACAAACAGATACTGTGTTAGGGCGGCTCCACAGCTACTGTCTCTATGGCTGGACCATTCAAACTTGGTGTCTTCAAGACTATTCATACCATACAGAAGATGTTCTCTTTAAAAATCATCTCCTAGGAGTAAGATGTTTCAAAATTCCAAAATAAAAATCTGTTCTTAAAAAAAAAAGATGAAAACTAGAATTTCACAATGTCAATTCCCATGCTATTTTAATCTATATGATCTGAATATCCCAGTTGTTCTATTCCACACAATCAACCCAATGGAATCTTCTCTGAGTGGAAAACTGCTTATGTTAACATGAATGTTGCAAAGGTTTTCCATAATACCCGTGAAATAAATGGAATCCTTTGAATTTATCATAGGCATCCATTGCAACTTGTGAATATCTCCTTCCTCAGAGCAACTTGACGGTGTATTTTGCTTTATTTTTTTATTGAGTCAGAATTTCCCTGGATGTCCTGGAACTTGTCATATAGACTACGTTACCCTCAAGCTAGTGGCAGTTCACCTGCTTCTGTGTCCTAGTGCAATGATTAAAGACTCTAATGCCATACCCACTTAGACCAAGTTTATATTTTTAAGTATAAAAATCTTTCCACATTTTGATTCGTATAAAGCCCAATAATATTAATCACAGAACCATGAGGAGTATGATAAGTAAAGGATACTAGAGTGACCAGGATGTAATTGTCAGAACTGAAGATCCATTTTGGAACTAGTGATGGAAAAGGACATTTCCAAAAAGAATTGTAAAGTGATGTATATGGATCTGCTAGAAAAAAATGGAAATAGTTTTGATTTTATTTTTTTAACTTTTTATTTTTGTTATGCCTACCAAAACTACCTTTTAGTTTCAATCATACTTCATTGCATGTGTGGCAATATGATTTCCAGGTCAATTGTCAGTATAATGGGATGTGTGATATAGTTTTAAATGGAATAATAAGGAGATTTCAGATTTCAAAACATTGCCCCCTCTGAAAGACACCCCCCCCAAGATTAAAAAGATCACTTTGCCTAAGGGGGTCATTGTGACAGGTGTTCAGTGACTAGTTATGCCCAACTCCTATTGACAAAGGCAATGGTATTAAAAAGCAAGCCTGACAGACATTATTTGTAAAGCAGGAATTAGGAAGGACTTGCCTATGCTGTCTTGGCAGAGCTAGGCCATCAACTTACCTGCTTCCAAGTTGTGTCCTTTACGAATAGCACTCTGTCTACAGTTGAAGCAAGGGATTTTTCTTACACAGTGACAATTTTGCCACTAATGCAACCATCTTCAAATGGAAATTATTTGAGGCTAATCCTCTTCTTAGAGTAGAATGGGGGTACTGTCAGGAGCTGACATGTCTCAATATCAAAAAATCTTAAGTTAAGAAAACATCTTTGGCCGGGTGTGGTGGGGCACGCCTTTAATCCCAGCACTTGGGAGGCAGAGGCAGGCGGATCACTGTGAGTTCAAGGCCAGCCTGGTCTACAAAGTGAGTCCAGGACAGCCAAAGCTGTTACACAGAGAAACCCTGTCTCAAAAAACTAAAAAAAAAAAAAAAGAAAGAAAACATCTTTGAATTCCATATTCTACAGATCTCTTGGGGTTTTTGAAGACCACCTATCTATCTAAGTATATTTGGATAAGCAAATGTTACTCGTCTTTTAGCAATTTGATCTCTGATTAACTTAGAAATATCCTTGGGGGGATTTCAAGATGGCAACAGCTATCATGGACACATTTTGAGTGTGGGGAAAATAGCGAGAACACAACAGAGATATAAACAAGCTGAGCAACAATCTGAGAGATGCAAACACACTGAGTTGCACCTAAAGAACCCAGGGACTAATAAAAGTCCTGGGAGAGACTCTCAGACACTCAGAGAAACAGACCTGCCAGCTGCAGAAGCTGCAGAAGAAGGAGAACTTCATAGCTAGTGGAACCCATGGGTATGAGCCATTCAAATACCCAGAAACCAGCTTCAAAACCCAGACAGGGGTACTCACCAGCCTCCTGAGCACCCAGCTTCCATGTATGCATTCCATCAACAAAAAGAGGACCAGCAGAGCCATAAGAACAGGTATATTCTCAGTGGAACCATTATGGCAGCTATCCACAGCACATTCTGAGCTACAGGAAAACTGTGGGACCACTTCGGTATATCTCCAGCAGAGCAGCAGTCTGGGAGGTGCAAGCATATTTGGGCTAACACAGAAAGGTGTTGGACATGCAGGTCCCTCTACTAGATACTCAGAAGAACATTGCAGCCAGATAAGGCAGCAGGCTGTAATTTATGCAGAGGTACAGTGTCCCACAGGTCTGATCACTGCAGGGCCTTGGCAGGCAGCTTTGATTGCCAGATAGAGGTATCTCCCAGCTTCTGGAGCACCCAGTCTCCACACAGTGGCTCCAAACCCCAAAATAGGAACAGCAGAGCCACAGGAATGGTAAGATCAGAGTGGGTTGAAAAGCAGGTGATCAAGTTAAAAGGCTGCAGAATTCCACTGAGTCCAAACCCTGTGGGTGGGTTATGGTATTCATATCAGATCCCCCAGCCAGTGCAGTGCACCTGGCCCCTCTTCGGCAGGATACTCATCATCAGCATCTACAGTTCCAACCCTGGTGCAGCAAGTACTTGGACTTTGTGCACTCCCTGAGTGACTCAGATTACAAGGGCTTAATACTGAGGGCTTAGAGGCACAGAGATACCCTGGAGACCACCTAGAAGGAGCTGCCTGGGGGAACCACTACCACAGACCTGACCTTTGGGCCAAATATATGAGCAGCCGGGGATATGTAGCTCTAGCTTACAATCTGTGGTCCTCTGAGCCCCACTGACATCAGTAAGAAGACTTGTTAGAACTCAAGATCCTGCAGGCTGGAAGAAAACATTTCACCCAATCCCTGACCTGAGTTCCCAGTTGGGACACAACTGGAAGGGGTGAACTTCGGGGGGCCCACTGAGACCCAGACTCCAACATAAGATCCCACCTAGCTTGTGTTGAGCTACAGACCACCAAGAATATATTACATCTACACCAAAGCTCCCTCCTTGGAACCAGGTTCAAAAGATACTAGAAACAATCAGCTAAGGACAACCAGATGGCTAAAGGTCAGCAAAAGAACAAAACTGACAAAAATCAGGGAAATATGACTCCAACAAAATTCAGAGATGCTAATACAGCAAGCTCTGAACATCCCACCACGGCTGAAACACATGAAAATGATGAAAAATCTATACTTAGGAAAATGATAGAGGTTTTACAACAAGAAAATAACTCCCTGAAAGAAATTAAAGAATCCACAATTTTACAAATGAAAGCAGTGGAGAATTCAATTAGAGACCTCCAAGCCAACTCAGCCAAATATGAAAGGGAGACAAGACTCTGAAAGACTTGAAAGATTGGCAGACAAAGACAACCAAATTGGAGGAGGAAACATACAAAACATACAAAATGGTTCAAGATTAAAATTGAAACTGGAAGCAATAAAGAAAACACAAGCAGAGATAATGCTGAAGGTAGAAAACCAAGGGAAGAGAACAGGAACTACAGACATGAGTATCAAAAATAGGATACAAGAGATAGAAGACAGACTCTCAGGCATGGAAGATTTGATTGAAGAAATCAGTACAACAACCAAAGAAACTGAGAAATCTAACAACATTCTCACCCACAACACCCAAGAAATCAAGGACTCAATGAAAAGAGAGAACCTAAGAATTGTAGGCATACGTGAAAGAGAAGACTCCAGACTCCAGACACATCCTCAAAAAAAAAAAAAATCATAAAAGAAAACTTCCCAAACCTAAAGAAAGAGATGCTGGTAAAATTCCAAGAGGCATAAAGAACACCCAACAGATTAGACTAGGAAAGGAATTCCTCCCACCACATAATAATTGAAACTCCAAATGTACAGAACAAAGAAGGAATATTAAAAGGTGTAAGAGAAAATGGTCTTCTTTTCAGGATATTGTCACCTACTCCAACGAGGTCGAGACTCTTCCCCACTTTCTCTTCTATTAGACTTAGTATGTCAGATTTTATGTTAAGGTCTTTGATCCACTTGGATTTAAGCTTTGTACAAGGTGATAAGTATGGGCCTAATTTCAATCTTTTACATGTTAACATCCAATTAGACCAGCACCATTTGTTGAAGATGCTGTCCTTTTTTCATTGTAAGGTTTTGGCTTCTTTGTGAAGATTAAGTGACCTTGGGTGTGTGGGTTCATTTCTGGGTCGTCAATTCGATTCCATTGATCAACTGGTCTGTTTCTACACCAAGAAAGAAAATAATCCAATCAAAAATGGGAAACAGAGCTGTAACTGAACTTTTTAAAATTATTTAATATTTATTTATTGATAACTATATTCACTTATAAAAAATATAAACACTTAACTACTAATCCTACAAATTCCTATAACCCTATGACCTAACCAGTAAACCTATTGATAACTATTACAACTATTTTCCTAACATTTTAGAAGGATACAGTCTCTGGGGCAGGTCCTCAGCCATCAGGAACACAGTCTCTGTGGTAGATGGTTTAACGTACTTAGCAGTCTTTTTTCTGGAATATTGCAGATGTAGATTCGTAAAGGTAAATTGGATATGGCAGTCTCACCTTAAATAAGGCTTGAGGCTTTCTTCTCTCTGGGAGACCTCAGCAGTCTGTAGGCCAACTTATTTCCTTCTTATCAGCAACCCTGCTGCTCTGCCTCAGTCTTTAAAGCTGGCCACAGTTTTGTTTAGGCCACTGTTTGGACAGGTCAAATCCCTGTAGGCAAAAGCTGAGCCACAGGGTTTAGTCCTTGGCCTTTTGCTGTCTTGCTGAGTTTTTCTCTGCTCACCAGCTTCTTTCTCCCTCAGGGAGATCTGGCCATCAATTCATCAGCACTTTCTCCATCAGGAATCACTAGCATCAGAGCTCTCTAGTTTGGGAGGGGGGGTACTTTGGCTCCATCCACTTGTCCTTAAATAGGATCTCTCCTTGTTCCATCTGCTTCAGCTTAATTTGGGCTCTGCCCACTTAGTAGCTGAAAACAATGCCAGGCCAAACACTTTCTTTCTTTTTTTTTTTTTTTCATTCTTTTTTTTTCCTTTATTTTTTATTTCTTCAAGTTACATCTCAATCACAGTCCCCTCCCTATTCCCCCTCCAGTCCCACCCTCCCACCCTCAACCCCCCATCCTCTTCCCTTTTTTTTTTCTTTTAAGTTTAAGGTATATCTTATTTCCCCCTACAGTTTCCCCTTTCAGTCCAACAAATGGCTCTTTCTCTTATAATAATAAATACAATACAGTACAACAGAGGTAATTAGGCCACAGTTATGAGGGTTATATGGCTTAAAATACATTCCCAATGACCAGTCCATATGTATTTGGTACCTGACTTTAACATTCTACTATCTAAACATCTCCATGAGTTTAAAGTTCTATATATGACTCAACATTCATACTAATTGCAGCACAATTTTAAAAGTATCTTCTTAGATCTATAACACTCTCTTGACTCCTAAACAACTCAAAATTTAATTATGAGACTTTATCTATCTGTTCTTCAATCACCTCAGAGACCTGAGAGGGATAAATATATCTGATTTTATAGGAAGTACAGGGTCTGCAGCTTCCCAAACTAAGAAATGACATACCAGTGGCTGCCTGGACAGTTCCCATTTTCTCTTCATACATTACAGCATCGCTCTTCAGTCGTTTGGCCCCGCTTCTCTGACAGACATTGATTGTAGAGCAGGGGTTATGAAGGGCTTACCTACCCTGTCTTGGCAGAGCTAGGCTGTCGACTTACCTGCTTCCAGGTTTTGTCCTTTTTGGACAGCATTCTGTCTACAGTTGGAGCAAGGGGCTTTTCCTACCAAGAGATAGGCTTGTGACTAATTCAATCATCTCCCACTGGAGATTCTTTGATGCTCATCTTCTACTTAGAGGAGAATAGGGGGTGCTGTCAGGAATTGATATGTCTTGATATAAAAAAATCTAAAGTTTCGAAAACATCTTTGAATGCCATATTCTGCAGATCTCTTGAGGTTTTTGAAGAGGCCCTATCTATCTCTTATATTAGGGTAAGCAGATGTTGCTTGTCTTTCTTGTTTTCACCTGGCTTCAACCTTGTTTTTTAGTCCATTAAGTCTTTCCTGTTTTTCCACAAGCTTGATAAGCTAATTGGTCACAGCCAAGTTGGTCTTCATGCCCCGAATTAAGTGACTGTATCAGAAACCCCTAGATATTTACTAAATCCCTACACAGAGCTAAACCAAGATTTCATAAAAGAGGAATCACTAATGGCTGAAAGACACTTGAAGAAATGCTCAACATCCTTAATCAAGATGACTGAGATTCCACCACATACCTGTCAGAATGGCTAAGATCAAAAATTCCAATGACAGCACATGCCCTGAGAGAACACAGGTGCCCAGCCAGACTACTATACCCAGCAAAACTCTCTATCAACATAGATAGAGAAAACAAGATATTCCATGACAAAATCAAATTTAAACAATATTTACCCACAAATCCAGCCCTACAGAAGATGCTAGAAGGAAAATTCTAACCCAGAGAAGATAACTACACCCAAGAAAACAGAGGAAACAGAAAACTCCACGGCAACCAAGCCAAGAGAAAAACAGAACCACCTACCAAAGTTAAATCAAGATCAGGGTAACAAATTAAACAATCCTATAACCCCTAAGGAAATAGAAACAATCATTAAAGTCTCCCAACCAGAAAGAGCCCAGGGCCAGATGGTTTCACCAAAGAATTCTACCAGACCTTCAAAGAAGAGGTAATACCAATAGTTTTCAAACTCTTCCACAAAATAGAATCTGAAAGAACATTGCCAAACTCATTCTACAAGGCCACAATCACACTGATTCCTAAACCACACAAAGATCCAACAAAGAAAGAGAACTTCAGACCAATTTCCCTCATGAACATAGATGCAAAAATATTTACTAAAATAATGAGAAACCGAATCCAAGAACACATCAAAAGTATCATACACCATGATCAAGTTAGCTTCACTCTAGGAATGTGCGGGGCGGGGGGGCTCAATATATGAAAATCTATCAATGTAATTCACCATATAAATAAGGAAAGAAAAAAAAAACCCCATGATCATCTGGCTAGATGGTGAATGGGCATTTAACAAAATCCAACACCCCTTCATGATGAAAGTCCTGGAGAGAGCTGGCATACAAGGACCATACCTTGAAGTAATAAAGTTTATATACAGCAAGCCAGTAGCCAACATCAAATTAAATAGAGAGAAACTTAAAGCATTTCCTCTAAAATCAGGAACAAGGCAAGGAGGCCCACTCTCTCCATATCTCTTCATCATAAGTACTTGAAGTTCTAGCTGAGCAAGAAGACAATTAAAGGAGAACAAGGGGATACAAATTGGAAAGGAAGAATTCAAAGTATCCCTATTTGCAGATGATATGATAGTATACATAATTTACCCCAAAAATTCCATCAGAGCACTACTACAAGTGATAAACCCCTTCAGCAAGGTGACTGGATACTTAAATTAATTTAAAAAAATCAGAAGCCCTTCTTTACACAAAAGATCTGGCAATATCTTAGAAAACTTGGAATAGTCCCACCTCAAGACCCAGTCATACCACTTGTAGTTATCCACCCTGAACATTCCTCACCAAACCACAAGGACATATCCTCATCTATGTTCAGAGCAGCCTTATTTGTAATTGCTAGGAACTGGAAAAAACCCAGATGTCCCTCAACCAATGAATGGATAAAAAAAAAATTGTGCTACATTTACACAATGGAATACTACTCAGCTATCAGAAACAAGGAAATCATGCAATTTACAGCCAAATGGATGGAACCAGAAAAGCTCATCCTGAGTGAACTAACCCAGATTCAGAAAAATGCATATGGCCTGTGTTCACTTATAACTGGATTTTAGCCATATATTACAGGATAACTATTCTACAGCCAACACACCAAAAGGAACAGGAACACAGACTTTGTTACATGTTAGTGGGATACTTTACCCAAGTGGGCTGCAATGTAGGCCCCCAGTGCAAGAGGAAGCTCTTACCTCATATGACTGCTGAACTGGGGTGAGCTGGAATGTAGGAACACCCTACTCCACAGGCGTAGGATAGGTGGGAGAGGGGGGAGCATGTGGGAAGGTGGAACTGGGAGAGGTGGAAAGATGGCACTGTGATGGAGATGTAACATGAAGTAATAAATAACATAAAAAGAAAACATCTGTGATAAACTATACTAGTAGCTATCAAGATGACATGTTTGAATGACTATTAGTTTCCATTTCTTAAAATCCTAAACAGTTTGTAACAGTTACTATCAAAAGGCCAAAACTTCACATTTCATTTTTAAATGTTACCTAGGTACACTACCTTAAAAAGGGTTTAATTTTGTATCAATATACAAAGATCAATACCAATGTAGCCGAATATCTTAATTTTGTATCAATATACATAGATCAATACCAATGTAGCCAAATATAATCTTAATTTTGTATCAATATACAAAGATACAAGAGCATATTCAATAATTTGTTCCTTTTTCTTTATCATTCCTATATTATGTCTATATCCCTTTTTAAAAGTCTTTTTCCCTCTATATAGGAGAGAAAGAAGGATAGATAAAAGTAAAAGAGAGAAATCCCTGGCTCTAACCTCCAAAACCTATTTAACCAGACTATTTAACAACTTGTAACCAATCCCCCTAAATAACAACAAACATCTATAACCCATCAAATGACCAAAGTAGGGAGAAAAATAAAGTCACTCACCCCACCTTCTGGGATAGCTGCCTCAAAGGAAGAACACATGCTGGATTTTGTTGGAATGCAAATATGGTTCTTCCTATTTCAGTACAGAGCAAGTAGAATTCACATATTTACTATGGAAGGCAGAAACTGTGACTAGAAAAGAAGTTAGCTGTAACTAATGTAACCCATGTGTTCTCCCTCACATGGTAGAACCTACAATGTATTAATGTATATACATAAACACACGGGAGAGTCTATAATGTATTCACATATATACATAAACAAGTGTAAGTGTGGGTATAGTAGGTCATGGGGCAACATAGAATCTAGACAATAGTTTTGGACTCTAAATATTATGTTGCATATAAGTGTGTGGGATAATGCCATTTTCACATAGACTTACAGTTGTGTTTGTAAGGATAACAGCTTTATTTTTTGTGTTCTAGTTTAACATTAGACCTTTGGGCTTTGGGTAGGATACACCATTAGCTTCCATTTGAAAACACCTCAAACAGGAAGACTGGGCTGAAAGCGCACTGACAACATAAATGTGATCTGACCTATTCTTTAGACATAATAAGTTGATCTTTAATACTTTAGACATTCTCAGAAAGGAATGCAATTACCTCATTTGATATGCAATAACTTATACCATTTTCTTTTCTAAAGCTCAGTCTCAATGCTACCTTCGGTGAGAGATGTAAAGACAGAGGTGATGGTCAGCTGGGACACTACCTTGTTCCAGGTTAACAGGTGTTGCTTTCAGAGCCCACACGGGTACTGTTTTGCTTGGCCTGTTATGTCAGGGTGGTTGAGAATGGAAGGGTTCTAAAATATATTGGAAGCTCACTCACTCCTGACATACCTGCTGTAACTTGGGTTCTGATGCAAAGCAAAGAATCAGTGTGCTCTGCTCAACTCTTCTCAGATACCCAAGGAAGCAAACTCTCAGTAGGAAAGACAGTAACATTTCCAAAATGTCAATGTGAGTTTGGCATAATGTGTTTTTAAATATAAAATAAAATAAGTTTTGTGAACATAGACAGATGCAGGCCAATTACCTGTTACTCATTTCCTTTGTGTGGTACATTAAAGAGGAAGGAAAGGATAGGAAAGAGAAGGAGAAAGAAGAAAGGAAGGGAGAGAAAATACTTGAGAGTGCCCCTCTAAAAGTTATCCAAGTGTACATATAAAGGGAAAATGAAAGTCCAGATTGGTTCACATTTACATAAATTAGTATGCTACTCTTTGTCCATTTGGTACGTCTGATGCTCACTCTGCCAGGAACACAGTAAGAATTGGAAAAATGACAGAAATGGCTCCTACCTTACAAAGTGATGGTTTGAAACAAACAAAGAGCCCCTAAGCTGAATACTTAACACTCAAAGAAAAAAAAATGCATGCCACTAAGTGCCATCCAATTCCCATTATCCATACAGCTGTCTTGATGTTTCCTTCTGCCTCTAACAGTTATAAATTGGCTAAATGTCCTAGGCTTTGGCCTATACAGTAGAAGATGGGACAAAGCCTGAAAGAGGGTAGTCAGATTCTGAGAAAAAAGCAAAGAAAAAGCCTCAACAGAGCTGTCTTTATTTTCCATCGCCAACTGGCTCTCAGAAACTGCTGACATCCTTGGTCAGATGCTGAGCATGTGATGTGGCATAGCCATGGCTGGCACCCTTCACAGAGATGAGCATCGTGGGCCTCCACTGTGCAGGTGCTCCTGCTCCCAAGGGTCTTCCAAGAAGCAAATTCCCCTTTGAAGGGAGTACACACAGTTGCCTCTTAGTTTAAATGGGACACTTATGGAAACACAGGATGCCTTGTTGCTAAACTTAGTAGCTGTTGTTACCGCAGATCCCCTGGTTTGCAAATGAGAGAAGCAGATGCAAGTAATACAGGTTTCCAATTCTTGTTTTTCTGATTATTTAAATTCTTGCCAACACGTTTGAGTTGGTGAAAACACAAATCTCAAATGATATATGAGATGAGGTGAAAAAAAAAAGGGAAGAATGTCATCCTGAAAGCCCAAAGCACACATTTTATAGCCATGGGTTATATAGCAAATGACATAAACTGTTTAATGACAGGTCACACCAACAAACAGAGCAAAAGTGTCCAGTGTTTACAACCTTGTTTCACTGACATCATATACTTTGACTATTCTTAATTTTGACCTTTCTTCCAAATTCATCCACTTGCTTTTTACCTATCATTCGCCTTCTTGATATTTGGTTTTTGCCTTGGCATGTACCTGTTCCAATTTAAGGTTTTTATTTGTGCAAACCATTTTCTACCATTTGGCCTTAAGTCTCTTTATGTTTAGTGTTTTGTTATCAAACAAGTGTGGGTAATGATTGTGTGTTTTTAAATTTTAACTGTTTATTGCAAATAGAAATAAAGCAGGAGGCAGAACCTGGAGGTGACACCTACCTAGATGCTGGTCCATATTCTCTAGCAGAACCAAGCTATACTATGTCCCCAGAGTTATGACTATTATCTCCTAGATGACACTTAGGATGATCACAATCCTAACAGGACAGCTGGGAAAACAGGACCTGTGCCCCTTGTACATGACTGGCTGAACTAAATTATTCTGCTCTCCTACGTTTTGTGGGTGAGGAGTTGTTTTGCTTTTCTCAGTGGTGAAATTGGAACAATTTTTTTCTTGATTAACTCTTATGAATTAAATAAGATGAAATGTGCTCAATACCTTTAAAAATGATCTGACAGTTAATGGTCTTCTCCGTGGCCACAGTTTCAGTTTTCTTTGGAAAACTATAAAGCACATCATTTCAACTCCTTTAGACTTCATCCGGTTGTCATACCATCAGAATTTCAAAGCGAGAATCTAAAATCCTCCTGATCAAGGATCCATTTTACCTTGATGTCTGAGCAGGGACTCTACATCCAGTTGGTCTCAGTCCTCATTTTAATTTTGTCATTCGATTTTCTCTCTACATGTTTAAAATATGGCCGTGAATAGTGTTCTGACCATAAGGTTGATCTGAGGAGTCCGTGGTTCACCATTGGTGCCTATAATAGTTGTGTTCACCTTAAGATTTTACTAAATATGAGAAACTATAAAAATGAAAGTAAGGTAAAATGTAACCTGCCCAAGGCTTCTATTCACACAGCGATCCTCATTAATATTCTAATTGAGTGTCTTGGGTTTTAAAGAGCATTTGATCTTAACACTCTCGCCTGAGAATCTGTAATGCTTGTTTCTTACCAAATTCTTTCTATTTTTACCTTCCTGTTCCTAGCAAATCACTTCCCGTGATTCATTTTTATTGGCAATCAAACAAGCATTGTACTAATGGCATGCAGAATTTAATCAATTAATGGAGTTCAATAGGCCATTTCCACTTGGAATATTTTGAGAGGTTAACTTTGCAAACACTTGACTACTCTGAGAGACTTCAGTGACTGAAACTCCAGCATACCCTTAACCTCTCTGAACCGAACAAGGGAAAACTGATGAAGATAGAGTCTTTGCTCCACCTGATATTCTTGGACAAGTTACTAGTTCTCTACTGTTTTGGAAATTTTATCTTAGATTTATATTCCCAGGTCATTTTCAAACACCTTTTGTTGCTAAAAAAAAAAAGTGTATGCCTTCTCCTTTTATTTTTAAGCTATACCTACTTCCCCTTATAATCCTTGAGAATACACGATTTATGACAAAAATCAACCAAAGATAAAATAATATTAATGCAACTATAAAAATAACAAAAAAGGCATGTGAGGAAAAGAAGTCTCTCTCTAGTCTGTCTGTCTGTCTGTCTCTTTTTGTGTGCGTGCGTTCAGGTGTGTGTGTGTCTATTTGAGAGAGAGTAAGGGATAATTGTCAATTAATTCTCAGAAAATTCTCATTGAGGCATTTGGATTGCTAATTAACTTGCCTTGATGAATTTATTTGCTATCTCTGTTATGGGGGATTGTTTATTCTAATAGACCACTAGTCATGAGAACATTGTTAGCAAAAATTACCTTAGTTGAGTGTGAATTGTTCATCCATAGCTAAAGTCAGCTGAATGATTTCCTTTATCATTCTCCATATGTAGCACTAATTCAGTTTAATACATTTCATTTCTATTGGATTCCCAAATTTTCCCATGCATCAAAAACACCTGGAAGGTTTGGTAACCTGACCCTATGCCTTCAAGTTTCCTTTTCAGTAAGTCTAGGATGCAGTCCAATTCTTTGTATTTATGGAAAATTTCATGGTGGTGATGACGCTTCAGACTGGGAACTTAAGAATGACTACTCTATGGCATAAAAGAGGAGGAAGAGATCTTAGCAGAGGGGAAAAAGAAGGTAATTAAATGTACAGGATGCAAAAGAAAAACAGATGACTACTAGGGAAGGGAGTGGAAAACATCAAGACAGAAGAAGAGGACAAGGGATGAATGAGAACAAAGTATAATGATGAATACATATGAGCCCTCTTACTTTGAAGGATAACTTTTAAAAATTAATTATAATACAGAAGAACCATTGTTGCAGAATTTCCTTGTAATAATGGTAATGAATTTTATTGAGATAATCTGTAAACTTATTTGGCTTCTTACAAATGGCACATCTTGGTGCAAAGGTATTTTACATAATTAACATCTGTGCTTTTGCCTTGATTTAGCTCACAGAATGTCACAGAAATCATGATCTAGTACCCATTCTAGACTAAGGATGGCCTGACAACTTTACTGTCTTTTGCTAAAGCAGACACTGTTGTTAAATTAACCACTTGGAGACCTTTGTGTGTAAGTTCAGAATCTTCTGAGGAGAGGCAACATGGAAGCAAACTGGGTAACTCAGCTACTTGGAGAGTTCAGTTCTGACAAACATCTGCAGCAGGGCTCCTCTTAGCCTTTCAGTATAAAACAGTTTCAGGTCTGGCCAGCTGACTCCAGGTTTGTAAAGAAATCTTCTAAGTGAACTCATGAAATTAAGAAATACATTTTTTAAGCCAATACGTTGTGCAGTGAGTGGTTAAAGCTGCAATGGAAAATAACATTAAAAATTGGGACCTTCAGATGGAGATTAACAGCAAGAAGAAACTAAAGAGTGTATAATTAATTGAACTTGGGGGGTTGGTGACAGGCAGAATCTTCAAGGAAACTTTAGCTATATGCCAAGAAAGTATGGAGGAAATTGTCATTAGTGACTGGAGAAAATGATACTGTCAGGAAAATGAATGAGACCTGCATCTGCAGGACTATGGATGAATGAGATACCCAGTGTCGACACATCTCCCACGAAAGATTTCCCAGTGAAGACATGGGTGAAAGTCTATGTTCTTTTCTTTGTCCGTTTATAACAAAAAATGGGAGGAATTCACTGCTTAAAGAAAGAAAACTTAGTCTTCTTCTAAAGCATGGGGATGCTTTAGAAGAAAGCAACATGAGGCATCAACATAAAGAAGCCAGGGAGATATATATATATATATATATATATATATATATATATATATATATCATGTTTGTGTGTGAGACCATATATAAATATGGTCATATACAAACCTCTTTCTACTTCATGGATTTTGGAACTGTTACTCAAAGTAAGGAATACACTGAGGACAAACACCAAATCAGGTCTAGACTGTGAAATATAGCACTTTAGTTAATATCAGGTTTCAAAACATTTTAACAGTCCTTTTAAATATTTTGATTGACACTTCTAGACATTTCTTGAGTCATACAATTTTTAAAAGTCTGAAGGACTTGTTTCCTTATTCTCCTCCCCTAGCAAAAGGAACTTCTAAAAGTCTTAAGACATACAGTTGGGGGCACTTTCATCTATTTTATCTGTTTCAATTTAACAGGACAGGGGTATCAAATGAGTCATCGGAAACTGACAAAATTTTAAAGTAATTACAATATCAGCGACACTATCTGGATGAAAGTGGACAGAGTTCACTAAACTGAACTGTTTAGTTTAGTTCTGGACCCCAAGACTTCTGCTGACAGGAAAGAAGCTGACTTTATTGAGCATTGCTCAGTGTGGGTGAGTTTCATGGAAAAGACAGGAGAGCTCAGAGAGTTGAGCTCACAGGCAGGCAATACAGGGCTCTTCTAGGCAGTAAGATTGAGCTCTAATCTAGGAACTGTTTCCATGTCCATGAATGATTCAAGAATTGCTTAGACTACAGATTACTACATGCCTTTTGTGGTCTCCCATTTTAAAAATAATTTGCACTCATTTAATGTGTGTGTGTGTGTGTGTGTGTGTGTGTGTGTATGTGTGTGTGTGTGTGTGTGTGTGTGTGTGTTTGCATGCACGCATTTGTACATGTGCACATGTCATGGTGGTTGTGGAGGTCAGAGAACAACTTGTGGACATTAATTCTCTTATTCCATCATTCAAGTCCTGGAGATTGAGCCCAGATGGTTTGGCTTTTGGCAACTAACAAAAACTGATTGAGTTATGTTAGCAGCCCATACTCTGGTTTGAATATTATTTGTTGAGGATAAAAAGGACAGATAGCTTATCTCACTAACTCACAGTTCTTTGGTCCAAAAGAAATTAGAAAATCTTAGAGGCTCATTGGCACTGGGAAAAAAACCCTAGGAAATGAATTAACAATTTTTCTCATTGTTGTGATCAGTATTCTGACAGGAGACACCTCAGGAGAAGAAATGGGAGCTTGTTTCAGAAGTCTATGGTTTGAGGGAATGAAGCCTTCATGGAATGGAAGGCCCGCTCCATGGTGACAGGAATGCATAAGACTCCTTCCTTCTCACATCTTCCTTGGATGAAAAGGAGAGAGGAGAGGGGAAGTAGGTCCAGGATATTATTAGCTTTGAGGCCCACCCTGAGGGGCTCACTTTCTCCAGTGATGTTCTCCCTTCTAAAGGCTCACAATCTCCCAGTACAGTGCTACCAGATGGAAACCATGTGTTGTAACACTCTAGTCTATGGAGAATATTTCATCTTCAAATCACAACAGGCACCAAGAATGTGCATCTCAAGTTACGAGTTACTATGTTCAAAGGAGAAGAGATCTTATGAAATCAAGAAGAAAAAAGACAGGATCACTGAGGGCCAGAGGTGGAGTAGCCCCCTACTCCACAGAAAAAGGCCATATTTGTGGTGGACATCATGGGCTCTAACAGGCAACTTTTGAACTTTTCCTTACAACTGGCATGACATCAACATATCAACCAAGTGAAGGAGCCATTGCCATAGTGGATAATCCAGCACCAGCTGGGACACCCAAATGATACCACATCAAAGCCAAGTTCTGCTCAGGTTGTATCCTTATGAACAAACAAGCTGTTCTTTCTTAATGTACTAAGTTTCAAGGTAGCCTGTCACGCAGCAAGAAAATAAAAAGGTTTTGTCACAAACACTATTGTGTATCTTCCAAACTACCCCTCCCATTTTATTTATGCAGCACGTGAAGTTTCTCCTTCAGATTCCTATTACTGTATTTCCATTAGTGTGGTTTTTCTAGGTTATGTTGCTGAGGTTTTCTTTCTATGTCTTCCTTATTCTTCTAACTTTATATTTCTCTTCTGTGACATTAATTAGTAGATACAGCTACAGCCATTAATTCTTTTCTCTCTTTTTAAAATAAAGTGTCTAGCACTCTGTTTTATAATCTTCTCCTAATAGACAGCATTAAAATGGATCCTACTAGAAAATGTTGGAACCATCCTGGTAAGGCTGAGGCTGAGCATGCATCTCAGCCTCTGAGGAGTTTGTGCTTACTTCTCAAGTCCCAGAAAATGTTAGGATGGTGCCAACCGGTGGGTGATTATGCCTCTGTATAATCCTGCGGAGGAGCAGTTCCTCTGGAACCTACCCAACTCCTTACTCACACAACTGGAGGCTTATTTTGCTCTATTGCTTTATTTTAAGGTCTACTAAAACTCCCAGTTTTCCTTTTAGATCAAGTGACTATATCATTATCATGTTCTTTTAGGGCTCTAAATTAAACACTGAGGCAAGATTTGTGTTTCAATAAATTATAAGCTGCTCAAGGGAAGAAAAGGAATTCTTCTCCTTTGAAAAATTCCAGACTAAGAAAGCATTCTTCTTGCCTTGTCTTCATAATCTGACTCTTTTATCTTCTAATGAGGATCCTGGATAGTCATATACAGTATACTGCACCAAGCAAACTTCCTGTGCTCTTGAGTTCTGCATCATTTATTCATGCATTAATATATTCACTTACATAACCATCCACTCATTAATTTTTATGCCCCTTCTTTCTAAATAGCTCTATAGTAAATGCTGGAATAAATATAAAAAGAGAGAAAAATGTCCCAACAATATTGAACTTTTAAACATTTGAATTCATTGCAAGGATCTGACAGAAGTAGATGGTTTTGAACTTAAGAACTTTATATTTGAAGAGTACCTTACGTTAAACTAAACAAAATTCAGATTTTAAGAAGTAACTACCTGTTTGAAAGATCTAGAAATTAATAAATGAGACAAACAAATGAAACACCATCTGTGTGCCGAACTGAGCCCAGGACTCCAGGAAGTTCTATGTCCTGGACTGGAATATGTTTTGCTAAATTCATGTATCGCTTATATTTCTTTCATTTTATTAAACATAGATTCTTTCCTCATACAATGTGATTTAACTACACCATCCATTCCCTCTGGTCTTCCCAGTTCCTCCCCACCTCCTGGCTCATCTGAATCCACTCCCTTTCTGTCTCTCATTAGACAATAGTAGGTTTCTAAGTGATAGAAACAAAACAAAATTAAACAAAATATAATAAGGTAAAGAGCCCAAGGAAAGGCATAAGGATCAGAGACTTGCTCCCTTACAAGCTCAGGAGCCTCATAAGAGTACTAAAATGAAAGCTGTATATATATGTGTATATATATATATATATATATATATATATATATATATATATATATGTTCAGACCCCTATAGGCCCTGTGATTGCTGCTTTAGTCTCTGTGAGTTCATATGAACTTTACTCAGTTGCTTTAGAGGGCCTTGTTTTCCTAGTGTCCCCTGTGTCTGTTTTCTGTGTCTCCCAACTCCTGTTTCCTCTTCCACAGGATACCCTGAGGTCATAGGGAAGGCATTTGATGGAGGCATGTCATTTAGGACCGTGTGTTCCAAGGTCTCCTTCTCTGCATATGTCTGGCTATGGGTCTCTGTATTTGTTTCCACCTGCTAAAGAACGAAACCTCTCTGATGATGGATCTATAAAGCTATGATCTATGAGTATAACAGAATAGCATTGGAGTACATTTTATTGTTAACTTTTTTGCTTGTTTTTAGACCAAAAGTATTTGGCTTACCCTAGGTTTCTGGGCTATCTAGTCTCTGTTCCTTGGCCATCCAAACAAATCAGGTATGGGTTCCATCTCATGGAATGGGCCTTACATCAAATCAGACATCAGTTTGTTACTGCCCTAAGATTTGTGCCACCATATTTTGCAGGCAGGACAGATCGTAGATCAAAGGTTTCTTGGTTGGGTGGGTGTTTACATTTCCCTTCTGATAGCCTGCAGAGCACCTTTCTACATAGAAGACACTAGAACATAGGAGTGAAGGTTCCATATAGGAAACATCTCTGACTCTCCAAGTTTAATGAGTTGTGTGGGTGTTGCCTTCAGTCACAGAGCCTTGCTGTCATTTTGTGGAGAACAGCCTACTGTCTTGGCAATAGCCTGGGTTGTTTGGGGATTTCCATGTGACTCTTTCAGCAAAAAACTCAATTGGATGAAACCCAGTCCTGGTACTGGAAGCTTCCTTTGGTGACAAAAGGTGGTCACTTGGGACTCCATCTCCCTCATTATTTGACTTCATTAACAAGATGTTGAACTTATTATTTAAGATGTCATTAGAATCACCTTCATGTATTATAGGAAGTTTCCACTTCAGTCTGGAAGACAGAACAAAGAGCAGGCCTGCTGGAGTAAAGCAGCAACTCAATGTGCTGTTGTTTTTAACAACCACAATAACAACAAAATCCCATTTAGTTCCTAAAAAATACAGGCTGTCAAGAGAATAGGAGTAGTTTGGCTTTTATGACTGTGTAAGAATTTACAGGAAAATGAAGGTATGTAACTATCATTCTGTTTTTGGTTTTGGGGATTGTAATACAATTACATTTCTTTCTTCCCGTTTCTTATTCCAAACCCTGCCATATACCCCTCCCCACAACACACTCCTTTAAATTCATGGTCTATTTCTTCACTAATTGTTAATGCATTTATTTATTTATTTATTTATTTATTTATTCATTATTGGGTACATGAATATTTTTCCCAAAAGGTAAGCTATTCAGTCCATACATCATTACTTATATGTATGTTTATATGTCTGACTGCTTGGCACTGGACAACAGCTTGGTGTTCTTCCCTGGAGAAGACAACATTTCTTGCTCTCAAATTTTCTCAGTTGTCTTAGTCAATAGGTTTCTATTGCTATGAAGAGACACCATGACATGGCAGCTTCTATAAAGGAAAACATTTAACTGTGACTGTTGCTTTCTGAGCCCCTCAGGACCCTTGTGGGTGGGGATGAGCTGATGCAGAGTCACATGACACAGACTGCTCCAGAAGCCCAGTAAGTGGCATAGGCAGGCCTTTACATGCCCTCCCCAAGTCCCATTGGTTGCCCAGCTGCTCGCTGCAACCAGTCCTTGCTCTCGTTGGTTCATACTCCATTGTCCACTCAATGTCATCAACCTCTGGGCTCATTGGCAAGTTTCAGACTGGCTCTAATTACAAGTTTTAGATACTCATGAGCCTGTAGCTCAGTGGCAAGCTTTGTTTCTCCTGCATGGGACTATCTTACAGTTTCAGAGGTTTAGTCCATTATCACATGTGGGAAGCATGGCAGTGTGCAGGCAAAAATGGTGCTGGAGAAGGAACTGAGGGTTCTACAACTTGATCCACTGGTAGCAGAAGAACTGTGTCCTACTGAGTCTGGGTTAAGCATCTGAGATCTCTAAGCCCATCTCCTCATGATGCACTTCCTCCAGTAAAGCCATAACTACTCCAACAACACCACACCTCTTAATAGTGACACTCCTTATGAACCCATGAGGGCCATTTTTATTCAAACCAACACTATTGTCTGTAGTTCTTTGTGCAGTAGGGTTGAAACCTTTTAGGTTTTTTCTCATCTATTTGGCCTTGTTCATTGGAATCCTGTTTGATTAGCTCATGTTTGGAACCATCGTTTTTTTTTTGTCAGTTTTCATGATGGTACAAGTGCATCTTCTGGAGCTAGATTATCTAGTATCTGTTTTGTTCACAAGCCTTGAATATGGATGTGACTTACAGTGACTGTGAGTTGCTTTGATGGCTAATCTTTGTCAACTTGATGAAGTCTAGAATCACCTTGAAGTTTGACCCCTGCCATGGCTGTGGAAGACTATGTTTGTTAGATTAATTGTGATGGGAAGACTGGCCATTGTGAGTTCCATGGGCTTGCATTTTGGACTATGTAAAAAGCAGAAAGCACTGCCACCATTCCCTCCTTCCAGAATACAGTTGCAATGTGATGAAGCACCTTCCTGCTACCGGCTCCATGCAATAAGAAAGTATCTAAGACATCTGACATGTCTAGGACCCTTAGGCTGTCTCTTAGTTGGCCTTGTCAGTTTTCTTACAGCAATCAGTTTCTGGGATTCAGCTGTTCTATGTGTTGCTCACTCACGACTACAGAACACAATTTCTCAGATGGTTTGATCTACATCTTATGTGAAAGTCAGGGTTCTCAGAAATCTAAAATGAGAAGTCATCAGTACTTCTTAATGCTTATTTCTGAGGTTGAGACAGCAACAGTTTCACCACACTTGATCAGCCAAGAAACTTTCAAGCTAACCCATATTTACAGAGGATGCTCTCCAAAGGGTATGGAAACCAGAATACATGCACATTGTGAAACAGAACACTGAAATGCAATGCAATGTTTAGTCTTGTCAATCAGAATCCCAAGTCTAAAAGCAAAGTTTCAGAACTCAGTTATCTCCTGAAATTTTACCAGTGCACAAGTGAAGGTCACCAGGGACTGACTAAAACAAGCCAAATCTCCCAAGGATAGAGTAAGTGGAAACAAAAGAAAGGGCTTTTCCTGCTGTCATCTTGAACACTATGTGTTTCTATTGAAGTCACTATTTTGGGCATCAGAGAAGCAAACAAATTTTCTGTAGTGCTGTCAATTACAATTCTACAGTAAATCAGACTCTGTATTTAAAGAATGTATGTTTTCCTACAAAATCATTATTATTCATCTTGGTTTACTAAAATGAAAGCAAATAAAGATGGGCTGTCCTAGCAGAGTCTTGTGTGTTTTAGTAGAGATCCTCAGCCTTACACAAGAAGACAAGTCTCTGAAGCAATCTCCTACATCAGCACTGCTCCATTCACCCCTCTAGTTCTCTTGTTTCCGAGGCATTGCAATGTGCTTCTTGAAAGTACATGAAGGGAACATACTTTTGTTGACATTTTAAACGTAACTTTTAGGGCACAGCTTTGGGGGATGTGAAAACTTCATTATTTCTTAAAAGGAATACATAATAATTCCCTTACCTGATTAATTTACATCCTTTCATTGTGGGATAGAAAAGAGGAGCATAACGGTCCACTCTCCTTTTGCATTTACTCTCACTGACTCTGGGTTGCTTTTAGTGGTTTTCATAGTATAGATGTACAAAGACAAAAATGAATTGCTACAAAAAAACAAAAGCTGAAAAATAAAACCTCATGTGTTCTTAAATTTTTACATTGTATGTTATAGATTTCCATAGCTTTTCAAAACCTCTCCCAGAATTCCATGTCGCACTACTTTTAGGTGCGCTCTAATTATATTGTCAACCTTTATCTTTCTGTCACATCTCATGTTGTGTACTTCATGTGCACGTGTGTATAGTGCAGTGTGGAGACATTACATCTCAAGAGCAGCTAATGCTGTGTGTATTTTAGCTTCAAGAGATTTATTTCAATAAAACCTGAAGCCCAGGTTGTCTTCTATACTCTCAGCAGTCATACATCTTTTATTGTGGTTTTATTTTAATACTTCCATGTAAGAATTATAGCCATAAACAAGTGTACTAGTGTACTTTGTTTTCATTGTATAAAATGGCTAAAGTAGAAACAGAAGATCAAGAGTATAGAAGAAATTTTTTACTGTTATTATTCCCCGGTATGAAGAAATTCCATCTAAAATGTCCAAATTAGCATATAAGGGCATGTGTAGTGTGTGTGTGTGTGTGTGTGTGTGTGTGTGTGTGTGTGTGTGTGTGT
>CAJQZJ010033798.1:635568-645833 GCA_907164525.1 Lophiomys imhausi
ACTTAGTAGAGAAAAAGGTTACTTTTTAAATTCAATGCATGGAATTAAATATGGCTGAGTACTTAGTAGAGAAAAAGGTTACTTTTTTCCTATTGGGCTCCTTATTTTTTTCTTTATGTACATTTAAATGTTACTGTTGTCTCAGAACGTTTGCTTACCCTGTGTCAAAGAAAAAACTCATTTGTTTCCTTATGAATTCCTTTCACTTAAAGACTATAGTCATTTACTTGTAGTGGTTTAATGATCATTTCAGTTTTTAAAATGTAGACTGACCTTCTGTGTCATCATGACAAATGAATGTGTCACTCATGTCAGCACATGAACTCACATGAACTTCTGAGCTATCCTAGTTAGTATCTGACATCATGAAAGAATCATACCATGTTAATAGTATGCATTCAAAGTTTGTGTTCCTTGTCAGTATTTCTATATGATATAATATTTAATACATTGAGATATTCACACAATATAAAGTCTACTTGTTGCCAGATGTGTGAGATTAACACAAGTGAGTCAGTTGACAAAGCCCCTATAGATTTCATGTTAATGTGGTATTCTGTGCTTGGTGATGTCACAGATAGATTTGGTCTGTTGAAACTGCTGGCTCCCAATTCTTCATGAGGTTAGATTTTTCAATCTGATCATGTCCTTCTTTGGAAAAACAATTCCTCTAGAACTTCAACTTAGTTGTACTTAGTCTAATCTCATAGGAAGCAATAGAACTAGGTTTTCCTTAAGACAAAATAGGACAGGTAGGGAGATGGCTTGTGGGTAACAGTGGTTGATGAGCAAGCATAGAGACCTGCGTTCACGTTCTTGCATCCAACTGACAACTGGGCATGGCCACATGTGCCATCCTTCCGACAGAGATGTGGCAGCACTGGCAGATACAGCAGGATCACTGAGGCTTGTTGGCTACCAATGAGCACGAGGATGCATAAGAGACCACATCTCCAAGAATAATAGACTGACAGAGCAGAATACCTGGTGTCCTCTTCTGGCCTCCTCTTGTACATCACATGTGCACACAAATAAAAATAACAAAAACAAATAATAAAAATGTATGTGGAACCAAGAAAGAACAAAACAAAACAACCTATAACCTCATAGTGTTGATACATTAGCTCATACAAAGCTAAGGAATTGGAAATGTGACTTCTCTGGTATCTTCTATTTACCTTTGAGTTTCATTACAAAATGGAATGTTATATATTCCATCAAGGATGTGACTCTCATGGACACATGCTTACACATGTAACTTCAGGTTGTCAATATCATATAGTAGGTACAAAAGATGAATTACCAATCAAAATGAAACACAGTTGGTAGGAGAATCATCATGTGTCATATCTCTGTAACATGATCTAACATTTTTGAACCACATCACAGTCTATGGAATATGAGAATTGGTCAATGAAGACACAAATAAACTACCCAGCAAATGAAAAAATAACTTATATGTCTTTTCCCTAAATTCAGTAGAAATGTCCAATTCATATAAGTTCATATTACTATAGTTCCAGAAGCCTATCTGGGAATACTCTCCACCCTTACTTATTTGCTTATTAAACAAGTTTGAGAACTAGTCATCTATCAGCTCTTTTGTACAGAATAGAATCTCAGGGTATAAGATATTAATACAGTTATCTCTCAGTTCTTTAGAAGATGGGCTTCAGGATGCAGTGTGGACATCAGAATCCACATACACCACAATATTATTTGTACACTTAAGTAAAAATAAGATATGAGTCAGTTTCAAGCCATTGTCATGTCTTGGATCAACTGTCAAGGTCCTGCAAAGACCCACACCAGGAAATTCCTACTGTTTCTTGAAGGTACAAGAATGTGTCTGGCAGGCTGCGTGGCTCTTGGTTGCCCTCTGCATGGACAAACACTGGAAACCTTTTTTGAGGAAGACTCCAGAGACTTGCAGCCCTTGGAAAGATGTATAGGCTGTGGCAATAAATTTCAAAGTCTGTCTGCCTCTTTAAGAGCCTATCCATTGTGGGTGATTTAAGCAGCTGACGATATTTTCAGAAACCAACTTTAGTGTTTCAGATGTGCAGAGGAGTTGCTGACATGGGAAAATGGAGTAATTCAAGCCTGAGACCCACAGAAGGATGATTATTACTTTCCCTTCCCCTTTCACTGGAAGGCCACTGCTCTTGGGATGTGACCTTAGGATAAATCACATTGAAACACAACAGCATGTGCAATCACACAGACACAAACACCTCTCACCTTCATATATTTAGTACTTATGCCAGTGGAACTAATGAAAAGCAGATTAGACAGGGTAACCTAGAAAATCAATTTGCAAGCACTTTTCCATTCAGGGTTTTGACAATGCACAGCACTCCTATGTTGTGGGAATGTCTCATAGTGATTTTTCAAATGCACTTTTCTTTATGGAGGAAATGAAGACACTTTCTGTGGGCCACATACAATAATAAAATATGACCTATTTCTTCAAATCGATGCTCTTCCTGGCCTCCATTCTCAAGGCCTGCCAATGTGAAAGAACTTTTATAGTTCTCTTCCATGAGGTTTTTTCTGGGAAATCGAAATGGTCAGCTGAAAAAGAGGTATGTGCCTTATAATGCATTCATAAATGGATATTGATCAACTCTTGAGTATTTTATAACATCATGGTGACCTCACGATTTGTCATTTCCTTCCACATTACTATGGCTGTAACCTGGAATAGCTTGATATATAAATACACATTCAAAAACAATACTAGAAAGATGGATAAGTCAGTAAAGTGCTTGCAAGTTCCTTCCGAGGCCTTGAGTTCAATCTTCAGAGGCCACGTTGGGAAAAGCCAATATGCTTTATGGCACATCCATGGGATTCCAGTATTAGGGACATGAAAACAGCTGAATTCCAGGGCTCTGTGGACAGTCAGAGTAGCCCACTTGGTGAGGTCAGTGAGAGTCTCTGTCTCAAAAAGAAGGCTCTGAGGAAGAATAACAAAAGTTTTCCTCTGACTCTCAAATGCAGGTGCACACATATACATGCACATCTATAACATACAAACATGTACACAGAGAGAAAGATGGAACAATGAGCATGGTGTGAGGAATGCATGTTTTGCATTGCCATATTTTGAAGAGCAAAGTTGGAGAGAATATGGATAGGAGACAACTCAGAAATAAATGTAAATCTATACTTTTGCTTGTTGAATGCATATGAAGGTATGGCCAGTCAATTGAGTATGGTTGTGATGATAGTTACAGGGCAAAGGTAGCAATCATATATGAGTCAATATGTCATATTCTTGGTTTTATTGACTACAAGCCTGTGGAAAACTCAAAAATTTCTAAGGAATAAAAATAAAAGGAATGATAAGTGGACAAATAACCACTTTGGGGCTCAGTTCCCTTGGGAATAGTGAAGTTGAATGCCAAAGCATTTTAAAGTATATTCTATAAGAACACAAATCCAACTGGATGTAGATGCGAGCCTCTGAAAAGTTCTGAAATGAAATGACTGTAACAAAGATGTATGCAACTGACTTAAACCTCTTCATAATCACCAAGCTTTTCAGGTTTTTGGAAGCCAACAAGCAACAAGAGTTTCCAAGATGTGATGTAATAAGCCATTTTCCTGTGACACACCATCTTTTTACCTGGCATTACTATATCAACACTAATTTTTGTTATTGTTCAGGACTTTTCCAGCTTTAAAATTCGAGGAATTTCAGGTGGCATATAGGCTGCTGGAAGAATGTGGAAAGGAAATAGACGCAGTTAACCATGCAGTGTGGACCACAATAGCCTTGGTTTGCATTTTCAAAACATTATAGAAAATTGTTTTTTTCTTTTTTATGTTCCTGAAGAAACATAAAGAAAAAAAGACACCATTAGTAAAAAGAAAAATGCCTAGACATTCGTAAGGCACTGCAAATAAATCTGCTGCCTAATGAATAGGATCTGATGGCTGAATTAGTACTCTCCTCTGTAGTAAAAGGCAACATATTACTTAACTATACAATTTATACTTTTTCCTATATTTAACTTCCCACACTGCTAAAACATCCAAACATGCCAAGGTAGCCAGGTCTAAACTGTAGATCATGCCATTCACTTTTGGTCCTTGATAGCCAAGGGAGAAAAGTGGAGTATTGAGAGATGAAGCAGGGATTATAGTAGCTAAAGCACAATGCAGAAAATCTAAACAAGATAGAACTTAAGTTCCTGCAAGGGTAAGTAGAGGTGGGGGGTCCTAGTGATGTCTTTCTGTAAAGCATTAATAAACAGCAGAAGGGGACCACTTGGTCCCCATGGTCACTGAGGAAGGAAAGGAAACATGTCTTTACACTGCAGCCCTAAGGAATTACTTCAGATGCTGATGGTTTTCTGACATTTCAGTTGCTTACTGTGGTGGTTGGTGGGAACTGCGAATTTGATGGTAGAAATACTTGGGGATGAGCTTCTGAGCATGCCTATGAGGAATTATTTTCACATTAGTTGAGGTAGACAAGCCGCCTGGTATGTATAAATTGAGAAATATACTTTAATCTTCAATTTATGATAATGACAATGAAATTTAAAAGCATTAACCATAATTAGCATTTAATAGTTTTTTAAATCTAGGTTTGTCTTATTATACACTGTGGACCTGCCATGCCTAGCGCTGGATTGTATAAGAAAGCAAGCTGAGCAAAAAATCTAGAGGAACCCAATAAACAATATTCTTCCACAGCTCCTGCTTCATTTCCTGACTTTAGGTTTTTACTTGGAGTTCTTGCCTTGGCCTTTCACCACAATGAAGTATAACTGTAAACTAAGTGAAACTATTCTTCCTTAAGTTGGTTTTGGTCATAGTTTTTTTTTAATAATTTACTTTTTATTTCTTCAAGTTACATCTCAATCACAATCCCCTCCCTACTCCCCCCTCCAGTCCCACCCTTCCAACCTCCTCCCCCTCAATACCCCATCCTCTTTCCTTCTTTTTTTTTTTAGTTTAAGGTATTTCTTTCCCCCCCCCAACAGCTCTCCCTTTCAGTCCAAAAAATGGTTCTTTTTCTTATAACTATAAATACAATACAAAACAACAGAAATAAATAGGCCACAATTATAAGAGTTATATGGCTTAGCGTACATTCCCAATGTCCAGTCCATATGTATTTGCCACCTGACTTTAACATTCTACTATCTAACCATCTCCATGAGTTTAAAGTTCTATATCTAACTCAGCTTTCATACTAACTTGCCTCATAATTTTAAAAATATCTTCTTAGATCCAGAACACCCTCTTGATTCCTAAACAACTCAAAATTTAGCTATGAGACTCTAGCTATCTATTCTTCAACCACCTCAGAGAACTGAGAGGGATAAATATATTTGATTATATAGGAAGTGCAGGGCCTGCAGCTTCCAAAACTAAGAAATGACATACCAGTGGCTGCCTGGACAGTTCCCATTTTCTCTCCATACATTACAGCATCGATCTTCGGCCATTTGGCCCCGTTTCTCTGACAGACATTGATTGTACAGCAGGAATTATGAAGGACTTGCCTACCCTGTCTTGGCAGAGCTAGGCTGTCGACTTATCTGCTTCCAAGTTTTGTCCTTTATGGACAGAAGTCTGTCTATAGTTGAAGCAAGGGGTTTTTCTTGCCAAGAGAAAGGCTTACCACCAATTCAATCATTTCCCACTGGAGATTCTTCGATGCTCATCTTCTACTTGGAGTAGAATAAGGGGTGCTGTCAGGAGCTGACATGTCTCGATATCAAAAAATCTTAAGTTAAGAGGTTTACTACGTCCCAAATCAGCAGGAAGTCATTTTAAGAGAACAACGTCCCATCCCCAGAAGGTGGGGAGGGTGTTCTCCCCCTTTGGTTATTTGATAGATAATAGAAAATTTTGTTATTTAGGGGAAAAGACTACAAGCTGTTAAATGGTCTTGTTAAATGGGTTTTGGAGGTTAGACCCAGGGACTTCTCTCTTTTGTTTTCTGTATCCTCCTTTCTCTCCTATATAGGAGTGAACAGACTTGAGAAAAATGGGACATAGACATAGTATAGGAAAGAACAAGAAAAAAGGACAGATTATTGAATATAGCTTTATACCTTTGTATACTGCTTCTTAAAGGTATTGTTTGTAGTAATACTTAAAAATGAAATGTCAAGTTTTGACCTCTCGCTACCAACCGACATAAACTGTTTAGGATAATTAAGAAACGGAAACTAATAGTCATGAAAACGTGTCATTTTGTTAGTTACTATGACAGTCTATCACAGTTATTTTCTAAGCTACTCAGAAATCAAGTTGCTAAGAGACAAGCAATATTTGCTTATCTAAATATAAGAGATAGATAGAGCATCTTCAAAAACCTCAAGAGATCTGCAGAATATGGCATTCAAAGATGTTTTCTTAACTTAAGATTTTTTGATATCGAGACATGTCAGCTCCTGACAGCACCCCCTATATTACTCCAAGTAGAAGATGAGCATCGAAGAATCTCCAGTGGGAGATGATTGAATTGGTGGTAAGCCATTCTCTTGGCAAGAAAAACCACTTGCTTCAACTGTAGACAGACTTCTGTCCAAAAAGGACAAAACTTGGAAGCAGGTAAGTCGACAGCCTAGCTCTGCCAAGACAGGGTAGGTAAGTCCTTCATAATTCCTGCTCTACAACCAATGTCTGTCAGAGAAATGGGGCCAAATGGCTGAAGATTGATGCTGTAATGTATGGAGAGAAAATGGGAACTGTCCAGGCAGCCACTGGTATGTCATTTTTTAGTTTTGGAAGCTGCAGGCCCTGCACTTCCTATATAATCAGATATATTTATCCCTCTCAGGTTTCTGAGGTGGTTGAAGAATAGATAGCTAGAGTCTCATAGTTAAATTTTGAGTTGTTTAGTAATCAAGAGAGTGTTCTGGATCTAAGAAGATATTTTTAAAAGTATGAGGCAAGTTAGTATGAAAGCTGAGTTAGATATAGAACTTTAAACTCATGGAGATGGTTAGAGAGTAGAATGTTAAAGTCAGGTGCCAAATACATATGGACTGGACATTGGGAATGTATGCTAAGCCATATAACTCTTATAATCGTGGCCTATTTATTTATGATGGTTGGAATGGTGGTTTGGGAGGGGGGGTAGGGAAGGGATTGTGGTTGAGATGTAACTTGAAGAAATAAAAAATAAATTATTAAAAAAAAGAAAACATCTTTGAATGCCATATTCTGCAGATCTCTTGAGGTTTTTGAAGATGCCCTATCTATCTCTTATATTTAGATAAGCAAATATTGCTTGTCTCTTAGCAACTTGTTTTCTGAGTAGCTTAGAAAATAACTGTGATAGACTGTCATAGTAACTAACAAAATGACACGTTTTCATGACTATTAGTTTCCATTTCTTAATTATCCTAAACAGTTTATGTCGGTTGGTAGCAAGAGGTCAAAACTTGACACTTCATTTTTAAGTATTACTACGAACAATACCTTTCAGAAGCGTTACCCTTAATTTTGTATCAATATACAAAGATCAATACCAATGTGGCCAAATATAATCTTAATTTTGTATCAATATACAAAGATCAATACTGATGTAGCCCAATACAATCTTAATTTTACATCAATATACAAGGGTCAATACCATTGTGGCCAAAAATAATGTTAATTTTGTATCAATATACAAAGATCAAAACCGATATAGCCCTATACAATCTTAATTTTGCATTAATATACAATGATCAATACCAATTTAGCCAAATATAATATTAATTTTGTATCAGTATACAAAGGTATAAGGCCATATTAAATAATCTGTCCTTTTTTCTTGATCTTTCCTATACTATGTCTACGTCCCATTTTTCTCAAGTCTGTTCACTCCTATATAGGAGAGAAAGAAGGATACAGAAAAGAAAAAGAGAGAAGTCCCTGGGTCTAACCTCCAAAACCCATTTAACAAGACCATGTAACAGCTTGTAGTCTTTTCCCCTAAATAGCAAAATTTTCTATTATCTATCAAATAACCAAAGTGGGGGGAACACCCTCCCCACCTTCTGGGGATGGGATGTTGTTCCCTTAAAATGACTTCCTGCTGATTTGGGACGTAGTAAACCTGTTTGGGGCCCAAATAAGAATGGAAAAATGGTTAAAAATGTTAATAGAATCATTTGATGTTCAGTCCTTTTGTGCTCAGCTATTTAGATGTCCTAAGAAGTTCATAGACAGAAGCTGATCTTCAGAGCTTTACTGAAGATCTGGCTGGACTGGTCTGTGGAGCTGAACGATCTTAGCGATTTTGAGTTGTTGTGGTTGTAGACTTTTGAGGAAACTGCTATTGAAGAAGTCTGCAAGGCTGGATCATCTGGGCCACTTGTCTTTTTTGGTGTCTGATCTGTTTTCTGCTGAGGTTTCCATTGTCCAGTTGTCCCTGGATTCCTTGAATGGATGCTTTAAATCTCCTGGAAAGATAAGAACAGAGCCCTGCCCTAATCCTAACTCTGGGACAATTACCTTTTTTTTGGGGGGGTGGGGTGGTCAGGTAATATTTTTCCTGGAGCAAATTTGTTTTTTTGACAATATATAAAGTATTACCTTTCAATCTGGAGTAAAGAAGAAATTATTTTGATATTTTGGAGCTAAACAAACCTTTAGTGTATATATTTTGAGCTCTCAAAGGACAATTTGTTTGAATTGCAGCCTGCCTTTTGTAAGGAGCTTTTAAACTTAAATCTTTCCAAATCCTATGTGCCTGTCTCTGCATTCTAAGTTTTGGGATCAAAGACATGTGGTTCCCAACTGATGGGATTAAAGATGTGCTCCTCCACCCTGGATCAAAGTTTTTCTCTGTTTAGAGCTTGTTTTGTATCAGGTGGCCTTGTGCTCTGAGATCTGCCTGTTTCTGTCTCTAGTGTGTTGGGATTAAGGGTGTATTCTTCCCCAATGATGGGACTAAGGGTATGCACCATCACCACCCTGTTTCTTGTAACTCTAGAATTTATAAGGCAACTAACTCTATAGTGATCCTCCTGTCTCTACTGGAGGTAAAGGCATGGGCTAACACCATGCATTATTTTACCTTAGCTCTAAGTTTTTTCAACTCTTGGAGGTTTGTAAAACCAGGTTGAACAGCTGTCACCTTTAATTTATTTACAGTGTTTAAAACCTGTTACCTGCTTTTTAATGCCAAACCATGAAAATAGCCTATACCTCTACAAAAAAAAAAAAAAAACTTTTAAGCTGCTATCAAGTTTGTGTAATCTCTGTACCCACCTGCAGTCTAACATTCTAATCTGAAATTAAGGCCATTTTCCTTTCATGCCAGTAAGGCAAGTATACCTTTGGTAAATTATAGTTTGAAATTTTTTATATTGTATTTTTATTATATTTTTAAGCTTATTAACTCTTTTCTTAAAAAGTATTATTTACTTCTAGGACATAGTTTCCTCCCTCCTCCCCTCTTGGCCCCTCCCTTCCTCTCTCCTTCCCTCCCTCCCTCCCTCCTTGCTCCTCTACTTGGTACTCTCCTTCTCCTCAGATGAGGTGGGCCCTCACATATCATACTCCCTCAGATCTTGCGTCATGTGAGACCCAAGAGCTCAAGAGCTTCCACTTGTACTGGAGCTTGATAAGGCACACCATCTAGGGTGTGGGGTTCCACTAACCTGCAGCAGATTCCATGACTCACTGGTGGGTAGAATTTTTCCTAGGATAGATATGCTAGGTTCCTATCTATTTGGGTGTGTGGGTTGTAGGATAGTTATCCTCTGATGTATGGTTAATATCCATTTGTAAGGGAATACATACCATGTTTATCATTCTGGGACTGCGTCAGCTCACTTAGGAGGAGCTTTTCTAGTTCCATCCATTTGGTTTCGAATTGCATGATTTCCTCATTTATGATAGCTGTGTAGTATTCCATTGTGTAAATGTTCCACAGTTTTTTTATCCATTCTTCAGTTGAAGGACATCTGGGTTGTTTCCAGTTTCTGGCTATTACAAATAAAGCTGCTATGAACATTGTTGAGGCAATGTCCTTATGGTTTCATTTCAAATCTTTTGGATATATGCCCAAGAGGGGTATGGCTGGGTCTAGAGGTAGATTTATTCCCAATTTTCTAAGATATCTCCAGATTGATTTACAAAGTGGTTGCACAAGTTTGCAGTCCCACCAGCAATGGGGGAGTGTTCCCCTTTCTCCACATCCTCGCCAGCATGTGCTATCATTTGAGTTTTTGATCTTAGCCATTCTGACAGGTGTGAGATGGAATCTCAGAGTTGTTTTAAATTGCATTTCCCTGATAACC
>CAJQZJ010033798.1:646233-667608 GCA_907164525.1 Lophiomys imhausi
CATTTACCCGATTTCTTTTTTACCACAAACACAGGAGAATTCCATGGACTGGTAGACTCTTCTATATGACGAGCCTCCAGCTGTTCTTTTACCAATTGTTCAAGAGCCTCCATTTTTTTCTTTGTTATGGGCCACTGTTCTTGCCACACTGGTTTATTTGATAGTCATTTCAAGGGTAGGGCTGTTGGAATTTCAGCAGTGGCCCCTAGTATAAATTTGGAAACTCGATACCTGGGGTGTCCTGTGTTTGGACAGTAGATATAGCTTGCAGTTGTTGAGTACTCACATCAATACCTTCCTCAAAAGCATCCATCATTTCATCATTTGTTATTTCTGGCATTGCAGGAATATTAATTTGAGTACCCCATTGTTGTAAGAGATCCCTTCCCCATAAATTTATGGGTACATCAGCCACATAATGTCTCAACTTCTCTGTTTGCCCTTCTGGTCCCACACAGTTAAGCCATCGTACACTTTGTTTTACATGTGATAATTTACCAATTCCTATAAAATGTGTAGGAACCCTTTGAAGTGGCCAGTTTGGATTCCAAGACTCATGTGAAAGGACAGTGACATCCACTCCCATGTCAAGCAATCCTTCTATTTCAATACCATTCACTTGTATTTTTAATTTTGGTCTCGTATCACTCACCATTGTTTGCCAATACACACGTTTTCCACTATTTTCGACTGATCCTGTTCTGTCTATTGGAACAACCTTGCCCTTGGTGCAAGGAAACAGCAGCAGTTGGGCAATTTTGTCCCCTGCATTAATTGTCATCTCTTTCCATATGGATGTCATAATTTTAATTGCTTCCTTGAAGTCTCCATCTACAATACCTGGATGAATAAAGAATCCTTGACAAGTTAATCCATTTTTTTCCAAATATTAATCCTATTGTCCCTGATGGTAAAGGACCATAGATACCAGTGGTTAACATATAACATTCATCTGTTTTGGATAATGTTTTAGATTGATCTGCGGTCAAATCTAAAACTGTAGTACCTTCAGTAGCCTGTAAAAGATCAGCAATAGTTAATTTTGTTCTTCCTGCCTGTCTGTTACAGAGAATAAGATCGCAAAAGGTACAAATCCGTAGAGACCAATTGAAAACTCTTAATGATTTTCAAAAATTAATGGGAGATATAAATTGGCTAAGGCCCACCCTAGGTTTAAGTACTCATGAGTTAAGTAATTTGTTTCAAACATTACAAAAGGATTCAAATATAAACAGTCCAAGATGTTTAACTGCTGAGGCAGAAAAGGAATTAATGTTGGTAAATCAAAGATTGCAAGATGCATACATAGATCGAATTGATCCCCAACTTGATTGTATTTTGGTCATTTTACCATCAACTCATTCTCCTACAGGGCTTATTATGCAACAGGAAGATAGTATTATGGAATGGATTTTCTTACCACATAAACAAAGTAAAAAATTAAAGACATACGTAGAAAAGATATCTGAATTAATTGTAAAAGGTAGAATAAGACTACGTCAATTATGAGGAATGGACCCGGCTGAAATAGTAGTGCCTCTTACTAATGCTGAGATTATGTCATTGTGGGTAATCAATGAAGACTGGCAAGGAGCTTGCAGTAATTATTTGGGAGAAATTAATAACAAATTTCCAAAAAGCAAACATATACAATTTATAAAAAGAACTAATTGGATTCTTCCTCGTATTGTAAAGGGAACACCACACCTGAATGTTGTGTTGCTGCAGAGCACTGAAGGTTTGCTTTTCATGGAAACATCGCAGCTGTGATTATGTATTTCTGTGTGCAATCATCTTTAATGTCTCTTTCTAGAATTAGGCTGTCAGTTCTAAGAGTATCTGTTTTGTTTATTCCTGTGTCCCCTCAGGCTAGCATCAAACTTGTCACATAGTAGAAATTAATAAATATTTATTGACAAATGTCTTAGAAAACTTTCCAGAGTTGATTTTCTCTCAGAGAATCAACTTTTTGATGGAAGCTTTTGTTGTTCTCCTCTCAGGATCTCACTTTGTTCCTATGAGGTGATTAGGAACATCCATGGGAAAAATGCATGATTAGTGTAAAAACACTGTTTCCTCTCCTTACGTTCTGCCAGATCTCATTGGACACAGGACAGGCATAGAACTGAACCATGTGTGGGGGTTCTGAATACAAAGCACATGCAACTATGAAAATCAGAATCACGTTGTTGTGTGTAGCTTTTTTATGGTTGTGATTTATATCCCTGATGCTGGAGCTGGGTGTCTGGGGAGTGTTGTACTTGTAATTAGAAAGTGAAACAGATGTGATGCTGTCACTATAAATGATGTTTCTATTATGATGTTCCTCATTGCTCAACTGATCTTTTCCATTTCACCTACTGAAATTCTCACTGGAAAGAACTGGCCACCAGGTAATATTCACCATAAGAGAGCCTCCTGTAGCACAGTCCTGAAATAACACTTGCTTTCGTTACACTTTTAAAACAAGACCCTGAAAGAGACCACATGGATGGGAGGCCTGGGAGGAGAGAGACATGACTCACAGCTTTGTGTATTTTTTCTTTATCACAAACAAAGTATTAGTTGTATAATCTTACTGACATTCTCAATGCTTTATTGTTAAGTTTTAAGGAATTTACTCAGTTTGTCATTTTAACCCAAATTTACTTTCTCCAGGTGATCAAAGCAGATGAGAAAGGAAACCTTCATCCTGAATCAATCTAACCTGGTGCAAAGACAAATGATGCTGGACTAAGCAAGCACGCACCTGTGCATGGAGTTCTGTGCTTGGCAATAACATGCTAAGCACCCCTCAACATCCCTCAGAGCACTGGTTACACACGCTGTGCTAACAGACACTGGCAGGCTTTAGTTTACTTATATTTTGCTGATACCAGCACCTGCACAGTAGTAAGGATGGGACAGTGGTGGCCTTAATAAGACTTTTTTTTCAGGTAAGTGATGCTAAGCACCAGACAACATAGCCCCCATAAGTAAGAAGTAGAATGCTTTGACATTCTTTGTCCTAGAGAAAGATGGACTGGGAAAGGAACTATGGTCATACCTGGGCCCATTGGCCCAACCCAGACTTAGCAGGAAATATAAGGGCTGGTTTTCACTGTTTTCACTGTTGAGGGAAGCTGGTCAAGGAAGTAGATGACGGAAATCCAGAGAAAAATATATGGGATGCTTCGGGAACTTGAGTGTCATCCTTACGCAGATGCCAGACAGACTTTTGTATCCTTTCAGTTTTAGTGATGTACTGCCCAAGTCAGCATGTACTTAGGATTAATGAAAGGATGCTATCATTAAAGGGGAAAGCCAATGAAAATAGGGGATATCAGAAGTAGCTTCAGCCCATTCGTCTCTTTCTCTGTGTCCTTTGTCCTGGCTCCATTCTTATCTTGAAAAAGGGGGCAGCATAGATACATGGGGGTGAAATTAAATATTCCCTGAGTTCGACTACTTATGTCTAGATGGGGATGTCTGAGAGCAAATGGATGTCTTTCTTACCCCCATTATCTACCAAGAGGGTAGAGACTGAGTCTATGCTGTGTCGTTCCTCAGAGCCATCACAGTGTATGGTCCATGGTTGCAAACAGCACTTTATTACTGTTGCACCACTTGACATGTTAGCAATGGTGCTCAACACTTCAACATTCACTGGTAGTTTTCAGCATCAGGTCAGTTTGATGCAGACTTTGGTGCAGTCAAACATTTAAAAGTGCTGGACCTTCTCTTGACTGCAAGGTGAAGCTACACACAAGCTTCTCTGGCCTTGAAGAAGAAACATTTCTCTGTCTGGTTTCCATGTCACCAGTGGAAATGATTGTCAATACACAAACAGAATGGTTTGTTCCTTCTGTGAGTAGAATGCTGCTCTTAAAAGAGGAAAAAAATTTCTCAGTGAACAAATGAAGTCATAATCAAATAGGAACTTCAGGAAATGAATTACAGAAATGCATCAGACCAACTCTCTTTGATGTGTCTTGATAGATGGTGTCAATAAGATGATGGACAAACTCATTTGATAAAACACACAGAAAGACAAATTTAAATTTCTACTTTAAAAGCTGGCATAAATATGTGTACTCACACACATGCCTCTTTGATCAGCTAATGGAATTCCCCAGTAAAACACATTTTCATCTCCAAATGGTTGTTAGTCAAGTGTTTTGCTGTTTAGTTCACATTCCTTCACAATGGCCTTTTGAGTTCATGGAATCACTCCCCACTCTACTTCAAAGACAGGTGTGTATTTATTATTTCCATTGAGCCCAGAAAAATGAAAAACTTTTCAGAAGAGCCTTGCAAATTTACAAAGAATACCTATCATTGCACAGGAGAATGATCATGTGCAAAATCAGACCTGCAAAATCATGTTAAGAGAGAGAGAGAAAGAGAGAGGATTTCCATTATAGGCACTTCCAGCTCTGTTCTGTCTACTAGGGGCAGGTAGTTGTCTTCTGATGTGCAGCCATTCATTATGTGAAATGCTTTTAGATCATGGGTCTTCCTTAACTTCTATACTTACAATTGTAGAATCAATCACTAGTCTCTAAGGAATTCAATAATATACACATAGCTACATGAAGTCAAGCTCCTAACATGTCAAAACTGCTCACAGTGAAGTCTCAACACCACATTTCTCCAGCATTGTATTTTATTTGCAATGTAACAATAACAAAGGAAAGTAAAAATTGTGTCACAAGAGTGTTGTAAGGAACCTAGGCAGGGTGGCTCATACATTTGTGACACTCCTTGGTAGACTAAGCTTGAACTGCAGTAAGTCTGAGGCCAGCCTGGGCTGTATGGAGACCAAAATCAAAAAGAAGAGTACAACATCTTTGTTGACACTGTGACCATGGGAGGATGAGAAAGCATAATTCCTGGTTTCAAAATACTTCTTTGAAACAATATAACTCAGACGAGACTAGGCACATTCAGGGTGGTATGGCTGTAGATGAAACAATATAACTCAAAGAGGAGAATCATTACTTGTTACTGAGGCCTTGAGGAAAAGTTCATTTAAATATGTATTACATAGGAAGGAAAAACAGTTGCGAGCAGCTGATCATTCAGGAATGTTTTTGCCTCTTATTCCCATACTATCCTTTGAATAGCCCAGCCCTGAAGATCAGTGTCATTTTTTTTAAATGCTTTGAAGTTTATTCCTGCTGGCAGTTTCTCTCCCCCCCCCCTTTTTAAAAATGTATTTATTTATTCAAATTACATCCAGATCACAGCCCCCTTCCTTCTTGGTCTGACCCTCCCACCCTCTTCTCCTTTTCCCTCCTCTCCCTCTCCTTAGATCAGTGGAGTACCCCACCCCCCTGGTCAGTGTCGTTTTTTAAAGACACAGTCAGATGCCTGTCTCTCTTGTTCTACTCAGTAGGTCAACATGCTGCCATCAACACTGTGTTGCTGCGCTGGGCACCAAACTACAGGGTGGGACAACTGCGAATGAGGACTTTCAGGTGTTGATACACAGAAAACAGCTACAAGTCAGTGGGGGACTTCAGTGCTTTTTATAGGGAAATCCAAGCTAACCTCTGAAAGTTTTGATCAAACATCGTCCCACATGGAAAAAGTGTGTTCTACTGCAGAATAAACATGTCACACGCATCAAATATCCACCTGTCCCCAAGGCAAAGGAAGAGAAATGAAGAGAGAGAGAGAAGAAAAAGACAACCAAACATCCACTCCTAAGCCAAAAACCAAAACAAGCAAAGAACTAGACCAAACAAACAAAAATCATACTGTAAAGTGTGTGCTTGAGGGAAAATAGTATCTGTTTCTTGAACAGTTGTCTGCACAGGATATGTTTACTATAAGTAAACTGGACTTGGCTAACTCAAAGCCCCTTTCTTACCAGCTCTGATTTTGTGCCTACACCCTTATTTGTCCTCAATTGCAAGAAATTTCCTCCTTCCCAAATTTAAACTATCTGAGCTATTAATTATGTAGTCAATCCTGTTTAATAAATACAAAACTCAATGTTCTTGATAACACAACTTCAGCAGTTTGTTGAAATACTGTCCTGTGCGACAGTGTTACAGCTAAGAAGCCTCTTAATTCTGCACACTTCAGCCGTTTAGGAAAATTTCAACTCCAAAATAGTCATAATTTTGAATATTTATGGTCATTAAGCAGAGTTGTTAAGTTATATGAATGTTGTGGTATTTTAAGCCACTTTCCCATAAAAGGATTCCTCATATTTTTCTCCATCACAGAAGATATCATGACCAAAGCATCATCTTTCTATCCACAGTCACCTGATAAAAGGGGGAATGAAAAACTAACAATATAGAAGCTACTTAACAATGCAAATTGGCTTCTTATAATCCAAAGTGAAATGTAGTTTGGGCATGGCTTATTTCACATGCAGTTCTGTTTCTTGTGGTTATATTTTACAAATGAGATACTCTGTCCTTGGCTATAAAATCTATAGTTGCTTGTGAATATTAAGCCATTAATATTCTTGGTCTCCTTAGGGTGAATGAGTAGAAAGCATTTTGTTTTAAAAACCCAGAAGAAACATAGAAAAACTGTGTCTGCCCCTCCCCAGGATGGCTTCAATGATAAAGTATCCTATACAGCATTACAGTGAGTTATTACTCATTAATCTTCTTGGTTATTTTTTCACCAAATGACTTTTCTTTAGTATACACCAAATTTATGTACTGAAAATAATATATGGAGATTTCAGTACCATAAGTGATATTGCATGCTTAACTTATGTAAAGCCCTTGGGAGACATGTGGATTAACCCTTATCAGTAAAATAAATGTGCATGAAATATTTAGAGGATGGTATAAATAGGTACCTTCAAGCTATCACTAGACACATAATATCGCAGAAGGCTTAAAGATTTGTTTTAGACAAACTCTGGCTTTTCCCTGCCACAGCAATAGTTGTGTGATCAATTAGGCGGCAGTAACCAAAAAAAAAAAAAAAACAAAAACAAAAACAAACAAAAGAAAGAAAGAAAGTTTGAAAGGCTAACTAGTGTATAAAATGTTGAAACAAACAACTATTCAAGCAGAGGATTTTAAAACTAAAGCAGAGTGCAGTGTTTACCCTGAAAGGAGTTGAGTCATGATGGAGGAGTGGAGAGTACACACTATAATAATAGAAGTCATGTTATACATTGTCTAGCTGTACACAGAGAGTAGGCTGTCAACATGTGCAGCCGTTTAGCCAATCTAGAGCGCCAAAACTGCATGTATCATGTAGACATATTTTTATTGAGTGACAAATTGCCTCACTTTTAAAATATCTTCAAAGAGTGTTTCTCAGAATAGCCCTGCCTGATTCTTCCAGCACCCTTTGCTATATGTCAGTTAATAGATCAGTCAATCAATCAATCAATTATCAATCAATCAATCAGAACAAGGCATTGTAAACATGTCAGAGCCTCTCTATTTCAGCAACTTGTGAAATTCAAAAGTAAAGGAGGCATAAGAAAAACATATTCATGCATAGCTGATGATATTTTATTTTCCAAATAAGAATTTAAAGACAATTTTTTAAAATGTATGTGTATCTGTGTGTGTTTGTGCAAGTTTTTGTGTACCATGTGCATATAGGTGCCCAGAGAGGCCAGAAGAGGACATCAGAGCCATTGGAACTAAACTAGGGTGTCTTCAGCAAGACCAATAAGTGTTTTTAACCTTGTGTTATCACCAGTGCATAATAAAAGACTTATTTAAAATTGATGAGAAGCAGACTTGTATTTCATACTAAATAATATTCCTTTCCAAACACAGGACCTTAATGATATGTGTGTGTGAGAGTGTGTGTATGTGTGTCTATTTATATAGACAGAGTTGCAAACATCTCTCTTTCTCTCTCTCTCTCTCTCTCATTCACAGTTGTCCCTTTATGGTGTGGATATTAAACCAGTAATTTCTCTTAGCATTTTCAAAAGTTGACAGATTTTGGAGGCATACATGAGCATGACTGATAACTGGCATTTCCTCCTATGTAATAATTGCCAGACAATCTGACCAAATTCTTGTAGTAATTCAACAAGAAAATAGTGGTATAAAAGTACACTCAGATAGATGTATGAACCAGTTACTGGATACTTTTCAGCTCCCACCTTGTACCTTTTCCCTCTTCCATGTGAAATTTGGGACTCTGGAGATTACTTTTACTTCACCTTTTTGTCTACTCAATAGTGGGTGCTAAGGGTGATCATTGTTTTGCTACTATTCTGAGGAAGAATTCGTTGTCTCCACATGAATCTTGATACAGGAAGTTATAGTTCTTTTTACTAGAATTTGGGGTATATTTTCCTCCAGCTTAAAAGATCAAATTCTTTTCCCCTATATAAAAATTACTTACCACTGTCTCTTCTGTGGTCTGAATCCCTAAGTAGGAGTCCTTCTTCTAAATTTCCAATTTTTCATAATCCATTTTTGTCCCTGTGTTCCCTGGACCCATAAAGCAGAAGTTGCTTTTTGCAGCTGGATCCTCTATGGTAGTGGTTCTCCACCTCTGGGTTGTGTGATTCCTTCTGGGGTCAAACAATCATTTCACAAGAGTCACCTAAGATCATCAGAAAACACAAATATTTACATTAAGATTCATAACAGTAGAAAAATTATAGTTATGAAGTAGCAATGAAAATAATGTTAAGGTTTGGAGTCACCAAAACATGAGGAACTGTATTAAATTGTTACAGAATTAGGAAGGTTGAGAACCACTGCTCTAAGGTATCTTAGGAAATAGCAAAAGTGGTAAGCAATTTATATATTCAACTTAAACACACTTACACAGAATTTCTTCAAAGCTTTTCTCTGGAGATCTCATATAAGAAAAGTTTGCATAACCCCAAGTATGAAGGTACACCAAACAAGTATAGAAATCAAACATTTATTGATAACAAATCACAACAAAATTTATTTCACAATGGTTCTTTGGGATACAAACAAGATTACTATTTACTAAAGATGAAAACAAACTTGCCTATGAGTGAGATGGATGTGTTTGCTTATTTTGAGAGTTAAATCTTGGGTTAGCTCACTCAGGATGAGCTTTTCTAGTTCTATCCATTTGACAAAAAAAATGAATGATTTCCTTGTTTCTGATGGCTGAATAGTATTCTATTGTATAAACATACTACAGCATTTTTATTCATTCATCAGTTGAGAGACACCTGGTTTGTTTCCAGTTTCTAGCTATTACAAATAAAGCTGCTATGAACATAGTTGAGGAGATGTCCTTGTAGTTTGGTGATGAATCATTTGGATTTATACCAAGAAGTGGTATGGCTAGGTCTTGAGGTAGGGCTATTCCATGTTTTCTAAAATATTGTCAGACTAATTTCCATAGTGGTTGTACAAGTTTGCACTCCCACCAGCAATGGAGGAGGGTTCCACTTTCTCCACAACCTCACCAGCACGTGCTGTCACTTGAGTTTTTGATCTTAGCCATTCTTACAGGAGTGAGATGGAATCTCAGAGTCATCTTGAGTTGCATTTGTCTGATGATTAACGATGTTGAGCATTCCTTCAAGTGTCTCTTGGACATTAGAGATTCCTCTTTTGTGAATTCTCAGTTTAGCTTTGTTCCCCATTTTTTGATTGTGCTATTGGATGTCTTGGTGTTTAATTTCTTGATCTCTTTATAAATTTTGGATATTAGCCTTCTGTCAGATGTGGGGTTGGTAAAGATCTTTGCCCAATCTGTAGGTTGCCATTTTGTTCTAGTGACAGTGTCCTTTGCTGTACAGAAGCTTTTTAGTTTCATGAGGTCCTATTTATTATTGATTGTTGGTCTTAGAGCCTGAGTTATTGGTGTTCTGTTCAGGAAATTGTTACCTATGCCAATGAGTTCGAGGCTTTTCCCCACTTTCTCTTATATTAGATTTAGTGTGTCTGGTTTTATGTTAAGGTCTTTGATCCACTTGGGCTTAAGTTTTGTGCAAGGTGATACATATCAGTCTATTTGTATTCTTTTACATGTTGACATCCAGTTAGACCAGCACCATTTGTTGAAGATGCTGTCCTTTTTGTTTTTTGTTTTTGTTTTTTGTTTTGTTGTTGTTGTTGTTGTTGTTTTTCTTCCATTGTACTGCTTTGGCTTCTTTGTCAAAAATTAAGTGACTATAGGTGTGTGAATTTATTTCTGGGTCTTCAATTCAATTCCATTGATCAACTCATATGTTTCTATACCAGCACCATGCTGTTTTTATTGCTATTGCTCTGTAGTATAGCTTGAAATATGTGATCATGATATCTCCAGATGATTTTTTATTATACAGGATGGATTTAGGCATTCTGGGTTTTTTTTTTTGTTATTCCATATGAAGTTGAGAATTTTTCTTTCAAGGTCTGTAAAATCTATTTACTTATAACTGGGTTTTAGCCATATAGGACATTGTAACGATCCTACAACCAACAGACTAAAAGGAACAGGAACATAGGCTTTATTTCTTGTTAGTCGGATACTTTGCCTTAGTGGAGCTGCCATGTAGGCCCCCAGTGCAAGAGGAAGCTCTTAGCCTTCATAAGGCTGTTGAACTGAAGGGGGTTGATATGTAGGGCACCCCACACCCGAGGAGTAGGATATAGGTGGGAGAAGGGGGAGAGGATGGGAGGATGAGAGGATGGACTCAGAAGGGGTGGCAGGAGGGGGCTGTGATGGAGATGTAAATTGAAGTAATAAATAAACAGTTAAAAAAAGAAAGAGAAAACAAAAAGATTTAAATCTTGGCTGAATATTTGATACTGCAGGAGCAATTGAAAAGTTTCTTTGTTTTCTGTAAGGAGTTATTATGTTTCTGTAAGAGAAGAAAGCCTTGTATGTACAATAAAACATTGTCAATTCATCACATGATCTTGTAGCTGAGCCAAAGCACCTCAGGCAGTGCTCATTGTTGTATGGTGCAGCAGTATACACAGCTCATAGTGTACATTATGTGTTCAAATTATGGAATGAATTTGCAGGATACAACACAGGTGATTGCTGTTAGAAGTACTTTGGTTGTGTGGTACATTTGCTTCTGAATTTTTGGTCACTAAATGTTCATAAACCGTCTATTGTTACTACATTTTTACTACTACCCCACATTCAGTTATGTGATGCCTGCTTGTTCATTACCCACATTTTTAAAAGGTAAGGACTAAGAGTAACCTGGGTTGATGGGAAAATATTATTTCTGAATGTATCTCCAAGGATATTAGTATTTGAATCAATTGACTAAATTAAGTTGGTCATTGTCATCCATATTTATCAGATACCACTTAAAGGCTGAACTAAACAACTGACAGAAAAAGGCAGATTCGTTCTCTGAGATGGGGTGTCTATCTCCTGCTGTGTTTTGGCAATGGAGCTGCTGTATCTGGCCTTCAGACTTACACCAGAGCTCCCTGCAGTTTTCAGGTTTGTGCACATTGACTTAAATAAGCTCTGGCTTCCTGGACCCTTCAGCTTCAACATGTATCCTGTACTTCTCTCTTGACTCCCCAATTGCCTGAACCCACTTCCATACAAGAAATGTAGAAATGTCTTGTTTCTTTGGAGAACCCTGACACTCATGACAAACTCCAGCCATGGGCTAAATCCAGCAGGGTTCTTGGTTTGGCAAATACAGGGTTACTGGAACACAGACCCAAAACTATAGATATAGGAGGTAGCTGTCTTCTTGCTCCAAATGTTAAGATGAGAAGTTATGATGCCTACAGAATTCAGACATTTTCTGCCTTCTTTTTGTAGAAACTATTTGCTGACCTCTAACTTCCTGACTGAGGATTCTCTTTGGTTTTCTTTCTGTTTTTTTTTTTTTTTCAGGGGTACTGATGTTTGAGGGAGGTCTTAGTTCTTGATTCTCCTGTCTTCAACTCCTGAGTGGGAGAAATACAGATCTGTGCCACAACCCTCAGCGTAGAGATCTTGCTTTAGCTTTCAGTTACTAGTCAAGAAGTTCAGGCCTATTTAACTGTGTTTACCATGTTAAATTAATTCTAGGACTTGGCACATAAAGTCTCTTTTTAAAATAACCAAGTAAACTTTCCATTTGAAAACATATTTAAATTATTAAAAACATAGCAACAAAGAGAGCTATGAAAACTATACTAAAAAAGAAAAAGTGAAGAAAATAGCAATGGTAGGTTAAAGGATCCTCCCCTCACTAAAGATGCTAACTAATCATCTGAATGAGTTAGTGCATTCTTAATGTTAAAAAGGAAACAAAAATTTCGTACCTAGAAACCATAAATAGCCAAGAGAAACTTCTTAATTGCTCCTACTAAAACCAGAAAAACCTGGAACAGGAATATTTATGAACAAGAATGATTGCCATGGAGACCGGTGCCTAAAGATCAAAGAACAACTTGAAACCACACAGCATCATAACAAAGGAAGGCCACAGGTCTATAGAGTGTTTTCCTTCACACTGCTCCAATGATTCAAAACAGATCTTGTGAACATTGGAAATAGGAACTCAGATTTCATCTCTGTAGAGTTCTGCATTCTTTTTCTTTACAAGGTACTGTTTTGGGTTACAAAGTTATAAAAATAAAAACATATATAAGGATAAGAAGAGAAGTACAGAGAGAAACTCATTATTTTTATCCTATCATTTGACAGGAACCCATCAAGGACATAACTACTGAGAACAGTGCTTGCACACGACAGCCCATTAGGCAACTTATTTTTGGGTGCTCATTGGGAGGCAGCTTTGCCTAATGCACCGTTTTTCCTCCCTGGTATACAAGGAAAGCTTTCAAAGTCTGTTAATTACCGACAGAGTGATCATAGTTTTGACTGCAGTCTCTAGAGGCTTCATCAGCTTCATGTCTTTCCAGCAGAACTCACTCCTGTAAAACATTAAAACTCTGTCGTCAATATTCCTGGCTTCTGTGTCTCCAAAGACATTGCTACACACAGTCTGTGCTGTGCTTCTGCTGATCATCCACAATTGCAACATACTTGAGTTCCTGTGGCAGACACTACAGGATTTCCCTGGCTGAAATGTTTACACTCATACTATGTGGAAACACTGGCAAACAAACTTGTTCTATGAAAAGCAAGAATTTCTGGTTACATGGCTTTACTTGTGACCAAGTGGACAGGCAAGAGGCAACCTACTAGAGAAAGGGTTTATTTTGGCTGTTAGTTGAAGTGGATGCAGCTCGTATGAGTGTGAGGTGACTGATCACAGTTTACCTGAAGTCAGGAAGCAGAGACACATGAATGCTGGTGCTCAGTTTGTCTAATCCTCTTTGTCAATATAGAATCACAGCCTAGGTGGACGGTATATTCTTAAAGTTTCTGGAAACATTTTCAAAGATGTACTGATGGGTGCATTTCCAGGGTGCTTCTAAATTTAGATAAGTTTAATATTAATAGGAAAATCCTCTAAACCGGGGCTATCTAAAATTCTGGCCTCTCATGTCCTCATTGGACAAAGAATAATTGTCTTAGGTACACACAAAGAATCTCTGTTGTTTTCCTCATCTTCCTTCTTTATGTCTACAAAGCTTGGACCTCACCGGTCAAGTGTTGGGTACCAAGAATGCTTGCTAAATCAATAAACCTCTCCCTAATTCAAAAATACCAAAGAAGATACTGATAGTTATTGCTTATCTCTACCACAGCCTCTCCTCCAAGAAGTACAACATGGAAGGCAGTTTGTTCATGTCCATGAGTTGTTGGTTGGATGTTGTATCTATTCAAGCATTACAAGGCAAAGACAATTCACTCAAATACACAAATCCACAAAGAATGTAATCTTAGTCCTCAGTAGAAATGTTGTTTTAGGTGTAGCAGCAAGATTTCAGAGTCAGTTAGAGTACATCTTTCACTGACTGAGAAGTCCTGCCCTGTTCTTCTATGGACAGAGGAGAAGCTGAGAAAGGGTGATGCAGACTCCATTAAGTGATGTGACCTCATTAGTCTGTACTCTTAAGAACAACAGATGTCAGGTGTAAGCAGCGAGGGTTTGATGAATAGTTTGGAGACATATATAGAACCAACAACACATGGCCTTACACCAGTAAATCATTTCTCTTCTAGATAATGAAAATAGAATGTTTAAGAAGAAAATAGCTAGTCACAAGCCAGTATCTTAAATAGTATTAAGTATTAAATTCTATTTCCCCAAGTCCTTGTTAAACAACTAATATTGCAACTTTAAAGAACTACTTTGGGGCTGCAGAGATGGCTCATCTGTTGAGAGCTCTTGTTGTTCTTCCAAAAGATCTGAAGTTGGTTCCCAGCATCAATGATAATCGACTCACACCTGTCTGCAATTGTACCTCCAAGGCATCTGACCCCCTATTCTGGCCTCTGTGGACACCTGTAGAAATATTAAATGCATTCATATAGACATATTTATGAACAAATAAAATGTAATCTACAACAAAAGAAGCAAATACAGAAACATCCGGCAAATTTTAACTCCACATTGCTGTCTCTTCTGATCAGAAGTGGCCACTTACACCCTCCTCATGCCTTTATAGAGCCCAGCTACAGAAATGTGAAAGAGGAGGTTTCCATCTTACAGTCACCTTTAGGCAGTTTTGAAGCTGGCCATGTGACCACTCAGCCTGAATATGAATTGTGGGTTGAGAAATTGATGTCTGGGTTTTCTAACAATTGCACAGGAAATAACTAAATTTCATCGGCAACCAAAAAAACATGTAAAAATGGCAATGTTAATTGGACTAATCTACCTCAAAAGTTTATCCTGAAAACATAGGGTAATGTTAGTGCTGAATTCACTCACCTGTAGCAAAATCTCTTCCTCGGGATAAAGCAGACATGAATTGTAACCACATCATGATGGGGAAAAACAAGTCTGGGTGATTAATGTGTGTGTAGTCTGGCTTGAAAGTGGGTGACTGAGGAGAAATTAATGATCTTTCCAGGGCTCTTTGATAATTCTCCAATTCTGTGAAAAGAGTTGTTGCCTGAAACTGGAGTACAAAATAAGGGCTAAATAAATATATAACAAGAATATCTATTATTGTAGCCTTAGTTCTATAAGGAATATAATTGACAGGATGAATATATATATATATATATACACACATATATATATATGGATATATAATTAATAGATAGATTTATATCTATATGATTGATAATTTTATCATATGTGTATTTATTTTTATATATATAATTTTATCATATATATTTATTCTTATATATCTTATATTATATATCTTATAATATATATCTTATATACACATATATATTATACATTTATATATACATAAATATATATACATAATATGATATTTGTATACATAATAAAATTATATATACATACACTATGCATATATATATTTGAATACAGACACACACACAGTGGTGTGGGGTGTCCCACTAACAGGTAACCAAGTCCATGCTCCTGTTCTTTGGGGTCTATTATAAGATAGTTATCTTGTAGTATATGGCTAAAATCCAGTTATAAGTGAATAGATGCCATGTGTACCTGAGTCTGAGTTAGCTCACTTACGATGAGCTTTTCTAGTTCCATCAACTTGGCTGCGAATTGCATGATTTCCTTGTCTCTGATAGCTGAGTAGTATTCCATTGTGTATATGTACCACAGTTTTTTTTTTAATCCATTTTTCTGTTGAAGGATATCTAGGTTGTTTCCAGTTTCTAGCTATTACAAAAAAGGTGCTATGAACATAATTGAGGAGCTGTCCTTGTGGTTTGGTGAGGGATCTTTTGGATATATGACCAGGATTGGTATGACTGGGTCTTGAGGTAGAGCTCTTCCAAGTTTTCTAAGATATCACCAGATTGATTTCCATAGTGGTTGTACAAGTTTGGATTCCCACCACCAATCGGGGAGTGTTCCCCTCTTTCCTCAACCTCACCAGCATGTGCTGTCTTTTGAGTTTTTGATCTTAGCCATTCTGACAGGAGTATGATGAAATCTCAGAGTTGTCTTGAGTTGCATTTCTCTGATGATTAAGAATGTTTGAGCATTTCTTCAGGTGTCACTTGGCCATTTTAGATTCTTCTTTTTGAATTCTCAGTTTAGCTCTGTTCCCCATTTTTCGATTGGGTTACTTTAAGACATTAATCTTAAAAACAACACATGAATAGTACAGAAGTTACTTAATTCAGCATTGGTCTTTAATTCTTCTCCGCGGTGAGGATCACCAACATAAAAAATAAGGGAAACCATACAACAGTGACTCAGACAATCTTGTCAATCATGAAGTGGTGGAAACATTGTTCACTATAGAGTTGGCTCTTGTAAAGGAAATGAAAGTTTTTAATTAGTCTTCTGCTGTTATAAAGTAATGGTGTGTGTGTGTGTGTGTGTGTGTGTGTGTGTGTGTGTGTGTGTTGCACATGTGGCTATCTTATACCATCTCAGCTAAGATCCTACGAAACAACAGATGATGTTACACTGAACTCCATCAATGTATGGTTAAAATTCCCCATGGTTATGTTAACTGTAACTATAGGACTGAAGTACTTTCTTCTCTGAAGAGCAAACACTGCTTCTACCAGTATCAACAGAAGAAAACCGGGAGCGGGGCAGGGGGGGGGTCTTTTACTGACAAGGAAGTCTGCTTGGTGAAGACAGGGACTGAAAATTGAATCTGTATACAAACAGAGTAGATGGGTGCAATGTCTCCTGAGATGAACTCCCATTTTGAGCGTAAACTCCTTAAAACCCAGGTTGAATGGAGGTGAAACACTCCTTCTGCAAGCAACATGCCAAGTTCAGGAAGTAAACAAGCCAATAGCTTCTAGAAATCCCTGAAAGTGACCAGATTCACAGGAACCTCCTTCTCCAAGCATATATAACCAGAAGGACTGCCGAGAGACACTCTGAGCACAGAAGATCTGCCTAGAAGAACCAAAGACCATCTGAGCTTCCTGAATGAGGCTCAGAACACATGAACTTCCTGCAATAAATACCCTCTAACATGTTGAACTGCCTGCCAGTTGTACAGTGTGTTATGGCTTTCCAGGTTTGATGAGGCATCATTCCTCCAAAGGTAGACCTGATGATCCAACTGTCTTTGAGTTATGTCTACTTCTGTAACTAAATCTTCACCATGCTCTTCACCAAAGACAACTCACTGGCTCATCTACCAAATTGATCTTTGGTGGTATGCCGACTTTGTTCTGTTATCAGTTCTGTATCCGGGATGAATTTACATTTGTTCATGTCTCCCTAGGAATAGTGTCAAACAACCATGGTCTTGATCAAATCACAACAGGTACATATATAATAATATCCCAGTGAAACTCATCAATCTGTGCAGCTAAAGTGTCAAAAATGTAAATGAACCAAAACAAATGACTGGCATTGATTGAGCACTTTCTGCACATAAAGTAAAACCTACAGGATTTCACTTACATTTTATTGGCTGCTACCCAAATAGTCTATTCTCATCAGGATCAATAAATTATTACAAAATAAATGTTCTTGGCAATCGCAGTATGGACAACTCTCTTTCCTGTCCTTTTGCATCTTTGCCAACATTCTGATTATGCATTTTTATGAAACTAAGCTTGCTCTGCTATATGGTTGAGTGAAATCCCAGATCTACATTGCTTCTGAAGGGAAGTTGGTTCTCACTGTCTTAGTATGATTGTCAATATTCATTGTCAGCTTGACTGTGACTATCAATCATTGAGGAGACACATTGAAGGGTATGTTTTTGAGGCTCATCCAGAGATGTTCAATTGAGTGGAGAAGACCCACCCTGTGTTTGAATAGCACCATCTCACGGGCTGGGATTATAGCCTGAATAAAAGAAGGAAGAGAACTAGATACGAGGCAGGAATTTCTTCTGCCACCATGTTTTCCCCCAGTCACCATGAGCTGTTTCCCTTATTGAAGAGGCAGTCAAATAAACCTTTCCTCCTTTAAACTGTACTTTTTCTACAATAATAAGAAAAACAACTGGTAACAAGTTGGTATGATTTCTGAGACAGTGTAGTCTGTGCTCTAGGAAGCTGTGCCTACTGCCTGTTGTATTAGTCACTTTTTGTTGTGATAAAATGCCAGGATCAAGGCAACTTACAGAAGCAAGCATTTATTTTGGCTTAAGGTTTCAGAGGAATAGGAGTACATCATTGTGGAGAGACATGACAGGAGACAGGCATGGTGACTGAAGAAGGAAGGTGAAAGCTTATGGCTCTAACAACAAGCACAAAGCAGAAAGAATTAGTTGGAAGTAGGAAGAGGGCTAAAACTCAAGTCTTTCTGACATACTTCCTGCATTGAGACTACATTTCCTAAACCTCTGCAAACAGCACCACCAACTGGGGACCAGTATTCAAATACCTGACACTATGGGGAATATTTTTCATTCAAACGACCAAACCTAGTGTTGATGTGTTTCTTGTTTCTTCTCTCTGAAAAAAAAAATCTCTCGACTTACTTTACAAACCAGCTGGATATAGCATGCCTTCAGATTGACTATAATAGCTTCATGCAATATGGAGTCTTAGTTTCCACTGCAAAATCAAGATGTATTCTGCCTTGCAGTAGATCCAGGTAAAATGATCCTGTCTTTGTGATGTCTCGGTTCATAGTGCCAGACTACATTGATCCTTATTCTGCAGAAGTGATGCAATCCAAGTATTAACAGGATGCAACAACCTGTAAAACATGTGTGTATTATAATCTCCTCTTGAAATTATAAACTCTGAATACGACTAAGAGATCATATATAACTTCTCTGTTATAACAAGTTCCTAGTTTATAAAAGACCTACAATGCAGATCTATCAAATGTATGATTGATCTATAGCACACATCCTGCTTCCAAATGTTTTTGGTTCATAAATATATTGATCTGCTAAATAGTAAGTTGAGCTATTCCCCCCGAGTCAGATTGGTGTCTATCTGGCATTTGTCATTGGTAACTTAAATATTTATGGGATATAAAGCCAGAAAGACAGGCAGGGATTGCTGTATGATTCAGAAAAATAATACTCTAAGAAAGTTATGTTTTATACATTATCAATTTCATAGTTATTAAGAATTAAATAAAAATACCTTCATATCTTTCAGATCAGTAAACATATAATATTATAAGAAAATATAATCATAATGTTTCAAATAGCTCTCTCCTCTTTCTCTTACCTTCCCCTACACAGTTTGGTAGCCATCTCCTTGCTTTATGGTGCAGTGAACAGTAATTGTTGGTCCTCACAAATATTAATTCCAATATCCCACTCCCTAGTTCTCTGAACTTACATAAGCTACATAATCAAAAGTGTGGCTTTCATATTTATATGTATGCATAGAAATAATTTATAAGCAAGGACATTGCAATGTAGATAATTTGATTGTTTTTCTCTGTTGCTCACTGCACAGAACTAAATTAACTGTACCTTAGGTTATGAATGAGAAATACTAGATAGACACCAATCTGACCAGGGAGAATAGCTTAACTTACTATTAACCAGCCTTTCTTCCTTTTCAAGATTGTAAAAAGCAAACAAAGCATTATGTTACTAAAACTGGGTTCTGAGTTAAAGAATATAGATGCTCTGAGTTGAAAATCTGGCCTCAACTGCAGCCATCTCAGGTACCATGAGAACAAGTGTATAGCCACACCCGACTGTAAGCTCAGCTCTCTTCCCTTCATTTTCTTCTAGGTTTTAATTAGGGAATTGTGCCATTTGTCTTCAAACACGGGATGTTTGTCCATCTGTTATTCTGTGTGCCTTTTCTTTACTAGAGTAGGTGAGATTACCTAAACAAACAAAGGTCCAACAAATGCTTCCTCCCGACTGAGTATAGAGCCAATTGAAACAAAACACCATTTATTTGTAATATGACATCAACCAGAGGAAACAACTCCAAAGCACTTTTCAATTTGCAAAGTCCTACATACAGCTCATTCACAGTGAGGGAGATTTTTCAGTATCTAAAATAAATTTTGGCTAAGTCAAAACATCTTGCAATTTGATACGGTAATTAATGATAAAGTAAAATCAGTCACTGGTGCAGTTACTAGGTGCAAATATAAACATACATCATATGTTTTCCTTATTAATATTCAATATCAATATTTGAGTGTTATCTATGAGCAAGTCCTATAAGCCACATAATTCAGTGAGTAACATGATATTAAGTATTATGTTTGATATCAAACTTTAAGTATGGTACTTTCCTATATATTTATATGAAGTTTGGCTTTTTGTATGCTATATATACATATATATATATATTACATACTCTAGTTTGATTTCTGTTACTATAATTAAACACTGACTAAAAAGCAACGTAAGGGAGGAAAAGAGTTAATTTGGCTTATACTTTTGGGTCACAATCCATCACTGATGGAAGTCACGTTGGAATTCTAGAAGAAACTTAAAAGATAGCCCTGTTTTCTATTCCACACATCAATATCACTAACTGGGGTACTCACTCACAGCCAAAGAAACACAGAGGAGAGAGAGAAGAATGATGATTGAGAGCTTGCTTGCAGACTCCTTCCTCACTAGTTTCCTCACCAAGCCCAACACCACTTCCTGCATTGGGAATGGTGTCACCCACAGTGGGATGGTACCCTCTATATCAATTAGCAATAAAAATAGTTCTCTCTCACGTACAAGCATGACCTCAGGCCAATCTGATCTGGGCAATTCCACAATTAAATCTTCCTCTGCAGATGAATCTAGACTGTGTCAGTTGAAAGTTAAAGCAAACTAGGACATGTCCCAAACGGGTGTATTTTTGTATTCATGTGGGTATGTCAGTACATAGTACATAGTACATAGTACATACATGGAGGTACAAGGTTGGGTGTCTTCCTAGACTGCTCTCCACATTATATATATAATGTTTATTTATCACTTCAGGTTACATCTCCATCACAGTGTCTTCTTTCCACCCCTCACAATCACACCCTCCCATCCACTACCCCCTAACCCTTCCATTCCACTCATCCAGAGTGGAGTGTCCCTACATATCAGTCCCCTGCCCCAATTCATCAGTCATATGAGGGCCAAGAGCTCCTCATACATGGGGGGTCCACTTGAGCCTGGAGCTCAGAGTTTAAAGTAGTCTGTGCTTAAGGGATTCTCTGTTCTTGGCTTAATTTGTTAGAACTACAGGCAGGCTAACACTCCCACTAGTCTTTTACATGGGTTCCAGTGATCTAAACTTGAGTCCTCACACTTGCACAACAAAAGATTTACCATAGAGCCATTTCCTCAGCTCACACTGGTTTTGAGAAATATTTATCCGGATAAGCTGGAGTCTCATATTTAAGAAGATCTATTGTAGCTGATAAATAAAAAAGGAATAAAATATCTATTTATACAGTGTTGCTTTGGCTCAGAGCAAACAGAATTTTGAATCCCCTCACCCTTTCTTCTTTTCACTCTATGAATCCCCTCACCCTTTCTTCTTTTCACTCTATGAATCTCCTCACCCTTTCTT